>VZTJ01002870.1:1104140-1314245 GCA_013397795.1 Orthonyx spaldingii | reverse complement strand
CGCCGAGCCCGGGAGCAGCGCCGCGGCCCCGACCTGTCCCCCCCGCCCGCGGCACCTGCGCCCGCCCCGCGTCCCCCCGGCCACGGCGCTCCTGCCTCAGCGCCGGCACCGGCCCTGCCATTGAAAATAAGGGGAAAAGGGGAAAAATCACCCAGGCAGGAAAGACGCCTCTCATTGGCTTCTCCTTTAAATCCTCCTCCCCCTCTACTCGGCCCTACTGAGGCACATCTGGAGAGCTGTGTCCAGGTCTGGGCTCCTCAGTACCAAAAACATGAGCAGCTACTGGAGAGGGTCCAGCAGGGGCCACGAAGATGATGAGGGAATCTGGAGCATCTCTCTTACAAGGAGACTGTGGGAGCTGGGCCTGTTCAGTCCAGAGAAGATGAGGCTGAGAGGGGATCTCATCATTACATATAAATGTCTCAAAGGTGGTGCCAAGAAGACGGTGCCAGACTCTTTTCAGTGGTGCCCTGCGACAGGATGAGGAGCAATGGCCACAAACTAAAACACAAGAAGTTCCACCTCAACATGAGGAAGAACTTTACACTGAGGGTGGCAGAGCACTGGAATAGTTGCCCAGTGAGGTGGTGGAGTCTCCCTCTCTAGAGGGAGATTCCAAACCCACCTGGGCACGTTCCTGTGTCACCTGCTCCTGGTGACCCTGCCTTGGCAGGAGGGGTGGACTGGGATGGCCTCCAGTCAGAGGCCCCTTCCAACAACCCTAACAATTCTGTGATTCTGTGAAATGTGGAAAAGCACGTTCAAAGAATGGAGTTGTCATATGAAAGCTTAGGGCCATCGCCATTGCATGTTCCACTCAGCCCTGTGACAGCACTGAGGTGCCAGAACGCATTGAGCACACAAGGACTGGTGAGTGCTAAAGCAAAGAAAACAGTGGAAAAGACTGGGGGAGAGGCCTGGGTGATGCTCTCTGCTTTTATCCCGTCAGGCAGCATCAAATCACGTACAACTACAGAAAAGTATTAATTATACCAACGCTTTTTAGGAAACGCCCCCATTCCAAAAGAAAGCTTCCAGAATGAAGGAGGTGAGCAAACTAAAATAACATTTTCAATGTTTCAAAAATAAAAGCGATGCTAAAACTGAAAACTATTTCGCAAGAGAGGCTGCAAACAGACGTCCTGGGTAAAGCATTCCTGGTTTTGGGGAGTTCTTGACACCCAAACTACTGCACAATACACAAGAACACACCTGGGCATCACCTCCACCACTAAAACATGTCCCTTGGTGCCACACCTACACAGCTTTTAAATACCTCCAGGGATGGTGACTCCACCACTGCCCTGGGCAGACTGTTACAGCTTTGGCCACCCCTTCAATGAAGGAATTTTTTCTAATACCCAACATAAATCTCCCCTGGCACAATCTGAGGCCTTTTCCTCTTGTTCTATTGCTGTTACTTGGGAGAAGAGGCCAACCCATCTCACTACACCTCCTTTCAGGTAGTTCTAAGGAGCAATAAGGTCTCCCCTGAGCCTCCTGCTCTCCAGACTAACCCCCCCCAGCTCCCTCAACCCCTCCTCATATGACTGACTCTCTAGCCCCTCCACCAGCTCTGTTGCCTGTTCCTTGACACACTGCAGCACCTCAATGATTATTGCCAAGCAGGTTTCCAACTGTCAAGCCTAATTCTAATTGACAAGTAGGTTCCTAACACATTTTCAGTCAGTCATCAGCCTGCCAAGGGATTTCTTGCAGCATTTTCAAAGCCAAAGAAAACACTACACTGGTAACGTTAGTCTAGAGAAACACCACTGTGACTGCAGCTGCTCATCACAGATCATCCACTGCACTGCTGTGATCGTGTCCTGGGGGGGCTGTGCAGGAGAGTCAGGGGATGGACAGGTACAGAAAAATAGGAACAACACCCCTCTGGTCTCCAGACACTGGGAAACCCTCCCTAGCCTGGAAAGCTGGGAGACAGGGAGCAGCAACCACCCCTCTACACCTCCACCAACAAAATCCAGCAGTTCCTTGTACAAAAGGACTGCTGCTACAGCTGTTGTGACCACTCAACAACAGCACACAATATTACACTCATTACTTGCAGACAGTCCTCCTGTGAATTAAAAACCCCGCATATTTTACTAATTACTGCCTTTGGGGCCCAGAGAAGGCACTGTGCTGCTGAGTGCTGTGTGCAGGGTTTGTGCACACTGTGTTTGCTGCGTCATTTCATCCAGCTCTAATGGGAACCACGCTCCCTGAGAGAGCAAAGGGAGAGTTTCTGGAGCTGGGGTGCAACAGGAGACCAAAGCTCAACCCTCAGCAGCAGTTCCCAGGGCAGGCAGCCTCAGGTGCACATCAGCTCCAGGTCCTCACACGTGTGATATTTAAGTTACGAGTTCCCCAGCCAGGATGAAGTCCCTGAGGCACTAAGCACGTGCTGCAAGTGTTTGCAGGGGCAGGTCTGAGGAGCTCAACCCAAAGCCTGTTCAAGCTGGTGACACTGTGCCCTCTGATTTCAAAGAGCTTTGACTTGGGACCTGCTGACCTGGGCAGATTTTGTGCAGATGTTTTATTACTGTTTTAGCTCACCTGTAGGTGGCTGGAGGAGAAAAATCAAATAAACTCCAAGCCCTGAGAATTAAAACAAGATGAAGTACTGGAAAGGCATGGTTAGCTTGCATTACGACAGTGGTATTATTACAACAGTGATTTTTAAACTGTATCCTGTTGTTAAACAAGAATTTCGTAGCTAAATTATAAACATCTTTGTATAGGTTTATGGCTACTGTGCTCTTAATTATTCTAGCCCAGTTTCTAATGCAAGGCTCTACTTTTAACTTCAGCTTTTAAATGAATGCAGCTCCCACCGAGCAAACTGAAGCCGTGGGGCAGACATTCCAAGGCTGCCTTCCTCTGGGTGGCACAGGCTGCAAGCACAGCTGGTGCCTGACTGGATCCCTTCATTGCATCCCAACAGATAAGGCTCTGCTCCTGGTGCACTGCTCATCTCCCGTGTCATGACCCAAAAGAAGCCTTGTCCCTGAGCAGCAGCACCTCAGTGTGACGTGGTGGGGACTGGGAGATAAGGAGAGGGAGATACATGTGATGAGAATCTCCAGCCCGTATTTATTTCTGGGTGCCAAAACGGATTTAATATTTTAATAGCTGTGGAGTTTGTGAGACAGCTGCTTATGTTGGGCTGGGGCAAAGCAGTCAGTGTTTTTAAATTCAGGGCATCCATTTGAAATGACTACAGCCAGGCAGAGGCCAGGCAGTTGATGAAATATTTAGCTTGTAAAGCATGTCAGTGTGCAAGGCTGGGGCCAGATGTGGGTGCTGTGATGTTGAAAACCACAATACCCAAACCTGAGGTGCCCCAGCCCCAGCACAGAGGCCTCAGAGGTGCAGCAGTTGCCCAGAGAGTGGGGCTATGGGACTTCAGGTCTGCCACCCCCTGCCATGGTGCAGGAAACCTTGTGGGGCCCAGACTGGTTTGGGAGGACACAGACATCAAAGCCTTTCCTGAGACTCAACTTGCCACATAATGCTGCCTCTTGCACCCCTCTCCCAAATTTCAGTGGCTGAAAGCATTTTCCTCTAGGGGTAAGGAAGGCACTCCCACTCCAGAAGAAATTGTTTTGAAGCAAGTTTGACTTTTTGTTGTCATAAGATCTGATATGTATTTTATTAGCTATTTTCATTAGTTATTTGCTTATTGAAGTTTGCTAGATCTTCCTATAATATGGTCCAAACCCTCTAAATTCTTGGCATGCCCTGCTCTGTGTGTACAAGCTCACCCAAGAGTGAAGTGGATGCGGCATCAATACATCTGCAGTGGGGGAAACTGGTGCAAACTGAACCACAGAAGTCAGGGAATGGTGTTAGTACTGGTACTGCTGGAAAGGTACCCAGACTGGATGAGAGCTATGCTGAAGCTTCAGAGGAACCTGGGTAAGAAACTGCTAACCTACTTCTTTTGGGTTAAAATTTGTCACTTAACAACCTCTGCACCAGAAGGCAAAGTTTTAATGAGTTTGTTCAAGGGTAACAATAAATGAAATCTGGTTTCTCCCTCCCTCTGATACAATTTCACAGTTCCTGCCCCTGCCCTTCCACCGGCTACCCTTCACTGTTCCTCCACATCTGCAAACCCCTCTCCAAGCCTTCAACTCCTCTCTGTCCCACAGACCCCCCCAGTATCCTACTCTCATTTCTGGACTACTTGCATCCTCTTCTGCCTGGCAATACCTCAGCTCCCTCCCATTTCACCTGTGCCCAACTGACAGTAATCCCAGCTTTCTTCCACACCTCCTGCCCTGAGCTGTGTGGTTGACCAGGTGGCAGCAGCAGCACATGCTCTGGTTTTGCCAAGGTGCTGCCCAGGTGCTCAGTCCATCAGTGCTGCACACCACAGACACTGCGTCAGATTCTCCGTGCCTTTCTGACAGAAAGCAGAGAAAATACAATCATTTTTCCCAAGCAGTGCTTAAGTTAATTTAAGAACTCACTGGCAAGGGATGTGGCATTCAAAAAAGGGCTGCAAAACTCCATGGATTTGTCCAGATTCAACCACCAAGTCAACCCCTAGTCAGAGGTCACTGGCTGAAACACTTGCTCTGTTTCTTAGCTCATTTTTTAACTGTACACACATACACTGGTATTAGGGAGGGCTTTACTGAGACACATATTTCTAATTCAGCTGAAGAGTTAAAGGGAAGCCATGACAAGCACTCTCAGCCCCAGGAGCTCCCCCCAGCATGCCCACAGCCACGTGGTGACTTTACAAAATCTATTTATACATGCAGTAATCCACTAGCTGTATGGGTTGGAAAATGTTGCACAGTCTGAGGAGAATCAATATGGAGTCTAAAGAGCTAGAAAGCCCTGAAGATTTTTGTTATTGACTAAAATCTCCTAATAATCCAAAAGCTTTGAAGTGGTACCTGATATGCCGTGATCACCTTGTAATAAGTACTTTGGTAGAGTTTCAAAATCAAACCAATGATGCAAAGGAGGTCACTGCAACACAGCTTTATAGACTAAGGAACCACTGTGTAAATAAAGGCTCTGTTTTCAAAAACTTTGTTGATGGGAAAGGTGTTAATTTCCTCAGTTATGGATTTTTTTTTTTTTTACCTGATTCTTCTTTCATTATACACTGCTCTCAACTGCTCTCACAGTCCTACACACAGCTGAGATTTACTGAAGCCTTTTCTCAGAGCTTTTATTTTCTTAAAATATTTCCATGATGTTTGTAACCAGGCTGATTAAAAGTAAGGACAAATATGATTGCAGGACGCCCAAGCACATGCCATGGAAGTCACTCAGTGCTGCCCTAGTTTTCAACTCTGTTACTACCAAAAGTACATGACAGTGGGGATTGCACAACTGCTCCAAACCTTAGGGCACAACATTGATTTCTAGATCATGATTATTTTTGGAATGTCCCATCCTCCTGCTCTCAAAAAAAAAAGGTTTGATAGTTTTTAAATTTAAGTTAAAATACGATAGAATATAGACGTAAAGCCTAATTCCACTTTCTTGTATGAAGGGATCCTGAATATTTAAAATAGGTTTAAACCATTGCTATTAGTTTTACTTCTTTTGGTGTTAGTTGGATGTGGATATACTGCTATAACTCAAAGAAGACACACCAAATCAGTGTGTGCACTGAACTCTGTACCCATTAAAGAACCCCCAGCATTTTGTGATTATCACAATGAGACATTTGGGGAAGGACTTGGGTTTTTTAAAAAAAATTGATAAAATACCCCATTTAGCAGCAGAACTCAAAGAACATGCTCAGTTTCACGCATGTATTTACACTTCAGTGTGTCCTGCAGGACTTCACTGGATAGGGGCTGAGTTGCAGAAATTAATTTCATCCAGTCAGCAACACCTGTGCAAGATATTTAGAACTGCTTAAGCCACAATATTTGCAAATTTTTCCATGAAAAAACCCAACATTATTTACTTAGAATTTGTCTAGATGCTTAAAAATGTGCTAAAAAGATAATTATGACAATGCTACACTATAAAGGCATTGCTCAAAAAAATGAGATGAATTATGTGGGTATTCTTTTCTCCCACAGAACAATCTATACTTACCATCAAAGTAAAAAAGAAGAAACCAGAAACACAGAATGATTTAGGCTGGGAAACTTCTAAGATAATCAAGAAGAGGGGTAAAGTAAATTACATGTTTCTACACAGCACAAATGTTTACTCAACTGAATGTATTAGTTGTTAGATGCTTTTGTTTCAATTTGTGTCATTAATCCAGAAACTATTAGAAAGTATGTAATGGAAATCTATTTGGGCAATTTTAGGAATCTTTAAAACAAAATTCGCACTCTTAGGGCTTTCCAGGTTTTGTGTCCTGGAACGGGGAGTGGTGCTGACTCCCCAGGACTCTCCAAACGGTCCCCAAGGGCAGTGAGATCAGTGTCCCTGAGTAACCACAGAGCAAAGACACCCAAGGAATTCAGAAGCAGCCACGGAACTGAGTATTAATTCTCATTCAAGATGACAATTTTCAAGAGAAGCAGAATTTCTTCCAGCAGGAGGAGATTGACCATTTCAGCTAAGGAACACTCACTGGCAGTGAGGCCTGACCAGGGAGTGCACCCTGTTCCCCACACACTGGCCTCAGGTCAGGGCTGATCTCGGGGCCATAGCAATAACAAGGGTTAGTTTTTTCTAAGAAACCTTCCTACATGCTGGTTCCTTCTGTGGTGTGCACAGGAGCCGAGTGCTAAATCACCACAGCAGCACTGCACATTCATTATGGAGGAAACCTGAAACAGCAGCAAGAACCCCCCCAGGAGCTCTGTCTGGGGAAGAGACAGCTATTGCTTTTTTTCAGTCTATATATGAAACTGCAGGTTGTGTTTGGCAGGAGGTCAGCAGTGAGTCTGAGCATACACTGCCTATGGAGGCAGTGTGGACACATGTGACTTCTGCCACCCCACAGCCTGGCAGCAGCCCTGGTGTGGTGTGCACCAGCCTGCAGCCTCAGGCACTTACCTCCTGCTGAGCAGAGACCATCCTTACCCCGTGTGCAGGGCTGGAAAACAGAAACAGATAAAATAAATACCAAGTCTTATTCACATTTTTTTCAAATAAGGCAGTATACCAGCCACAGAAATAGTCCTAATTTATATGCAAGTCCTCTTTTACTTAATTTTTTATCAGTACCTAACAGCACTAAGGCATGAAGCCTAGGCAGACATGCAAACTGCAGCCCTGGAAAACCCAGGCAGCAGCACAGCAAGAGGATTAACCAAACATGAGGCATTAGAATATTGCAAAGAGGATCAAAAGAGATTTGTGACTGAAAAGCCACCCACCAGAATTACAGTCAGCTGAGAAGCTGGACAGAGAAAAAGCAGGGAAATGTTTTTCATTTCGATCTCTCCTAGAATAAACTCAAACTTCAGGATGTGCACTGCAATACAACACCAGATCAGGCTTCCCTGTTACATGGAGCTGCAAACAAAGCCATCTTCTTTCTGCACTGAAAATTATAGCTTTGTGACAGTCAAATATTAGCTGGAAAAAAGCGAGAATCACATTGAAATATGGCCGCCGGCACGCCTAAAACAAAGAGCCCTGAGGGCAGCAACAAAGCAGTAGCTGTACAATAATTGCCATACAAAAGGAAACAATACAGAGAAGTAAGAGGAACTTAAGGCCCAATCTTGCCATAACATTTCCTTCTCCAAAATAAAAATCACTGTCAGGGTTCCCACTCCAAAAAGATACTAAAATTAATTATTAAACAGGAAATTGCCTCCCAGCAGAGACAAAGACAGACATCACTGCAGGTGAGATTGTGGTTCAGCAGAACACTGACACACCAAGACCCTGCCGCTCCCAATTTTGTAACATCTGTGGACATTAACGTAGAGAAGTCATGTGTTTCAGAGGAATGTTGTACCAACATCTGTACCTTCAAACTGTCACACAGAGATCAACGTTATTATGAGCAACGACTCCTCCCTTTTCCTCCTCCTCTGCTTTGCTTTCACACCTTGTTTTGGCTGCACTTGCCTTACTGTCTGTCTGTCCATCCACAAGTCTTTCCTTCCTCCTACTTTCCTCAGATCCAGCAGGAGAGGGGAGGACATGAGGAGCCAGGAGGGTGTGTGGCTGTTAACTGAGCTTAACCCACCACATGATTTCATCCCAGCTTTGTTCAGAGTAAATCGTCCTGCCCCTAAGAATTAATATGTGTTCTTCATGTGTTTTTAGGGACTAGGCTAAAGATCATGAATGGATGTGAAATGGAGAGTTTTTCCTAGTACCTGTAGTAACCCTGCCAACCACCTTTCTCTATAAGATCAGTTTTTCCACCTTGGAGATTAAGCAGTACAAACATGTGAAAGGGTGAACTCTTGCTGCCATGAGAGCAGTGGTGATGGCTTTTGCTACTTTAAGAGCCTGGCCCAGATTCTGTCAATCTTCCTCGAGGGCAGGCGTGTACCCCCCCTGACTTTCAGGGACACCACAGGCAGCCCGTGGAGTGAGCACCAAAGACCCCTGCCATGCAGTCTGAACTGGTCAGTGCACCAACGAGGTGGGCAGTAAAACTGGCTCCCTTTGAGCACAGGGCAAATGGATTTTCAAACAGGAAATGAGCCAGAAGATGCCTCAGAAAGAAGCTGGGGTAGCAACTCCCTCACAGGATACATTAAAGAAAAGACAGGGGACTGAAGGATACAGATGCTGAGGAATCGCATCCCTCAGGGAGATTTATGGGTGATTGAATCTGAGCTATTGCTGCTGCTGAAAACTTCCATTTCCCTAAATTGCCTTGCTGGCTGAGATCAAGCCCTCTGTACTTTTTCTCATACACCAACATCACCTTTTGCAGCTCAAATGGCAAATAAATTCTTTTATAAAGTCACAAAATGACTTCAACTGTCACTGAAATGAGAAGATAAATTTGAAATTAATTTTCAAAAGAGTCTAATTTACCAACGTCAGCATGATTACCTCACATAATAAATATTTTGATGTCACTAGACATTATTCAATACCCAACCAAATGATCTAATTACCTTATCTGAGATACCATCCAATATTAGATGTCCTTTCCACCGTATCACAAGGTTTTCAGCTGCATCATCTTCAAATCAGAACTCTTGTACACAGAGAAATTTACGACATTATATAGATCAAATAGAAAGATGCAATAACATTTTTTGGAGGTCATAACTAAAAATATTATCTATAACCACATAATGGGAAAGAAGAAAATAATTAATTTCATTCATGCTATAGGTAGACCTTTATACACATAACTTTGCAATTTGATTTCAAGAGAAAAAAACTTTTTAACATTGAAAAAGTCATTTATTTGCGGGGACATGACTGCCGTGCGGACATTGTGAGCAAGTAGAACAACTGCTGAAAGAAATGTCAGCTATGGATGGTCTGTGTAACAGTTACTCTACGCTGAGAGATTCAACAGAGCACGAGCTCACGTTTCAGGGGCTCTTTTGGACTAGAGTTCTGCTTCAAATCTCATTTTTCCCAGTTTCTTTTTAATTTTATGATACCCATTCCTACCTTAAATAGAGCAATGGAATTTCAGTTGGAATATGGAGTTAGATGACATAAGCTTGCTACACATTTACTTCATTAAGGCAAGGCTTTGAAGAAAAGCTAATCTTGAGCACATGTAGAAGAGTTTTTATGACTAAAAAGACTCAAAGTATTTGATCTGTTAATATGCATAATTCTAAACAAGCCATTGACGCTTAAGATCAGCTACTGCTAAAAAAATCTAGAAATTGAGATGGCATGATTTGAATAGTAAAGGTTGTGGAATAAGCTTTGGGACTGAATAACACCAGGATTAATACCTAGGTTTCAGTGTTAATTGAGATACAGTATTCTCCTTTGACAGGTGATGGGTGCACTTACAGGTTTGGGACTGGCAGAGGCTGCTGAGCTAAGCCAGGGCTGGAGCTAGGGGCAAGTCAGATCTAGAGCAAAAATTAACATCCAGAAGTACACTGCCAATATACCCTGAGAAGTGATGCCTAAGCATTGGGCTAGGCAAAGACAAATAGGGTTAGGCTGGAAGAAAACTTGGATCTAAGGCAAAATCTTGTTTATAGAAGCCTGCCAAAAAGCCACCAAGGCTACAAAATTTATCTGTGGAAGTTTAATGGCGGTAGCTCCAATCTCCATCCATTTTCCAGCAAGTCCTGGCTTACAAAAGAGCACATCTCAGGCAGTAGGAACTGATGCTGGTATTTCTGTCCATGCAGAACTGTACATGAGAAAAATGTCATGAGTATTATATGAGAATTAAACTTCTCTGGATCAGCTCTCTGTTGTAGAGTGCAAACACCAAGAGACATCAGACATCCTGTATCGCATCAGTGTGGGATGTGACTCCAAGTTTTAACAAGGACAGATATGCACACACACACACACACACACACACACACACACATACAGAGTTTTGTACCCTAATAATCTATGATCCAGTAGCCCATAAAACTAGAAAATGCCTTGGAGGGAGTTTCAGTATGATTATATGGTTGTGTTTTAATAAAGTAGTGAATATAGGAAAGTAATATAATCTCTGAGAGACAAATGGACTACAAAAATTACAGAAAGGCCATTCTATCCCAGGTGGTCTACCAACAACCTTAAAGCTTAATACTAACTTGAATAACTTCTCACTCCCTTTCTGGCTGTCCCTTCTTCCCCTTGCCCTCAAGTCAGAAGTCTGCTTTTTGATGTCTGAATTAAAGATTGTTCATCTCATGCAGTTCGAAGTTCAAGATTCTGCTTGTATGCGGCATGACCTCTTACTAGCTGGAAAACTTTACTCAAATACGGGCTCTGTGATGAGAGGCCAACAATCGGATGCAGTTTCCACAGCAAGACTTGTGTCACTTAGCTTCAAAACAAGCCTGCATTTAGTGAACTAAAGGAGTTGTTCAGTGGCACAGCTCAGAGCTCACAAACACACACAGTCTGACAAATTCTTTTCAGCCAGCGTCAACAGTATCCACAGACAGACACGCATTTCAAGCCTCAGTTCTTCTGAATCAGAGAGGATGAATCGGGATGAATGGTTCCAGCCAAACAAGAATATTTAGAGTTTTTATCTGTCTCATCTAGGAACAGCATCACACACTACCAGTAAGTAAATAAACAAATAACTGCTTACTGCTGGCAACCTGTACCACTTGCCATCTCCTTACCCAGCTGCCTGCTCACAGAGGTCTCAATGGGGCACTCTCTTGGAACACCATACATTCTCTTCTCACAACTGTCCTTCAAGTGGAAAATTGGATTTACTTCTGAACAGTGAGGGAATGAGGCACAATGGGGGGGACAGGTGTGGAAGTTTGGAAAATGTGTAGGCTCTCTGTATGTGTGCAGTAAAGAGCTGTGCAGAGCGACGTGGGCCAGCGCTGCATGAGCCAGGCAATGGCACTGGGCACATGGAATTGTGCTGTGCCATGGGGCTGTGCTGCAGGGACAGCAGGGATGTGTCCCCTCCCTCAGGGCTGCCTCCAGTGCCTCACCAGAGCTTTGCATGGCCAGGAAGCAGGCGGCCGACAGCTGCTGGTGGCGGTAGAAGAATATGGCCCCTAATCAACAATTAGTACTCGTGCTGCTCTTGCTGCTGGGTGGGAAACAGTGATTTGTCCCAGGTCACCCAAACAACTTGGAGTACAGAACCAGAAAGTTGCCTCTTCTGTTTGCTGCAGCGACTCCGTAGAGCAAGATTTCATATAATGAAGAGAGAAATTCACATTTGCGTGACAGAATTATCAATTATTTCAGTAGAGCCAAGACCCAGGTTTTAATATTCTGAAACCAAATAACCTTTCTTCAGTGCCCAAACTGATCCTTTGAGCTTCATCAGTCACCTTTTCCTATATAAAAAAAAAAGATCCTAGGCCACTCTATCTTGTTCAGGACCATAAACAATTTGCTACCCAATTTACTATTGCCTTGATTAATAAAGGAGGTAGTAAGATTTTTTTCTTCTAAAGTCTTTGGACAGAAATGATGTAAAATATACTAGATAGAGTACTACTACCTGCTATAAGTAAAAATAACTTTGAATGAAGATCTATCTATTGAATTCACTTCTGAGATTTCCTGCAGGCTTACAGTACAAGAACTCTATTCCAAACATAATGACAGGCACAATAAATTAATAACTTGTATTTATGAATATAACATTATTTCATGGATAGCACATACACACTGTTATCACATCATACTGTCATAATACTTGTTTGATGTTCATATAAGGGCACAGTTAAGAAGAGAGTGTTCATCACCTTTTTATTAAGGTGACAAAAAAATGAGAACCATCTCTCACTTGGAAGAAGCTTGTTTGGAAATAATTTGAAACACTAGCCCTCTCAGGAGAGGCAGCAAAAATATCTCTTCTATCATCTTACAAGAGTAGCCTGTGAGCCACGTTAATCATCTTGGACTGAAATTTATAACAACATATGGAAGACTTGCCTCACTATTATTAGAAGTTGCAAGTTTCATATGTGTTCGTCAACTAATTTAAGGGTCACTGCTGCTTCGAACATTATACCCCAAGTAATAAGTGCTATAACAGGTCATTTGCATTCAGGAAATTATTTTTGGAAGAAGCTCCTGCTTGGTGCAAAAGGGCAAAGGACACTGGAAATTAAAGTCAAGAATTGACTTCTCTTGGACCCTGATCCACACAGCTTTTGCAAGTCCATGTGATCTTTTAATTCAGTTTCAAAGGATTTTGCTAGCATTGCCTGTGGAATATTTTGTCTTTAGTGATATTTGGCCAGGTTTTATTAGTATTTACTCACGGCTTTGTGTATGTGCTTCTTAAAGAACAGAATTGCACACAAGATTTGGTCTCTTCAACCAGCACTGTGACTTTTTTGTACCTTTACCATGCTTCAAATTTATTGTTATTTCATCTTCAGAAAGAAGAAAGCCACTTCATACTATAATATCTCTGTGTGACTCTGTCAGTATCAGGGGCATGAATAAAGAATTTAGTGAAAAGTTGTCTGCATCTTTTGGGGCATTGATACAGCTTCTCAATTCTCCCTAGCAGGAAACTACAAGCAAGGTTTTGTGCTACCCCCTGCAGTGAATTTGATGGTGTTAGAAATGTTTACATAGGCACGTTGATGATGATAACTTTGCACTGCAGTAGTATCCACACCCCACCCTCCTCCCCAAAATCAACACCCCTCAGGCTCAGTCCTATAGCCATGAGAAGACATTTTGGAAGGTTCTCAGCCACTTCCAAAAGTCATCACTGAGCATCAGTCAAGTGAACAAAGTCTGTTTATTTAAGCTCCGAAACACTTTTTTTTTCTCATGAATTTTCTTTAAATATAGTCATGCTGCTCCTACACTCAAGCATACAGCAGATGGAAAGTAAATTTATTCTAGCTTATTTCCTGAACACTGAGCATGCAGCAGGCAAAATCACAGGTGGTGATGTATACACTGGCTGCGTGATACACCACTGGCTAGTAGTAAAAATAATGTTACATCTTACTTTTACCCTGTGAGGAAAAGTACATTTCAGAACTTAAAGAGGAAATCAAATCTCATCTTAGAAAAATGCTGAGTTCTTATCCACTGTTAAATTACATTTAAGGGATGTCACTGATAGAAGTATTTAGTATTCTAATTATCATCCCAGTAAACTCAAGTGCAGTATTTAAAACTATTGCATGATTTAAAAAAAAACTTAATACAGTTTGCACAAATCTAACCTATGCAAATTTCTTTTTAGATTCAAGTCATTTCCATGTCATGGAAGAAGCCAGAACCACCCAAAGTGGAATAATTTAGTGCTGCTTTTTAAGAGCCAGAGTTCTCATGAAGTTTGGCCATAGCTAAACTGGAAGCACTTTGAGAAAAATGCTTTTGTTCTGCCTTCCAGTCAGACAAACCTGTGGAGCAAACTGTTCAGCTGGGAGCACTCAGTCAGCCAGAGGAGCAACTGAATTACCTCCAAAGCTTACAGGGTTTCATGTTTATTATTTTTTTAAAGAATTATTGTCATTTAAAGAGAATGCCACTGTGAATAGTTTAATTAAAAACTTCTCTTCAACGTGCAGGTGGTTTTTTTTGTTACTTCCAAATACTGGTGGGCAGAATGAGTAAATATAAGACAAATCTAGTTTATCTACATCTGTATAATCTACATGTTACCTTGCTACAAATACTGTAGATGTTTGCAGAATATTGTTGATTACTCCAGCTTCAGATAAAGAAACTCCTTGCAGAGTAACCCTAGAGAAGGGAGACAAAAATGATACAGGGCTGAAGCACTAAGAGTGAAAAAGCAGAGCTATTTACTATAGAAAAGAAAGAACAAGATAATTTATCTAAAGTTATGCATGGAACAGAGAAGGCAGATAAGAAATCACTGATTTATCATAAAAATAAATTAAAAACAAAAGAAAAAAGAGTACAATAGACTATATAACGGATTGGAAAGAAAAGATATTCCATGGGAGTTAAAAAGACAAATCTATTTACCTAACACATAATGAGGCCACAAGAGATGCCACCATTTCAGACTTAGAGCACCCAGATTTACTACAGTGTGCACCTCAAAGTTTGGAAAGGATTTTTGATCTCATGCTTCGACACTAAAGCCAGCCCTTAGCAGAGCTCAAGGTGTGAGGTGGCAGATTATTTTGCAGGCTTGCTGACAATTCTTGAGGATTATACAGTTTCATAGTGCCCATGAATTTGGTAATCTAAAAGGACCTGGTTATATTCAAACAGGCACATGTTATCTCTGATTTCACAGCCTCAGCCAAAATTGGTGGGTTATTAACTAAATGTCAGAAAACAGAAAAGCACATATTTCATAGAACATGCAGCTGAAAGACGGTTTCACTGGAAAACAAAAGACACCAGTGTAAACCAGAAGAGAGAATGGAAAGATAAAAAAGGGAACAGCACTTCAAGTAAGACAATTTGCATCCCCT
The DNA here is from genome assembly GCA_013397795.1 of Orthonyx spaldingii. Lineage (NCBI taxonomy): Eukaryota > Metazoa > Chordata > Aves > Passeriformes > Orthonychidae > Orthonyx > Orthonyx spaldingii. The sequence continues at coordinate 1,299,273 of VZTJ01002870.1, read as the reverse complement.
GTAGCTATGTTTCCCTTCTCACCTCTGGGTAAAGCCATGTGAATCTGATGAAAAATATGCCCATAAATTTTAAGGAATTAGCTATTAGTGAGCACAGAAATATAAATCAACTGAATGTTAATGCTTAGGACACAAAATGGCTGAATTAGATCCAAGAATATAACCCTGAGAGTCAGTAATGACATAATGAAAAGATATTTGTGCTACATCTTTACAAAAGCAAAGAAACCTCACCAGGTTTGTTTGAATTGAAATGAAAGCAACCTGAATTCCTGGCTCCCAAGAATTTTATCATATGGATGCAAAGCCTGCTCTGGAGGCATGTGACTCCTCAGACACTCACAAGAATTGCCCCAACCCCATTAGCTTTTTTGTTGATTACAACTCATTAAGCAGATGTGTGTTTTATTGTGGTCCTCTACTTAAATACCTGCTCTTTTCTATCATTTGTAGAGTGCCAAAAGAGATTTTCCAGGAAAACCCCAAACCAAATCCACTCTATTTTATAATGGCTACTGCAACTGCCATGGAAATTTGTGAACAGAGCACCTGGATGCAAACTGTGATGGATATTTCCCCTGTGCTGTGAGGGGCAAATGAATCAGTGTAGATAAGGTAAAATCATTTCAGTTCTTTAGCCATGTCTCAGACCAACCTTCATCACCAGCTGAGCTGAGGCAGCATCAGTGTATTTGGGCAAGCTGGTTTCAGCTCCTCATCTTTTCCTTTGCCTTTTGTTCCCTTCTTGGCGCTTCTCAGGAATAAGAAGGTGAGGAAAGTTTCTCCCAAGGCAAAGTTGGAATATGTACTTGTCCTCAGAGGAAATCTGACTTCCCCCGAAATGAAAGCCTAAACAATACACTCCAAGCTCAATTCACTGCTGGGAGATGGAAAAATATTTGTTTATCATCACCACAACCTGCAGCTGGGAGGAGCCACTATTCCCATGCTCCATAGCTGTTACTTCACAAACCAGGCAGCTGCAGACTGCATTCTGGTCTCCCCTTATCCTCAACAAATTCCTGTGATTGGGAATACTTGTGTGTTCTTGTGCTGTCTGCTTTTATATTGAAAGAGAAACTCCACGGGAACCATACTGTGAGAAAGCTGAAGTGAAAAAACCCCCCTGTACCATTGGCTGGTTTTTCTTATTCTGTATAGAAAGAGGAAAATTTGGCTAGGTCACCACAACCCTTCTCATGTGAGGCAATCCTTTGATGTGATTCTGGTAAGGGTGTGGGTTCCCTGATTGCCCTTCCTTCCAGCATAAGCATCCAGCCAGCCACACTCTGGTCCCAGAGCCTGGTACTTCCCCAAGGAAGAAGGATATGGGAAAGGTTCACTGTGATTTATATACTGCAGATGGCAAACACACCCATGTGAGAGGGAAGAGGTGCATAAGATGGGTGTGTTGTAGGAACTGCATGTCAGTGCCAGTTCCCAAAGGGCAACTCAACCCCAATGACTGGCTCTAAGGCTCCAGCTTAGGAAGATGACTGTTTTCCGGAAGAAAAACCCTTTCCAAATGCTGCAAATATTCAGAGCATTCTGGGGCTCTAATCCTTTATAAGCTAACTAAAAAGAGCACACCTCATAGCTTGCTGTATGGAGAAATTATTGACAGAGGTGACTTTCTCACTGTCTGCAAACCACAAATGACATTATACTGAAAAACATTTTTCAATTAGATTCTCTCTAGAAAAGAAAAATTAAATTCTGCACTCTGCAATGGTATTTGCTGGTATTATCCTCCGAGTTTGTACTTGCTGCACTGTTCTGTTTCACTCTGGGCTAACACAGCTTGGGGCCATTCAAAGAGCTTCTTGAAACACAGCATATCATAATGCAAAAAGCATCCTTTCCCTTATAATAAGGTGGTTTCAAAATTACTCACATGAGAGGCTACAAAATTGCCTACCAGCTTTCCTGTTTTTGTTACACTTTATTAGTTCTAAATGACTGAAAAACCACCAAATTTAGCCCTAAACAGCAATGCTCAAACTAAACCCCCCATTAATCTGAGTTATTATTAATCAATTATTAATTTATATCAATATCAGGTGACTCTACATGTTAGCCTAAAGTACAAGATGTGCCTATCACTAAATAATTAGCATTTCTAAATACAACATTCTTTCTACATGAACAGCGAATACATATTTCATACCATTCCAGATCCATACTGAAATAAGTAATTCCTTCACGTTATTTTGATAAACCTTATCTCTTGTAAGAAGCTTAGACCATTCATCAGGTACTACAATTGTGGAAAGTATTTTGTGCCATTATGATTCCCCATCTAATGCCTGACTGACTGATGTAAGGGAAGGGCTGTACAGAAAGGAAATCTCATTTCTTAAACCAATTAGTGCAATGAGAAAGCTTTTGAGCAGAAACGGTTCTTTTGCTTGAATATCTAATTAAACATATCTATATCTATCTATATTTAATAAATGTACACAAACCCTATAAATACAGATATGCCAACATAGTAATTTTAAACACAGTTCAGGATCTAATGAAACAATTTCTCTCTACCAAGTTATTACTGAGATGTTAAAATTTACCACACTGCTTTCTCAGCGTTACTCATATAAATCATTGGATACATCAATTAAAGTTTAGAATTAGCAAAGCAGACAACTGCACAATTCAATAGTTATTAATTCATTTTCCTTTGTTCTAGAGGCTTTGAACAAAATGACAAAATGTTTCCATTTCTTAATGTTGAGCTAGTTCAGTAAATTGTAGAAAGTATAATAAAGTAATTTGATGTAGTCAATTTTATTTCCATTTTGCATTGCATTCCTAATTGTACCACCCATTTTTTTTTAATTAATATGCTCTGGAAAGCCTTAAAAGTTTGGTCAAGGGATTATATTTTTAATTGATCATAAGCTTTTGCATGCAGCAATTCTTTTCTTCTCAAAACTTCAGAAGCAGTTGTGAAGTTCCTCAGATTTGTGTACTGGAAAAACCCTGGCACAAAGTTCACTTGACATAAAAAAAGCTTTGTATAGTTATCACAAAGTCAGTAGCAAAAAAAATAACTCTGTATCTATGAATCTGGATATCCATGGAATAGTTTTTTCTCCATTAACTCTTCCAGATCTACTCATAAAAGCCATTCTCTAGCCTTCATTATGTTAGGACATCTTAAAACTGAACTCTGAAGCAACAACCACTGTAATATTTCTGATTTCCTATGTGAATTCTGTTTTTTGAGCATCCTTTCAATTATTTGCATAATCAATAAAGAGTATGAAATATTTACATCATTTCAATGAGTGTAGAGCATATAGCCATGGATATAGCGATAGTCAAGCTCTTTGCTATGAAGCATTAATTCTTCAGTAGTTTTGTATCTCTGCAGAATGGTGGAGGGGGTTTGAAAGTCTATTGCTGAAGGTAAAAAAACCCCAAACAGTCAATTCCTTTGTCGTTTGTCCTTGTTTCTTATCAACCACTTGGCTAATGCTGCCAACTAGCAGGCTGATGGGAGAGCAAAACTGGAAATCCCAAAGATAAAAAACAAAAACCAAAAGCAAACTTATAAATTTTTAAAGCATCAGCCTTTAAAATCATAAGGAATTGGAAGTGTCTGCTAAAGGAGCCAGAGGCAATTCCCAAGAGCAAAGGGCAGGAAAGCTAATGCTTTAGCCAGTATAGGCTGCTTTCCTTCAGCTGATGCTCTTATGTGATGCTTCATAATGGAGCTTATAAATAGGTAACATCTTCACTACATCAGCAGGGAGTGAGCAATAAATAAGGAAAGATATAAATAAAGGAGAGAGAGTTAAAGTTGTGTTTTTTTCTTAGATGCCCCAACACCTTTAAACGGCTGTACTAGTTATGTGAAAGTCCTCCAAAGGTACCTAATTTATTACTAAACTTAGCATTTATGCTCTTTTCCTCTAAATGAGAATCAAGTACATCAAGAAGTTTTACAGTGTCTCTGATCTGCTCTTTGTTGTCTAAAACCCTAATGCAGCTTGTGTGATTTCCTGTCTCTGCATTATTTTGTACTGGGGTTTTCATAAATACCTGATTCTTTGGGATCTTACTTTAAAAGAAGCAGCTTCCCCAGAAAACAGCCTTTGGTGCCTGCTTTTTCCCATAATACACTTATGACATTAAATGACTTTGTAGGGTTATATGTTTGTAATATGTTATATTTCATCATAAGGAAATAGCTGATTAACTTTTTTCTATAGGGTTATTAAAAATTTACTGGCATTTTTAATGCCAGGGTTAAATCAGGTAGCCTAGCTCTAAGTTGTAAATTCAACCTTTGCTGATGAATATGGCAGATTCAAAGGCCTTCTTGGATGACTGCAGATCTGAATGTTGCTTGATTTCTTCAAAGGTGTTATGACCACTTTTCATTCAATCCTAGAGGCACTCACCTCAAATCAGCCTGTCCATATAGCTGACCATTGACCAGCACATGGCAGAAGGGAAAGAGAAGCTTAATTTCACCATACTTTCATCCTATTGTTGGCATCAGATGGGATTCACCTTCCTCAAAAGTCTTTGCTCGTGAGCCAGCAGGGCTGATTGACAGAGCTTTAAACTAGACTTGAAGGGAGAGGGGATAACATCAGGATTGGCCATGACAAGTTGTGGGATGACATGTCAAGGTTAGAGGGATGCGATGCAAGCCAGAGCCCTGAGCTGGTGGCTCCAAGACACACTGGCTATGCTGGAGCACACTTGAAGTTTTACAGAGATGAGCCAGGGGACTGTGAGGCAGTTGGAGCCAAGATGGAAACACCAGTGAAATACTTGAGAGAGCCCAGTTGAGGTGCCGCTACACCACTGCACACAGTTTGGGGAGCAAACAGGAGAAGCTGGAAGCCACCATGCTGCTGAAAACTGACCTAGTTGTCCTCAAACTTGGTGGGACGAATGCCATGAGTGGGATGTGGCTACCGATGGCTACAGGCTGTTCAGAAGGGACAGGCGAGGAAAGAGAGGCCGAGGGGTTGCCATCTACATCAGGAGATGGACAGTGTGAAGAGCTGTCTCTAAAGAATAGCCATGAGCAGGCTCAGAGCTTACAGGGAAGAATCAGGGATGAAGCCAAGGAACCGTGTGGATGGTGTCTACTGCAGGCCCCTATTCAAGGGGAACCTATCGACAAAACCTTCTTGCCACAGCTACAGGAGGCATTGAACTCACAGGCTCTTGTCCTGATGTGGGGCTTCAACCACCCTGACACGTGCTGGGAGAACACCACAGTGAGCTGTAGGTGACCCAGGAAACTCCTGGAGTGCAAGGAGTAATAACTTCTTTGGCCAGGTAATAGATAGCCCTGCCAGAGGGGAGGTCATACTACACCTGATGGTCACCAATGCAAACGAGAAGAAGAGGAAAAAAGCTTTCTTAATCTCTATATTGCTGTGATTTTTCTTATCACTTATAGACAAGTGGCTGTTCCCATTCAGCCTGTGGATTCAGTAGAGGCAAAACCATGGAGTGGGACCAAAGCAAAGGAGGCATGCAGATCATAGGGAGGGCAGCAAAGGGATAGTTTAGGATGGGAAGCCGAATCTATCCCACAAATAGCTATCTTCTGATCAAAAAAGCTAATTAATTCAGTCCATAATTGCACTGGGTAGATTGAACAGAGCAAAATTCACTGCATTTTGCAAAACTGCGTTTTCCTGTTCTTTCAGGAACATGTTAGCTTTTAACCCCTTGTGTTAAAAAAAAAAAAAAAAAAAAAGAAGAAGGAAAAAAAAGAAAAGGAAAAAGAAACAGGAAAAGAAAAAGACTTTTCAGAGCAGCAGTTCTCACTTCCCAGCAGATGCTGTTCCAGAACAACCCAGCAGAGGACAGACCACTCACACAAAATCACTGACCTCCTGGGGTGAAAATCCCCTTCGAAGAGCTGTGTCTTGGAGAAAATACAAGCTTTTTTGTTGCTAGTGTCATCAAGACAAAGTATTTTGATATTTCAAGCACTTTGATTGTGCAAATGCACAAGTGAAATCTCTCCAAGCGCAGTAACAACTCTTTAGAGGAACCCAAGGTTTCCCATCAGTGATGCAGCAGCTGATGCAGCTATTTTAAAAGACATTGAAGATGAAAGTCAGGATCAATGTCACGAATTTTGGGTAAAAGCAGAAAAGCTACAACTGTAAAGAAAAGAAAAAACAGACAGCATCCTTCAAGAAGGGAAGAACCCTTAGAATTAAGTAGATATTTAACAGGGCTCTTTTACAAGATATAAGATATATAGACACCATAGCAAAGGCTGCAGAATAAATCCTGAATACAAAAGAACTCAGAAAAACTGGAAGCTTTCACTATAACTTCATCCTTCTTTAAAAGTTTTCAATGAACTTCATATACTTCCCTATCTGTTTCTAGAGTTTATTTCAACTATTGTATCAGGTTGGTTCTGGAGCAATGTGTACTGGAACACGCAGGAGAGGAAAAGGCAACAGGGCATTTTTGGCCCAATTCCACAGGCACAGTTATGCACAGCAACGCAAAAGCTGCAGGCAGGAGGGAGATGGCCAGAAGCTGAAGGTAACCCTGTACAACTTCCCCAAAGCCCACGTTCAGCAGCATCTCTTGGGCGAGCTGAGAGGTGCATCACAGGTGAAATGGCCACAGCAGTCCTTTGCCACCAGTTCTACCTGTTTCCCCCATTTTATCTATTGCACACTTGAATGCCACAGATTGTGAGACACTCCTTAGCAGGCACGACTCACCAGTGCAACACCCACAGCTCCTGAGTGGAGGAAATAATCTACCAGACTGAGTGACATTTTGTCCTGGTACTCAAACCACAGACCCAAGTACACCTCGGGGGAGATCACTCAAAATTCAAAATCACTGAACATCTTGGTCTTCATGGGAAAGCAACCTGCCAGCAGGGGTTGAGAAGGTGTTGCAGGATACCCCATCCAGATGCCAGTGTACCAAGGCATCCATACCCTGAGCCATGCCTGCTCGTCTCCCATGTGAAATAGGATATCTAGAACACAAAACTGGTAAAACCAAGATGGACGTATTCCTTTCTTAATAAGTTGAGGGAATTTGGATATTCATACCATCAACATATATGAAGTTGGCTTCCAGCAGCTGATACAGCAGAATGTTTAGAAGGTTATACATGACTACACTTTTAGGAAAAAAAAAAAATTAGCAATGGACAAACTCTTTCAGGTCATTTGTTACAGAACAAGAACTCACATGAGTTAGAGCTTTCCTACTTTAGTTCATGGTAAAAAGTTTAAAAGTGGCTATGTTTGCCTTACAGTAGATGCATTTACATAATGTAATTGGGATGATGTTTTCACAGGCATTTTGTTATTGCAGGAGTTCTTTCCAGGTGTTTTATAGACATGGTCTTATATCTGCTTTGTGGTTCCAAGTAAATCATTTACCTTGTGATTCAGGTGGCTAAGAGAAAGCACCTGGTGAGCTAAGACAGCTGGACTCATAGTTAAGCACTTGAAACCCCCTAACTCCCCTACATTTAATTATATGTCTGAATTTTGTACTCAAATGTAACTGTTCCAAACAAAATAGCTTCACAAACACTATTTCCAGCTTATAGCACTAAAGAGAGAGATGAGTCTAGTCCTAAAAGATTTAAAATGGAGTTTTCTATTAATTTCATTTTGCTGTTCTGGAATTTAGGCTTTGTGCTGACAAAAGTGAGAGAAAAAGCTTACTCAATTAGTATCTTCCTCAGCAGCACAGGAGGAATGTTATCTCTTCCTTATAAGCAAACTAGGGAGAGAAGCCAACTGGTTGAGAGGTAGGATTGACATCAATGTAAAGAGCAATCACAGATTTACTGTGGCTTTTGCGACACCTGCTTTGTTTGTTCAAGTTCTACCTTCTGAGATGAATCAATTATGAGAACTATTTCATTTAACTTAAACAACAGAATAAAGAAGAGTGAATTTCTTGTCCTGCAGGTTATGAGGAAGTGTTTGAAAATGCAGCCTAAAGCACGATGAAGTCGTCCAGTTGCTGGCAGGGTTATAACCCATGTCCCTTTCCTCCTCTGCCAGGAAAGCAGCTCCTTCATACTCCTGTAACTCTCCCTTTTCTCAGAAATGTCCTGGTTCCGTTCCACGTCCACTTGGTCCTGCCCCAAAGCCAGCTGAGCTCACAGGCTGCGGTCCCCGTGCGTGGTGCTGGCCGGGCAGGAGTGACAGGCTGGGCAGCCCAGGGCGAGCGGCGTGCAGAGCATGAGCTCGCTGGCTAACCACAGCCTGCCTGCCAAAAAGGATGGGTCATGCTTGGGCTCTGCTCGCCTTCTCCTCAGGGAGGGCATTAGTAATCTCCTTCTCCTCTGCACACTCACTGTTTTCCCATAGAACTTGCAGTTACAGCATATCTTTGAAACTTCTATATCAGTCAGATTTGTAGGGGGTGGGTTTGGTTTCTTTTTCCTTTTTTTTTTTTTAAACTTTTTAGAGTTTTTTTTTAAGGCTCTCCAAAAGCTCATGGTGGAAGCGGTAAAGCAGAGGAGAAGTTGCCAGGTAGACAGATGTATGCCTTTTTCCTTTAGAAAGGAACATTCTTGCATTGCTTGATTTTGGGGGCCTGAGCCATAATCTTAACATGGTCAGGATTGGGAATACTATTCACTATTGGCAGGCACAACGGGTAGAATGACACAAATCCCAAAGATAATATTAAAATGCCATAAAATTCAGTAAGATGTGCATTTCATTTTTAACTCTTCTTTAGTTTTGCTAGAGATAATGTGTTAGGGTTTTGTTGTTGTTGGGGTTTTTCAAATATTTTTTTTGCCTAATAAATTTTAGAACAACTTTTACCTGGTCTCTTCATCACTTATTTTTCTCTCCTCTATCACCTACTTCTGTAGTCATCACTTTTGAAAAACACTACAAGGCCAGTTGGACAGAAAAACAAATCACATATTCTATTATTATTATCATCAAAGAAATTAGATCCTTCAATAGCTCCTGATCAAGTGCAACTCTTTGTGCTCTTTCCTAAATTCTTGTAATTTCAGAGAAAAAAGAAAAAGCCAGCAACCAGAAAAGATGAAAAGTATTCTACTAACAGCCTAGAGTTATTCAGAGTACGTATGAAATGCATTTTATGAGGGAAATGGAAAAATACTGCTCTCTGTTATGCAGCTGCTGGTGAATTCTGGGGTGCTTTTGTCACCTTCGGTCAGCAGTCCCTGTGTCACCACTCCAGTTGCTATTGCTGCCTCCTAAACAGCGATGCTCAGCAGGGTCTGTTTGCCACCACGTGTCACCTGAGAGCAAGATGAGCTCTCCCTCAGAGCTCCCTGGGGTTTTGGGCCTGCAGGAGAGGGCCTTGGTCCTGCAGCCGTAAATAAATGCTGCACAGAAGGGAGGAAAGGCACTCTTGCTTGCAGATAACGGAACCTCTGCAGAAGACTGGGAAAAGAACATTGAAGTTCTGCCTGTTCATGCTGGCCAGCCTGAGCAGGAGGATGTGCAGGAGAATGAGCAGGCAAGGTACCAGTGTGGCTGCAGAGCACAGCCCAGGAGGAGTCACAGTGCTGAGGCACTGCTTTGCTGAGCACCTCTCTTGCCCCTCTCCCTCACAAGTGGCTTCTAGCCATGGTGTGCCAGAACACTGAATTACTTTCATATCAATGACTGCATTATTATTTCTGTTTATTGATGGATCATTATCTTAAACTGTTTCTGGTGTGAAACCTGGTACCTGTCAAAATTTCCACTTGGGGTAGGTTCCTCTTTCCAGCCATCTGGTTAAGTCATTCTAGTTTAAAATAAAGAAATAATTTAAAATAATTTTCTTATGACATTCACTGTCATAATAGTAAACAAACTCCAATTTATATTCCCCCAAAATTCACCAACAGGTCAGTGCTTTTCAAAAAGATTCTTACTGTGAAACGTCCTATGCATCTTCCATAAAAACACATTTCTAGCACTTGAATGCAGTAAGAGTCTGTTTTAAATATGTTATATGCATGGCAGGCAGTCTGCACTGCAAACTGCTGACTTCTTGTTCCAGTGAACCACGGTCCATTTATGTTACCACATGTTGAGAGTAGTTGCATCGGTCTCTGTGTAAAAACCAAATGCTCAGGAGCTAAGGCAGCAAACTGCTTGCTTTGAACATGGGTTTTGGCTAAAATCAGGCTAAAATCCTCTGACCCTAAAGCTATATGCCTGGAATGTGTGAGCATGATACATCTATCACTTGCATCAACTTTACATCAGGGCAGGACGATCAATTTCAATTGAATACTTATGATTTATGTCACTGGTTATGAACTGGATATTAGACTCAGTTCTGTAATATACAATGGATTTGCATGCCCTGGAGAGGTGATACAAAAAAGAATATGAAAGACCAGGCAGAAAAAAAAATCTTTGAAAGTTCTGTCCACATCTTTACCTCTACCAACTTTTTTTTACGTGAACTCATGCAAAATACCTTGTCTGACATATTTTTAGGTGTCCTCAGAATGGGAAAAGAAAAGAAACTCCGTGAGAAACTGAAAATTCAGTTTGAACTTAGGCAAATTTTTGCATATTGCATGAAATTTCAGGATTTCCCTTTGCTGTAATACACAGATTTCAAAAATACAAATATATACAACACACACCAGTTCCAGGGCTTCTGTTTGCAGTGACATGCAGCCTGTGTTGAGCAGTAACCTCCCCACCCTCCACACTAAGTGTGAGTTCCGTAATTATTGCTAACAGCACATTTTAAGATCAAATTTAAGATTTTATAACCCATAATCTATACAATCACACTTAGATGTATCTCTCTTAGGCAGACAGCATATTAAAGCTATTTTTTAACATATAAGCAGGACATAAGAGAATTTCTAAGTACTTGAGAAGAAGGCAAAAGAAAACACAGAAAGGTATCCCTTAAGTTGGCATAAAACAGAGACATTTTCAAGAGAAATTAAAGGTTACGTGGAAAAAGAAGATAGATACACAGTAGAGATTTAAATATTTTAAGTCTTTTAATGCTATGCTTTCACTAATCACGCAAAAAGCAAGTTGAACTATTTCTGTGTAATATTAGACTGAGTAGCTAAAGATATTCCTTAAAAAAATACCTTTGCTACTAAAGATATTTAATTTACTGCCCAGGGTTCTGGTAACAGCATGAAGGGGGGACAGACTAATTTTTCATAACTGACTGTTAATTCAGTAAGGGATCTATTCTGTGGATTTTGATATATGCTAAAGAGACAAACAAATAAGAGTCATTTGCACAGTGTTAGATATTCACAAAATCTCCAATACTGCTTTAGCTAGTGTCTAGGAAAACCCAGTAAAGTTTTCTGCAATAGGAGCTGCTGAATATATATTAGTTGTTGAACAACATAAATTAGTTCTCTTTGCAATCCATTTCTAAAGTATTATTTCCCTGCCTGCTAAGAGTAACCCCTCGAGATTTTCTTTTAAATAGAACAAACTTTCAAGTCAGAAAGATCAGTAGATGCCGAAAGCAGGTTTAGAGCAAGGTCTCCCTTGATTCATAGTACAAGTACACGGTATAATATTTAAGAATGACAGTGCTGTCTTTCAGTACTGCTGCCCACAATACTTGGAAATATATCCTTTCAGAATGTGAAGGCATATCCTCTGCGAAGGACCCAGATAAATCAGTTCACCCTTGGCTGTAACTAAACGCTGTCTAGTGACTTGTGATCGACAGGGCTTTACCCTCTGACAGCCAGATTCATTGTTGGGACAGCAACCAATCGTCGGGTTTGACGACATGAGCCTAATCAAAGTTGGAGTATAAAAAGCCCCCTTGGAATATATAAGGTACACCAGTGTGGCAAGCTGTCTCTCAGATTGCATTTGCTTTCACGGATCTGTTTAGTACTGAAAGGGAAAGGGGGAGGGGGAAAAAAAAAGAAGGGAAAAGTGCTGCACTGAATGTGAGATCATGCAAAAGCTAGCGCTCTATGCTTATGTTTACCTGTTCATGCTGATTTCAGTTGATCCGGTGGCTCTTGATGACAGTAGTCAGCCCACAGAGAACGCTGAAAAGGACGGACTGTGCAATGCTTGTACGTGGAGACAGAATACAAAATCTTCCAGAATAGAAGCCATAAAAATTCAAATCCTCAGCAAACTGCGTCTGGAACAAGCTCCTAACATTAGCAGGGATGTTATTAAACAACTTTTACCCAAGGCTCCTCCACTGCAGGAACTGATTGATCAGTATGATGTGCAGAGAGATGACAGTAGCGATGGCTCTTTGGAAGATGATGACTATCATGCCACCACCGAAACGATTATCACAATGCCTACAGAGTGTAAGTAACCCTGCTTCTTTCGCCTCCCACCGCCCCTCCGAGAGAGTTGTCTCCCTGCTGTAGAGCCACACAACTCCTCCTCGGGCTCTCCCAACAGGCTGCTGGCTGAAGTCTGCTGGGAGGGAGGAAAGCATTATTCGTAAAGAATTTGAGCCAGGTTCAGATGACCGTGTTGCAATCCTTTGTTTTACTGTTCGGTTTTCGGCTCCTTATAATGTGTGTGCCCTGTAGCACTTAGGATTTGCCCATTGCCTTAGAAAGCAAAGGGAGATCTGCAGTTTAGTCAACTTCGTTTATCTGCAGGACTCAGGGCATTTCCTCTCACAAATACAAAGTACAAGTGCAGATAACGAGAGAACTATATTTTTGTGAGGGAGGTTTCACTGGCCAGTATTTTTAGAAGCAATAGAAATCAACAGAAATGCAGCTTAGAGCGCTACACCTACCTAACTGCAACATGCTATAGCAAGTGCAAGTAGAGAGTTAAATTCTTGCTTCTTTGCTGATCCCATAAACTAGCACCACCCACCTTGGAGTTAAAACTATATATTTAAAGCAAATATGTGTGTAACAGACTTAAATGTAAAAATGTCCGTGCTATAGCAATCAGCTCACGTAGTCGTGCCAAGGAAGAATGAAGGCATTTACTGAATGAGCAGATTCTGAGTTATCTTCCGAGTGCTAAACATCTGCTATGGCTCCTATCAAGTATCTTTTGCACAGCTAATACTGTAGTATCTTATGTTCTTCATCAGCTAAAGTATTTGACTATGGCAGCTGTTTTTTTAAATAACACTTATGAATATGATTTCAAAAAGGAAAAAATGACAGGACATATAAGGCATGTTAGCAGTTACAGATATCATTATGATATGCAGACTAGAATAATATCAGCTGCTCTCACCAGCTAAAAATGTACCCACAGATGAAAAAGTAAATTTTTCAGTGAAATTTTTCAACTTAGTAATTATTAAGATGGACATTTAATAGCATTATTTTACTGCAGTCTTATCACAGAGCTGAGGTCTGCCTGCACTTTTATCCCAGCCTATTATGCTCAAGGCTTAATAACTATTTTTAATCAAACTGCTACATAGTTACAGTGGCTGAAGAAAAGTCGTTGTATTTCATTGCTCTGAGTTAATTTCCTACATCTTATGAAAAGCCCTTGAGCTATTTTAAATGCACTAAAGAGACAGGTATCTTAAGTGATGAGATTTATGAATGTTAAAGCCCTGCACCATTTAGGATTAGTACTACCCATTTTATCCTGGCATGGAAAGATATTGCCACGACTAGGTATGACAGCTGCATCGTAGGCTATAGGAAGGAGGAACCCAGCACTGCACGTGACTTTGCTCTAATATTATTCAGATGAAAACAAAATGATCCTTATATTAATCCTCTCAATTATTTTCTTCCCACTGAGAAAAGAAATTTAAATGTTCGTGCAGTTTGCCCAGGGCTGTGTGGTCCCTAGCAGGCTGAGGCTTTGGAGTAAATTAGAAATAGCGGGATCACCACACACATGTTGAGTCAGCTTATGCAAAGTTGCTATTCTGCATGCTTTATGAAGGTCCTCAGGAGGTGACCAGCAGAAGTGAATTGGTAGTAGGTAATATAATTTTGTCAACATCCATTAAAGCTGCTGTAGATTGTAAACCATAGAAAATGAATTAAGTTCACTTTGTTACTGGTACTCTTTATAACATTGTAATATTTCCTATATGGTCTGAAAAAAAATAGTCAGGTTTATATATGCATTTTTTTCTTGTTCCCTGTGCAGTAATCTGTTCTTTCCATTCATTTATAGCTGATTTTCTTGTACAAATGGAGGGAAAACCAAAATGTTGCTTCTTTAAGTTTAGCTCTAAAATACAATATAACAAAGTAGTAAAGGCACAATTGTGGATATACTTGAGGCAAGTCCAAAAACCTACAACGGTGTTTGTGCAGATCCTGAGACTTATTAAACCCATGAAAGATGGTACAAGATATACTGGAATTCGATCTTTGAAACTTGACATGAACCCAGGCACCGGTATTTGGCAGAGTATTGATGTGAAGACAGTATTGCAAAATTGGCTCAAACAGCCTGAATCCAATTTAGGCATCGAAATAAAAGCTTTTGATGAGAACGGACGGAATCTTGCTGTAACTTTCCCAGGACCGGGGGAAGATGGATTGGTAAGTCTATTCAGAAAAATCCCATTTCACTGAAAAACATTTAAGTCCTGTTTTAAGGATAAAAAGGATGCATTGTTTGGGGAATGGAAGATAAAAGTTGTGTATATCCAATGCTTTCATTCTTTGCTCTCTGATCATGCCAAGAGTCAATAGCATTCCTCTGCCTCCATGTCCTTATTTTAAAAATTGAGAGAAATTGCAGTATTTCAGAGAGACATTGTGAAGCATTAACTAGAAAAGGTTTTGGCAATTACTGATGGATGATACTATCAAAGTAACATTGTTTTCAATTCTGAGAGCAAATACTGCTTAATAAGCATCTAATTCACATAGAGCAAAAAGAACAGTCTTTGGATTCTTTCATTGGTAGGAAAGATGCCTCCAATATTGCTGAGAAGGCAAGGGAGTTCCTACATACTCTCTATGCATATATTTTCTATTAACAACAAGAAGAATTGTCTCTTTATGAAGGTGAGAACAGATCTTCATAATGTTAAGTTCTTTACCTTTCAGTATTTGATAGAGTGCATCATTCTACCTATTAGAAATGTCTGAATAGAGAAATTCTGCTTGATACAATAATTGAGTCATAATGATAAGAAAGAGCATAAAATAATGATCTGGTTTGTTTTTATAAGAATAGATGAACAAATTAAATCTGAAGTGTACCTACAAGTATACCTGAAGTAAAACTGAAGTGAAACTACAGCACTTCCCTTGCTATTTGTTTCTGCAAATCACTAATCATCTACAACCTATAAAAATTTCTGAACTTATCACAATGAAGTAATCCCTCATCTTGTATGAAGAATATTATTCTACTTTTACTTCTATGTAGTAGATGAATCTGTTGAGCACAGAAATATTTAGGTTGGAAAAGACCTTTAAGATCATTGTGTTCAACCACATGTATGCAACATTTAACTTCACAGCAGTATAATATAATTAAAAAGAGCTTAAAAGAAAAACTCTGTGATATCTTAATTGTACACCTAACACAAATGTGGACCTCCTGTATTTGAAACAAGCCAGCTGGACTCAGGAACATCCTCACCACCTCCATCCATTCAAGTGATGATACATATGAATAACCCATGGCTATCATCATCTATAAATAAACATTTCAGTGGCAGAGCAGGGTTAGAGGCACAGCTGAGGACGGGAGAGGAGATCTCTCCTCTCTTCCCTCCATCTCCTCTCCAGTAGCTCCTGGTACAGGGGTGCTCCTCTGACCAAACATCTCCCCATATAATTTACCTTTGGGAAGAGTGCTTCCAGCAGCTCCACAGCTCTCAGCCATGAAGGGGGGTATCTGGGGAGACGGAAACCTGAGGAATAAAGTTAGCTGGGCTGTTTCTCTCTCCTGAGGAATGGTCTTCATGGGATGGCCCCATCAGTGCCAAACCAACACACAGGGCAGAAATCAGTGTGTTGGAAGGGAGCAACTTTGGGATCTTTTCCAAACTCGTAATCATGAAGGTTGCAATTTCCCTCTAGACTCAGTTGGTGACTGTGGAAAGACACTTTGGGTAGGAGGCATGTGGCTCAGAGATCTGCCAGAAGTACATTCCCAGCCGTCAAAATATTTAGCAGCTCCTCCAAATTCATTCAGTCATAGAGTCATTCAAGCACAGCAGCAATAGAGGAGCAACTTTTGTCCTCCTTGGTCTGGACAAAAAACCTTCCTTGATATCCAGAAAGCCTGAACGCAATATGATTTTAATGGAGGGA
The DNA here is from genome assembly GCA_013397795.1 of Orthonyx spaldingii. Taxonomy (NCBI): domain Eukaryota; kingdom Metazoa; phylum Chordata; class Aves; order Passeriformes; family Orthonychidae; genus Orthonyx; species Orthonyx spaldingii. Next base: position 1,283,060 of record VZTJ01002870.1, on the reverse strand, counting down.
ATTTCATAAGGACTCGCAAAAGCTCTTATTATGGAGTTTTAAACAAACATACAAACAAACAGAAACCCGCATCAAAAGTGAAAATCCAGCATCCTCTAAATTTCTGAAATGTTCTTATAGCAGTTAAATGATGCTAACACTGAGATAGTGGTGATTTCAGGAATAAATACTCGGGTCTTAAAGCTCTGTATAGAGAAACAGCAGGGAAATGCAGAGATAACTGTAACATAATTGTAGGAGATCAAATTTTGTTTGCAAACTTCCTTTCAGAATATTAATTTCATACATCTACATCTGAAATATTATATGCATGTTTTTAGCAAACTTGGGCTTACCTCGGAAATGATTTCAATTCCTTCTCCTCTTCTCACAGAATCCATTTTTAGAGGTCAGAGTTACAGACACACCAAAACGGTCCCGCAGAGATTTCGGTCTCGACTGTGATGAGCACTCGACAGAATCCCGATGTTGCCGCTACCCGCTGACGGTGGATTTTGAAGCTTTTGGATGGGATTGGATTATCGCACCCAAAAGATACAAAGCAAATTATTGCTCTGGAGAATGTGAATTTGTGTTTTTACAAAAATACCCACACACCCACCTCGTGCACCAAGCAAACCCCAGAGGCTCGGCAGGCCCTTGCTGCACGCCCACCAAGATGTCCCCCATAAATATGCTGTACTTCAATGGGAAAGAACAAATCATCTACGGCAAGATACCAGCCATGGTTGTAGATCGCTGCGGGTGCTCATGAGATCCTCGTCAGATCCACCGCTTCACAAATGGTGTAAGCTACCAAAAAAAAAAAAGAAAAAAGAAAAAAAAAAAGAAAAAAGAAAAAGAGAAAAAGTTATACCCTCTCACTGGTTTCTTTCAAACTGTGAAGTTACGTACACGAGGCATTGCCAAACTCCTGTGTGCTACCATACAGATTTAGTGCAGCACCAGCTACAGAACGTGAACTGAAGGACAATGTAATTACCTGACGGCTGCTTGTGAGCCACCAAAAGAGAAAAGCTACAATCAAAATCACCGGATTTGATCCATGAAGTTCTTACATTATGAGGGAATCAATATTCAGTCATTTGGATGCATATTTATATGCAGCTTTCAGTACACGTTGGAATCAAAAGCAAGCTCCTTCTCACCTGAGGACAGAAGAAGAGGGCTTTTAGGTTCCTTTCTTCACAGCTTCACTTAATATCATATATACAGGAACATATATACTGGTAACATATACACCACTACACAATACCACCAGAATCATCCTTAAACACTTGAATATATAGTGCAGACTTGTGAAATGTATCAGATGAAATTCCACATAAATGGACAAACTCTGAAATTAGGGATGGCATAGTGTATTTAGTGTTTCCATTCCTTTTTCTCATTAGTATGTTTAGTAATCAATGGCAATGGTGCTACGTAAGCAGGCTGAGTAAATAGAAAGATAGTTATATAAGTGAAGGAATTTAGACTTAATAACAAATTTGCCCTATCCTCAGGTACACTATTCAACATTCTCAAGAAATAGATATTTTTTAAATGAAAAGGAATAGTTTTCTAGACATAGAAAAACAGAAGGCAGCAGAGAAGTCCAACATTCAAATTGCAATCCCACATTTTAACCTGCCTTTGCAACATTACCGTTTGCACTATGGTAAACCAATGCAAATAGTTGGTTGCTACAGATATTGTTTAAAAACCACTTTGATATAACTGACTTGTGTAATATGTATGCATCAATATTTTGTAAATAAATGTTTATTTTTTAATCACTGTTGGTATATGTTCATCACAAGAAAAGAATGACTTAAATCTGTACTTTAGTTTAATAAACAAACCCCAATATTCTCTTCATAATATAATTTTCTGCATTTTAACACAAATAATATGTAGGAACAATGCAACAAAGTAAACCATATGTTGAAAATCATTCTATATTTTATATGTTTTTTACATTGGTATGAGCCATCTAGGATAAATGATGGCTGTTGACATGTTTATAAGGTTCTTTGGGTTACTGTTTTTATGGTCATTTTGATCCACAGCTGAATTTCCATATTTTGAATGTTATGTTCATAAATAATGATGATACCACAAAAGATTGATATGAAATGCATTTTATTATATTTAAAAGTTTGCAGCAAAGTATTTTCTGTATTTGAGTAAACATAGTACATGGATTTTCACACAAATTCTGTACATTTTCCTTATAGTAAAAAATTGTTAATTGAAATTAAAAAGATCTATTTACTATAAAGTCCATTTTATTTCACATGTGAAATAGAACTGATAAACCAAGTGTTTGTTAAGACAACACAATCACTGTTAAAACATCTTCATGTCGGTATGATGCACATTTTTGTTATATTCCAGAATTCAGTTTTGAATTTTCCTTTGTGTAAAACCACCCTAAAGCTGCAAAACTGCTTGATTTTCTTTCCCTTCCTCTTTTATATATTTTCTGCCTTGGTGGTAAATATTTTGTATGGAGTTTTTTTACTTCTTTTTAATTTGTATGTAAGGACATTAAAACTTAAAGTTTGAGCGATGAGGTTTGAGACTTAAAAGGAAACAGATTTTCTGCAATTTCTTTTGAATGATTAGGAGTTCTGCTAAAGCTGTGTCTGAGCGTCAAGCAGATGTTCATCTTCTCCTGATGCAGTTCACCAGAGCAGGTCCCTGGGGCCCTTAAGTACACTTTCAATTTAGTTTCCCACAAAGCACCATCAGACTAAATAAAAATCTAAAAACTTTTGGAATACAGACTCTTGCTGAAGCCACAAGAATTAAAAGTACAACGCAATTCCCCTCCTAACCAAACTTACAGAATTAAGGGAGAAATCCTCTGTTTGTTGAAGCCAATGGCAAAACTTCCACTGGCTTTAAGGGAGACCAATGTTTTGCCCTTTGACTTTTAACTCCTGACATTCAGGCACCAAGCAGCGCCATCCTGCTCATGTGGACTATCAATAGCATCTTCTTGCATGAGGCTCTTAAACCATTCACAGACTTCAAATTAACTTCCATATACCCTGTAGCTAAACATTCACTGCTTTAATTGGGCCAGTTCATATAGCAATAGCTGCAAAGATGCATCAGTGTGGATTTTGCAGTAGAGAGGGAACAAAATACATTCCCAGTCTGCACCAAAGCCCAGTTACAACATCTGCAGGATTATTTTTACTCATGATAGGTAAAGTAAAGCAAAGGCAAATTCATTTACCCCCATACAAGTGACATCATTGGGTGCCTGGTAATAACTGTACCCTGCACAAAGGCAGTGCACAAGTGATGGATTTTTTTGTTCCTGGAATCAATGAAAACAAAACTGAACCAAGAAAATAAGTAATATGAATTCCAAAAAGCATCTACTCCAACCAGCATTCCATCTTGACACTCAGAAAAATTTTATTCCTTGTAAATTTTATGCAGTATGCATCTTTTATATTTTGCCAAACTTGAAATTATCATAGAGCAGTTCTGGCTCCTGTGATTTAATATTGGCCTTACAGATAAGTGGCTACTCATGGAACATGCTCTGGGCTTTGATATTGCTGATTTTAGCTGCTGAATAGTTCATAATGACTGTGTTTATTGACAATCAATTTAAGATGTCAATGATTCCTTCTGTTCTTATTGTTACATCCTTATGTTTCCAAGGCTCAGGTCTGAGAGACTTCAGCACCATCTATGAATACTTTCTACAGCTCTCAAACCTCACTGTTAAGCTGTGTATTCAGAATAACGAAAACAGCCAATGAGGGATGATGTGTGAGAAACAAACAGCATCATTTCCTTGCCTGGCATCCTAGGAATTCCAACAGGAATGAACCAGGTAGAATCCCGCTTTCCAAGGCAGTGCCCAAGTGCCCCAAGATGCACATTGCACCTGCGACACGGCAGTCCCTCATCTCTACATTGCTTCAGCTCTTCCTCTTGGCTCTACTGCCCAGTTCTTTCCCTCCCAACACGAGCCCGTCCTTTTCCAGTGCTATTCTACCCCTACCTCTCACCCAGCTCTAGTTACACTGTAACTCAAGCAGCATTTCCCCTCCCATTTTTCACAGCGTCTCCCATCCCATCCCACCCCAGCCAATGTCCATCCTCAGCACATCCCACACTCTTTCCCCACAGTCCCTTGTGCAGGGGGAACAGCCCCCTTGCAGTGCTGTCCTCCTGTCCCTTAAGCAGATCCAAAGCATCCTGCTTCTGCAGAAAGCTGTGGTTAGGGGAGAAACCTTCCAATACGCTAACAGAGCCTGTGGGGAATTTAACAGCTGAACACAGAAGTCATCACCACTAAGCATAAATGCACCGCAATTTTTCACAGATGTACTGTTTCGGTAAATATGAGCAGATTTCAAAGGAAGAACTAAAGGCCAAAACCATTCATAGCTTTAGGTAGCTTTTCCTCAGTTCTATCGAGTCTAGGTTTGGGGTTTGCGGTTGTTCATTGGGGGTTTGGGGTTTTTTTAAGGGTTTTTTGGGTGGTTTCTTTTTTAATCAGAAAGATTATTGAATTGACTCATACTTGGATGCGAATGACCTATTTTGGCTAAATGTCTCAAAAAATAAATCTGCTTGAGATTAGGTTTGGACAGCTCAGTCCAGGCAGATAGATTTTGTTAAAGCTACAGTAAAATAAAGCAGGTTATTGTAACATGAAGTACTGGATGAACAAACTTAATAATCAAATTATCCCAACTTAACTTATAAATTTAGTACATTTCAATAAAAAAAATAAAGCTCGGAAACAGTACATTATGGAAGACACCAGCTAGAAGCTTTACAATCAATGCTGTACCTATGTAACTCAGCAAAATTGTCAGGAAGACCTTTAGTGATGTGTTTTAACTGACTCAAGTTAGCTATGTGCTTCCACTTTAGCTTCCTCCCAACAATGTTAACTGCAGCAAGTAGATATCTATACATTGATTTAACACCAGCAAAGAAACTACTAATACAACTGCATCTGCTTGTCTGTCTTCTCCTGCAAGAAGTTACACCATAACTATGGCTTGAAATGCAAGTGTAACATGTTTGCATCCATAAAAATAAGATGTTAACAAACTCTGAAAACACTACAGCTCCAATTCTCCTGTTTAGTTTATAAAAGCCCTGACAAAATCCAAAGGAAAACCTTAGGGCTAGAGGTCAACTTCTGAATTTGAATAGGCAAGAAGTACTGTTCACTCTTGGCCTGTTCTAAAAAATCTCAAAATAAGTGATAGTGCTAACATCTGCTGCAGCAATCTTGCAAAACAAAAAGAAACTGAGAAGTGTAAATGTACAGTTCATTCAACAGTGGACTACTCCAATTAATTACTAGGTGTATTGATAAATTAAGCAGAATTATTCTCTTTGGTGGCTATCCAGGGTGAGTTTGAGGGATGAAGAACTATTACAGTGAGTATGAAATGAAAAAGCTGCTTTTATTGCTCCCAAAATATAGATGAGAGCAAGTCTTGAAGCCCTCTGTAGATGAGGTGTCAAAGTCAGCAACGAGCTTTGCAGTATTTTGGGTGTAAGTCTGGCTGATTTTCACCAGCCTTAGCCACTAAGGCTTTCTGAAGCTACAGGAAAGACTGTTCCTTTTCTTTAGAAGTGGACATAAGTCTCACACTACACATGCTTTCAAAACAGTACTTTCAGAGAATATAAAACGGCTTAGTGTCAACTTGTGATCTTGAACTGGTGTTCTTAACTTAGAGGCTATCTGTGCTCTAAATCTATTTACGAATCAAAAGTAATCAGTGGTCCTAAAAGTTTTTAGCAATTTCTCCCTATAGAAATGCCTTTCACCTACAAGTCGGTAACCAAGTTAAATTTCAAACCTGCAGCTTTTCCATTATATTTATCATACTACCTCTGTAAAAGTAAAGCAAATCCCTCTTCAAGAGCTGGAAGTATTGAGCTCGAATAAATCCTACCTGTGGAAATGCAGAGGGACAAGCCCTGGCTCAGCAGTGTCTTCCCTATTACTCCTGATGAGTCCTGTAAGGCCTTGGGTGAGATCTGGTTAGGATCTCCGGATAGAAAAGAAGAAAAATGCTTGGTTTTGGCATTATGTTCCGTGTTTTACCACCAAAATTACCAGGAGTGCTTAAATGTTATGATGGTATGGGAAGAACACCTGAGAAAGCATTATGGAGGTGTTACTTGCTAGACAGCTTCCACTAAACTTTAAAAAAAGCTGTAACACAAACAGGACAATATACTGAAATCATATAAGGTGTAACATTCATTGTAAAGCAGTCATGTGCAAACAAGGGTCTGCTTCTAATGTGTTTCAAGGAGCTGAGTACAATATAAAAAGTGAAATTTAAAGGAGTTAAATAATTTGAGGGATGTAACAAAGGCAGTAAGAAAGATTTTATCTTCCCAAATCCAGGATGAAACTGAAGGCATTTGCTAAACTTTTATTTCTTCTACCTTAAGAATGCTTAAACTGAAAAGGTCTGCTCTTTGCCAAAATTAAAAGATGTTTTAAAGCAAATATAACTTAAGTATAATCTGTTGCATCATAATTTGAATATGTAGCAATCCAAAATATAATTACTCATAACTTGGCTAATAGCTTGCAGTTAAGGTTCATGATGCACACACTCTTTCCACAGAAATCCTTATTAGTTTTTTGCCTAGGAAAGGAGCAATTATCTTCCCAACCAAGCAACAGTACTAGGGAGTTAGAGCATTATTTCAGGGCACTTTGTGGCATCCAATTAGGCATTCTTAAGCATCATACACAACAGCATGAAGAGCAAAGATTTTCTTTACGCTTTAGCATCTGTGCATTTGAAGAGCAAGTTGATTCTGATTTCAGTCAACAGCAATCTTCTCTCCTACTAACGTTTTCATCATCATTTTTCCTGTTGTTATTCCTCAAATCCCGTTGTTATTCCTCAAATGCTGCCATATGAAGCAGCAAACTGAACACCTGGCTGTCACGCATTATGGCATCAGGTTGCAGCTTCGCCTCTCACACAGCGCCAGGTGGTCGGAGGAGTGGGAGGCACGTCAAACACATGCCTTGGAGCTGAGCTCAGCTGCCCTACTGTATGCTGCTGTCATGTGGGAAAGCTCAGCCTAGGTGCTAGTCCAGGGGAAAATGCCCATTGCTTGGCTGCTGTAGGTGACACCTACCATGACATGTTGCTGGCTGCCCAGAGCTTCCTGCTCAGTTGTGTTGCTCACCCACCACAGGGTGGGACAACAAATCTCACAGGACTTCAGTCATGATCCCTGTGTGCCCAGAGGCACCAAAAAACCTGGGTTATTCCGACTAACAGCAGCAGCACTTGATCATAATTGAGTATTTTCCTTCTAGAGAAGAATTATTCTAAGAGCACCCTAAAATCGGGCTTTTCCCCAACGCAGAAGTGTTCCTCTCATCATATCGTGACATGCAGCTATAGTATCAGAATTTTGTACTCTGACCTGCAGTCAGATCTCACAGATCTGAGTCCTTACACCACCATGTAGCAACAGTCACCAACAAACCTGATAAATCAAACTAATAATATTTATTTAACCTGGGTTTTGCTACGATGGCATATCCCATTTACAGTTACACAATTTGCCTAAGGAGATATAAAAGGCAGCTACTCAAAATATTCCCCTTTGAGGTCACTGTGTTGTCTCAGAAATAGTCTCAGGATACCTGGCTTACATTTTTTGGGGTGTTTTTTTGCTTTTATATATAGCTTGTGACTTATTTATTAATCAATTTTTCTGTACTGCTGTATTTTCAGTTCTCCAATACCTTATCAAAGCTGGGAATACTACTAAAGCATCCTCACAGAACTCTATTCTGGTTTCTAAGAGCATCTTACTCTTCTTGTTCCCAAACAATAGTCTCAACTTTCCTTATCAAGCTAGACTCAAGCTCTAGTTGCCACAAAATGATAAGCCCAAAGACACCATAGGTTTCTTTGCTTGTCAAAAATTTTATTTGTTATTAAATCTCTCATTTTTCTTTTTCTTTTTTTAAGTTCCAAATTTTTCGTGAAGACATTCACAGTAAAGTTAAAATAGTGCATAAGACACCTTCAGACTCCAAGAAAAAGAGCATTTAGGAAAAAACCCCTGGCTTTTTAGTATTTTATCTTCATAAAGAAAGAGTAACTTCTTATGGGATTAATGTACTGATTTATATTTTTAAATTGCAGTCTTAGGAACATTTAAAAATTAGAAAATGTATTTTTCAATAAATGCATGTTTCCATGTTAACCACAATTTTTAACAGGGTATTGGTCTGGAAACAGATCCTATACCAAATGGTGCTTTTTACCACAACTTTCTTTTCACCACAGTGATACCCCTAATGCCTCACTTTTGTCAGTGTACACGTGTGAGGACTACTGGCCTTAACAAAATGCTTCAGAAATCTGTAGCTGTCCTCGACTGCCCACTTCTTTACATCACCCACTGCACTTGTACAAGACCTTATCTGAATAGCGTTGTAGTAATTGCTACCACCATGTGAACAGGTACAACGACCCTCATGGATAAAACAAATCATGGCTATATCATGTCAGGCACAGTGCAATCCTCAGCACTCATTGTTTGGGTTACATATGGCTAAACTGCAGGTCTTTTAGTTGAAAAACAACTGAAAATTGGTTCCACAAATTTCTCTTGACTGTGATTAAGAAGGAGCTTAGTTATAACAGAATGCAATTACTCAGTTTTGGCCACGCAGCCTTCATGAGGCTTTTCCAGATCCGCTCCCACGGACCCTAATTCTGGTTTGGAAGCCAATTGTTCCTTGGCAGCGTTGCCATGGATCTCACTCAGAGATTTAGCAACACATTCTCCACCAGCTTACAGCAAACACCAATGTCTACAGCTCACCCACAGCTTGCTTATACCACCATTTGGAAGTTACCCATATTAGATCCTGTCCATTATAATGACAGGGAGGGTGGAATGCTGTGCCACATGAGGCTGAGTTCTTGTAACTATATCTGATATTGCATTTTTCACAATAAGAAAACAACATGTTTTTGTATAAACACAAAGTCATGCATAGAGATAAACACATAGGAGGAGTTAGGATTTTCCAGGCATTTGCAGAGCCACTGGGATCAAACTCATGTCCCCACCAAGGGAGACATCATAATGGGAATCTGTTATGGAACATCTAACCACGAAATCAGGAAGCCTCCTTTAAAGAGCTAGATGAAACTTCACAATTCCTTGTTAACATGGGGACTTTAACCACCACCAGCACCTGGTGGAAAGGCAATGCAGCAGGACACCAGCAATCCCAGAGATTTCTGGAGGGTGGTTGGGATGTGCTGCACAAGAGACTTTTCACTGGCACTGCTACTCACACCTCGGTAAGAACATGATGACCAAGGGTAACTGTTCTGTCCCAGCCCAAGGCATTCTGTGATTCTGTGACAGAGACTGTAGCGAAAAGGAAATGAGGGAGGCAGAATAACAGAGGAGCAGCTTTGGCAAAAATAAAGTTGTGTGGCATTAACATGGAAATCAGAATTAGGCACCTTGAATTGACAATATTTTTGATTATTCCTACAATGATAACAGAAAAATAAGTGTTTACTGGATCTGAAAAGACCCTGTTCCACTGGTTCTCTTACTGCACTGAAGCATTTGACTTTAAACTTGTATTCCATAGAGAAATACATTTCTATTTGCTTTTCTGGTTTTGTTTGGTTGGTTGGGTGTTTTTAAGTGGCAGAAGCCTTCTAAATTCTGTATTTCTTTTCTTCTGGATGAATGCACTCTCAAGCTATGGGAGAACTCTCCTGATAAAGTACTACTACCTAATGTGGATAAATAATTAGATAGTACTTGGGGTAATGGGAGAATGGTACAGCCTCACTCACCAGGTAGGAGGAGGAGGAATATTATTTTCACCCTTTGTTCCAATTAATTTTTAAATCTTCTCTCACCATTCATCAGTGGTGAAGGTCATGAGACTCCCAACAAGTACCCCAACTCTGTGAGCTGTGTGGACTATAAAGAAATTATATACATTTTTTGTAAAAACAATTATGTTCTTTAATGATTTTTAAAAAAATATTTAACCTTTTCCAATAATGCTTGACCAGTATGAATAACTAGAAGAATTATTGGCATTATTACTGAAAAAAGTCATAGAAAATTTCCTTTTTTTTCCCCTCTGCCCAGATGGTCATATTTAAGCAAACAGTAAAATAATGAATAAAATCCCCTTGGACTCAATAACAAAATCCTGGACTGGAACCTGAATTTCATGACCATTATTTTACAAGTGAGACAAAAGTCTTCAATTCCAGATTTCAGTTATGCTAAAATACTCAAGCAATCTTTATTCTATACACATGGAAAGAATGTAAGAGAATATTGCCATTGTGATGGTTTGCTTTAACAAACTACAGATATTACCTCAAATAGATGTATTTTATCCCAGGAATTTTTCTGGGAATACCAGGAAACCTACATGAGCAAATGGATGGAAACACACAAACATTTATTTGGACTGCTATTCAGAAACCTGCAGCCTACATTTCTGGTTTGATTTTCTGTATATGCGTTCTTAGCCCCTTTTCCTTTGGCTATATCTGTTAACAACAAAGAAGTTCCACTCTCACTGTTAGGAACACAGTGGAATTTGGCTGCACAAAGGCATATTTTTAGTTGGACATTTTGAATGCTTCCACATATTTGTGTTTAAAGGACACTCTGACTGTGAACAAACCTTTAGGTGAGAAAGTGGCTTTAACACACAGCTTTGACTTCAGCATTATTCCATAGTTTCATTCCTGCTTGAGAGTTCAACAGAGCAGGCTATAATTTATAGTAAATTACACTTAAGACTACAAAATTCTGACAGTTTTACTCCTGTGTTGTTCAATGCACTAAGTGACCCTATCATGAGGCTGTTGACCTGGCACCCTTGGGAAGTACAGCAGATTTTTCTCAGCTAATGCATGGCCTCACTCAGCAGGACAGGGCAGGCTTGCTCTAAAAAAGGGCAGCACAACAACTCCATGCTCCTGTTACCCGAACCTCTGCTACACAAATACAGAAATGAGAAAGACTCATCAGTTGAAATAAATATTGGAAGAAAACTCTAACATATATTTGTCCCTCACAACTAACATTTGCACCAAAATTGTCTATCATATAGCAGAATGATTACTCCTTAATTAAAATCATAATTAGCTGTGTATTTCAAAAATCTATTTTTCATATCACTGTGAGCATGAACTCTGACTGCCTGCCACAGACTGGGATACACATGCACTCTGACAAAGGGATACCCTGCTATCTTCTGTGCCACTGCTCAAAAACTCCAGACTATTACCAGACGCTAAAAGCAGACTTCATGGCTTGTAATAATCATAGTAGAGCCACATGAAGTACCATACAAAGAAATAGAAACATAATTAAAAAAAAAAAGCACAGATGATTTAACAATATTAATCCCTTTATCAGTAGTTAATCTAACAATTTCCCCATTGAAAACAAAAAATATTAGATACATAGATTTTGATTCATATATTGAATATTTAAAAATGGCTTAACTAGAAATTCCATCCTCCCTAAATGTGTATTGTAAATACAAATATGCACCACCGATCACAAGATGGAACTAACAAAAATAACCTTAATGAAAAACTGAAGTGTAAAAGAGCTTCTATATCCGCTGAAGACTTCACAATGAAATTAGGACAATCCTACACTAATGGTACAGTCACTGAAAGATTTTTCCATTCCTCTTTTCCAGAAACCCTGTATGAAATGCTGAGATCTGAAAATATACCTCTGACTACTGTAGCTGTTCTTAACCCCACCAGCAGAGTTATGAAATTTGAAGCAGCAACCTTTGTGTTACCCTAATTCACACTTCAATTCCCAGCTAACTCCTAAAACAAAACTATGCAAAGTCTACCTTCAAGACTAAATCATAAAAACATTCAAAACTACCACGACCATAGAATGGTGAAAGGTAGGTTAGAAGCTAATCCATGCTCCAGACTTGTTCTTTTGGGGTGACTGTGACACTGGGGACACAGCCAGCCTCATCTTCCTGCAATTTCTGGTAATACACTCGATGTTTCCCTGACTAATGTGACAAAGTGACTGAGATCCCCATTCCCTGCCCCCTCCTCTGCACTGTTGGGGGAAAAGGTAGAGAAAATTGGGAGGGAAGTTGAGCCTGTGAAGAAGGAAGGGCAGGGGAAAGGTGCTTTTAGGATTTGTTTTTATTTCTCATTACCCTACTCTGATTTGATTGGTAATAAATTCAACTCATTTCCTCAACTCCCATCTGTTTTGCCCGTGACTGTAATGGGTGAGTGATCTCTCCCTGCCTTTATGCCATCCCACGAGCCTTTTATTATATTTTCTCTGCCCTGTCCAGCTGAGGGGTGATAGAGCAAATGGGGTAGGCACCCAGCATCCAGCCAGGGTAAACCCACCACAGTTATACAACACACACAGATTTTTGAAAATTCTAGAGATATAAAAATTAAATCATTTCTCCAACCACTAATATGCACTAGTTAGAGCATATGTAAGATTTGTGAGCTTTGAGTAGCTCTATACTCCTTGGTTAAATTAGGCTCCCTACTGAATGTGCACACTCCTATAGCAGAAGGATTCTACACCACCAAATGTCTTTGAGAAAAAAAAAAATCCCTACTGAATGAGGAGCTTAGAATAGATAGCCTTTCAGTGAGGATACACTAGTAATGGAAATACAGTTTGCTGTTGAAAGTACTATTCCAGAAGGTGAACTGACTCCAAAAGCAGTAGGAAACAGAAACACCCTTTTTTCCTTCTTCCTCCACCATCATTATAGTTTACCACAGCTTAACTATTCTGTAGGGCCAAGGTATTGGTGTGCAATGGGGACCCCAGCTGTGGAAGTCCAAGGTCCAAACAAGTAACTTGAATTAATCATGGCAGGGGCAAGCTCAATACTATACCTTGAAGTGATACATCTACTCTGAGCATAGTACTGTGAAGATTCCCCCAGGATTTTCACTGTTTCTGAACACTTCTCTGTGATTTGGATAAAAATCTCCCAGGGTGTTTCCTCGGAGACTTCACATCACCTCAAAAGAATGCTGTAGACACCTAATCTCACAGCACAGAGCGCCAGACATTTTACAATCTGTCCATTTCTCTGAAGCTCTTTGCCACTAAGTGATTACCATCCTATATTCAACTGGAAATTCAATTTTCATCCCTAAAGCTAAAAAACCTATCAGGTGATAAAAACCCAACTCATTGCTTCAAGAAGACTGTCGCAAGCGACGTACTAATGGCAGAGACTTAGTGCTACTCACTGCTAACACTTCTTCAGTATAAAACAGTATCAAAGAACTATTCCAGAATAACCCCTTCACGTGGATATTTGTTTTTAGGACAAAGTGTACTTTAATTCTGGAAGAATTACTCCTTGCAAATGTAACATACAGAAGAAAGAGAAGAATACCTAGCAAACATGAATCATTCCTTGATGGGACAAGGATGGATAACACACCATCGCCTCCATGACCTACCCCAAGAGCAGTCATGCAATACAAGGTATCTTTTTGGACAGTTGCCAGCTTCTATGAAGGCCTTCCTCCAGGGCCTTCATGCAGTGTTTGGTAACTCTTGCCTTTCCACAAAGACAAACAATTTGTCTTATGTTGAGCATCGATGGACACTCAACAGTGATCTGCTACTTTTAGCTTTTCTTTGTATAATATCTACTGAAATTATTTGAATAAGGTTAACTTGGAAGAAGTTTGCATGGTTTTATCACTACACTCTATGCATAAGGAAAAAGTGGCAGTAAAAAACCAAAACCCAAAGCATATCAGTTTTTAAATCACCAGCAGAAAGAAGCAGTGTCCCAAAATAAAATTACTCGAAAGAGAATACAATCCTGCTGTGTAAGTACAAAACCCAAGTAAACACAATTTTCCCTCATCCTTCCAAAAGTTTGTTGAAAAAGGATGTAGAGGAGTAGGAAGCAGAAACTTTAAGGATTCTTCAAAGATCCATTTGTCCTTCTGAATCCTATTCCTGTAATGGGAAGCCTTCCTAGTGAAAGGAGACACCTGCTTTTCCGTAGAGCGCAGTTCCCCTATGGGCCATGAATAATCTGATACATTTCAGCAGTGGTTTTCATCCTTCTGAATCCAGTGGTAATCCTATTTAAAATGCAGAATGGATTTTCCAAGGTAATAAGTTATCTATTATTAACATAAAATTTTTGAACAAATTTGGCTTTACAAAATTAACTACAGCTTTCTAAATACCTGGATAATTGGGAAGCTTTATTTTGATATCCTGCTTTCTCAGATTGACATTCTACTATTCAAGCTGAAACACAACTCGGACAAGGCAAGATAATATCCTACACTCTAAAGATGATGTTTATATTTCATTTGTTCACATTGTTACATGTTGAACCAAATATTTAGAAACAGCTAAAAACCTGAAACATTGGTGGAAAACTAAACTACATTATATATTTAGCACATGAACATTCATCTGTTTCCCAGGTCCAAAAGTCCAAGGTTAGAAGAAATATTTATTATTAAGAACCTCTCTTAGATGTTTAAACCAAGTGGTCCTGTTCAGTTTGCTTATGCAAACTATACTGAACTTAGAATAGTAATCCTCAGTTAGCCAGTGATGTTTCTGCTTTCTTGCTTTTCTTCTAGCCTCAGGAATATTACAATCTTTGCTGTGCAGGTTTTTATAAGGCTTATACATGCTCGATCATAAAAATAGATGCTCTGAATATAAGGCAGTACAAAAAAAAAAAAATCCCAAGTCAACGTTATGATCTCACCAAAATTGACCACCTATAGTATGAACTTGGCAAAGCCAAGAAATGCAGTTTGAAAACAAATTATTGCTAATTTTATAATTAGCTTTAGTCTAGTAACTGTCCCTGTCTGTATCAGGGGCAGCACCTTTGCTGCAAGTTTATGCAGCATCTTCACCAGAGTCCTGGTGCCGTAAGAGCAATACCAAAATACAATCACAGGCTCCTATCACACTGCCCCAGTGAATTATCCACTGCCAATCTCCACTCGACACTTGGGAGAGCAGCAGCAGCTACAAATTCAGGGGTAAAGCCTTTTATAGCTGGAGCTCAGAGTCTTAAACAGGTTTAAACTAATTACCTGAAAACTCAATCAACAACCCAGAGCTCTCTGGAGGGGTTTCCACAAATACACATTATTTACAAATAAAGAAATAATTCCAGTTTTGCAAAGCTTTTTGCAAAGTCTGTTTGATGAGTTTATTTTAGTATTGTTTTACATGGCTATGTTCATTTCAGCAGCACTGAATGGATAAGAAAATCACTCAATATCATTGCCTTTCCAGCTGTAGTTCTAGCTGAAATATTAAGCTATCACATAACAGTGGCAGCTCTTCAGGCAGGGGAAAAGAGTGTTTTGCACCTGTTTACAAATGTATTTAGGCATTATTCATCATTACCTTGACTCTATGTCTGATTAAATACATTCATGCTAGACTCACTTTCCTTTATGCCTGCTTCAATGTCCTCTTACAGTCTTAGGTCTCCACTTTATAAATGACAGGGAACCCCCAAAGGCACTTGGCATTTTGCTTTCCTGCATCAGTGCAGTGGGTTGACCCTGGCTGGTTGCCAGGTGCCCACCATATCTGTTTTCTCACTCCTTTCCTCTTCTGGACAGGGGAGAGAAAATACAATATAAAATATAATAAAAGTTTAATCATCTGAAAGGCAGGGAGAGATCACTCACCCACTATCATCACAGGCAAAACAGACTGGACTTGAGGAAATGAGTTGAATTTATCACCAATCACATCACAGTAGGACCCTGTAGCATCTCCACTACCAAAACCTTGCCATGCAACCCCAATCTTCTGTGATTTGAAGAACCCCTTACATGCATTCATTTAACATTTCCTTGAAGATCTTTGAAGCCACCCATCTGCTGACCTACACCAAACATACATAAGCAAACTTCTCTTAGAAGCCCCTTCCAACAGAAACCTCATCCTTGAGGATTGTCTTCTGCTACTGATCTTACTTCTCAGAGTCAGTAACTTACACAAGCATCGTTCCAAGTGCAGGCATAAAGTTTTACTTCTTTAAACACCAACCAATTCCTCTTCTCATTTTTAGTATCACAATTGCTCTAGGAGTTCGACTCAGGCTTGAGCTGTTTTGATAGAGTTACACAACTTGGGAATTGAAATCAAAAGTACAAACCAAACTTGATGAGAAAATTTAGTTATTTTAGAGTGATGATATGATGTGTAAGGAACTACTTATAAAATTTAAACTGAACATTGTTCCTTTGCTAAGCATTGTCCAAAATATTGACATCACTGCTAAAACCAAAAAATATGGGAGGTTATTTGAGGAGCAAACTGGACCATAAGGAAAATGAATTAATTTCACCACCCCAAGATTCTGATTAATTCCAGTCACCACTTACCAGCTATGATAAATCTATTTTCCCTTAATTGGTCAGATTATCTCCTGTTCTTAAGGAAACTGCTAACAAAAAACCTGAACAATTTATAGAGGAATAGACATTGAAAATGTTTTGCCCACACTGATCTACATAAACTGCCCATTTGCTAGATGCCTGCAATTAGATTTTCTTGGCATGAATATTCCTTTAGGTGTGACTGTATCTTCTTTGCCCTCCCTATTGCTTTATAAGGGTAGCAAAGATTTAACTGCACTTTAGGGGGGTTGGTTCATTGGTTGCTCTGTTTTTAAAAAGACAGACATTTTTTTAGACTTAAGAGTTTTTAACCTGTATTTCTTCAGCTAATTGGGATGGTGGGTGACAGAACAAGGATCATTGCAAATATACACAAATCTACTTTGAAGGTATATACATGTTTCAGCATAAATGAAATTTATTCCCCACAGATGCTCATGTATGGAATTCAAATGTATTCTACATTGAGCTTCAGACAAAAAAGTGCAATTTGAAGACTGAAGAGAGCAGACTACAAATCCTTTCTACAATTCTGCATCAACAGGCAAACATTTCATGCATAAATCTGATTCTAAACAGCAACATTCAAAAAAACTCCAAGGAATTGCTGAAGGGAAGCAGCATGGACTGTCTGAGCCTCAGATGAACAGGACTTTAACACGTTCCTTGTTATTTGATAGCTAGTCTTAATATAGTTAGAAGAGTCTGAAAGAGATGAAGGCTGACATTATCAAGACAGGATTGGTAAAACTTACTACTTTTATGGAGTAGGCAAAAGACATGGAGGATATGAAAAAGTTCTAGCACACAATGAAAAGTCATTTTCCTCTACATTGAAACACAAAACTCTTTCCACATAGCAAGCACAAAATTTAGCATGGTTTAGAATAAAACAGGGGCTTTGAGAGTGGGGAAAAAAGATAAATAATTTGGTTACATTGAAAGTCTAAAACTACCTTTTACAGAAACTTGAGAACATACCTAAATCTTTTCGCAACATAGGATATGAGATATATTCCACAAGATCCTTTCCTTATCATCTCTTTCAGCTGAGGCAATAGCCATACTGAAGACTCTACTGATCTAAAATTCCCAGTAGTGGGTAGGTGGTTTCTCAGTGTGGGTCCAGTGACACAACAGACACGTGGGAGCCCTCAGAGGCTGCCAGCCTCTGATGGAGCTGTGGCTTTGCAGAGGGCTGCCATCAGGAGCATCCAGAAAGGACATGGACAGCAGGGACTCTGTCCTATACCTACACTGAGTAGAGGGTGAGAAAACCACCACACCAGGCTGAATGGAAGATGAGAAGCTGCTCGGTGAACATTTCCTTTAGATGCTCTATGGGACAGAGCCAAAAGAGTTTGTAGTGCTAAAAAGGGATTTGGTGCTAGTAAGGCAAGAACAGGACCTTTAAGGAGATTATCAGACCTGAGGGCAAGGCAGCCCATAATATTCCTTCCAGTGAATGAGCTTTTTGAACAAGTCACATAGCCAGCTTACCATCTTCATAGACAATCTAAAGGCAAGAGAAAAAAACCCACTCAAACCCCAAATCTGACAGCACTTAACAGTGTGAAAAGTTAATAGGAAAACAGCAGGAGATAATCCTGAATGGTAACATCTCCACATTAGCAATAGTCTTTAGGTGATTTTATGAGCCCAGCAGCTCTGCCAAGGCCAATAGGGAAGATGGTACAACCTAACACAGCTGCAGGTGTCTAGTTTTGCTCCTGGCCACACACGAGCCACGTGGCTGTGGCTTACACCCCTGCCCAGGTCATGTGCTAGCTGAGGTCACAGATTGACTCCAGGCTGGCCAAGAGGGGGGAAAACCTCCCAAACCTGTGTGTTCTACTGTGCCCTGGTCAGCACAAGAGCCAGAAGAGCCACAGGGGAGAGAGGGAGGCTGCTGCTCCCACTTCTGCCAGTGAAGGCTTTGGCCCGTGGCCGCTGCTTGCCCTCAGTGGAAAGTTAAAACGCCAGAGTGGGAAGAAACAGGAAGGTTTTGCATTATGCTGTTATTTGCCATGCCAGCAACAGCCAAAACAGATTAGTCGGTGTCCAAATTCACGAGCATGTCCTTCAGAGCCAGCTTCCCAGTTGTTCACCATTTATCTACTCCTCATCTCCTCCTAAGAGAGTGTTAACTGTTTCAAACCTTAAGTAAGTCACCCTCAGATTATTTATCTCAATTTCAGTTAAAGTGAGTATTACTGGCATGGCTGGGTTCCCCAAGAGTGCAACAAACTTTTTGTTTAAAAATCCACCTGTCTCCACAATCAAGTTAACAAAATACTTGTAAAGAAATGGAATTTAGAGCAGTCATTAAAGACAACATCCCATAATGATGATGAATTTTTGGAGAAGCTACAGATACTTCTACAGTTTCACTCTAATGAATTGCAATAATAATCTATTCTTCTGGGTAGACTACATAATCTCCTAAATATGAGAAGGTTGGGGCTCTTGGGAGGTTGGGAGAAAATTCACTTTAATGCTTTTTTTGAAATTTCTTAAGTATATTTCCCGCAATGGCTAGGACACTAGTACTGAAAACTATTTTAAAAACCAAAATAAAACCCCAAAAACCCTTTAATGCAAATTCATTTATTTTTTAACATATTTTAGAACATTTAATTATCAGATTGTATCTTTAATTAAATACAACCATAGAAGGAAATTTGAGTTTGGAGTACTAAAGATACAGGTTGAGAAAGAAGAGAATGGTATCAATGAAGAAAAAAAAAAGAGAAGAAATAGGTAGGAGACTGGTTGAAATAGGAACAAAACTTTTTCTTTCAACCTTAGATATAAAAGCTTCTACGGAGTTCTGTAAAACTGAATTTAGAGCGCAACCAAAAGGCATTGCTAATTAAAGTTAATTAGGCCACAGAATACTACAGGGGAAAGAAGCTATAGATGGAGAGTTTTAAAAGAACACCCAGACAGTTGCGGGTAACAAAAGGAAAGAGCAAGAGAAAGTGACAAAGTTATGAGTGAGTAGAAGAAAAAAGAACACATTCCTCCTTTACAGAGGGAGAGGATGTAAGAAGCAGGAACAGCCAACAGAAAGCAAAGAAGAGAATTTACTGGAGAAAAATAAAGTGTGATAGCTTTGAGGGGGCAAAGCACAAACAGCAGAGACTATTTGCTGAAAGAATAGAGTATCAGGTTTAAAAATAATTCAAAATATAGACAAATTTGGTTTGATATTAATTTCTGAAAAATTAAATTTAATACTTAAAATAATGGAAAACAGATGCACATGTCAGGCAAGGAAAAATATACAAAAGAGCAAGAAAGATCACAGATGCACAAAACTACGGTGTATGCATCTCTGCAATATCTTGCTGTGACTTGATCACAGTTGATGACCTTCCATCTAAATAAAGCCTTTGCCACCTTAGTCTATCAGATTACCTAAAAACGTGATTCAGTAAAATAAATGGTCCTCTGACATTAAAATACATGGATTTCTTTTTCTGCATGAAGGTTTCCAGGAATTTGTGTCTCATCTTGGCAATAGAACCTAGTACAAAACATGAAAGGATGCTGGTTTGCCCAAGCTCAAACGAGTAAAATAACATAAACACTTTAGGATGCTTGGAAGACATGAGGGTTTGTGAGAGTTGATGTCAAGAGCAAGTACAGAGCTCTTGTGCCTGTCAGGCGACCATCAGTGTGAAGAAAGCTATTTATACTTATTTACACTAACTAACTAAAAATAACAAATTTTCTTACAAACTAAATGTATTTTTAAACTGTGTTGGTAATGGTAGCTATAACGTATCATAAGAAATGCTTCAGAGCACAGCTGTATCTTATGCAAATATTTACTATCACACATTGCAATTAAAAAAGCACATTGGTTACAGTACTAAAACTACACAAACAGCTTATTTGCATTTTGAATGGCAATCTGGTTTTAAACAAGAATATATCTAAATAGATTACAGGAAGAGAACTAAATTTCATATTCTAAGTTAAAATCCATGAAAGCCACACTGAGTGGGATTACATAGGTATAACTCATATGAACATCTAGTGCAGGCTCTTTTCTAAGCAACAAGCAGCAGAGCACATTGAGCTAAATTTAGTGTCAAGTATTTAAATTAATTTTGGCTTTTATCACAGATCAAAGATATGTTTGTCATAGTGTCATTTTTCACTAAAACACAATGGAAGACCTTGCAACCACATTTTACACTTCAGGCTTTTAAACGATCTGTATTGTATTAGACATATATTTTAAAATTTTTTTAATGCAAATAAGAGGTTTTTTCAGTTTCTTTATTGGCTGTTTTTACTTTTTTAGCCTTCCTCAGAAGCACCAGAAAATGGTGGATGCAGGGTCAGTGCAGATCTCCAAGCATCCTGACTCAGAAGGCAACACAAAGAATCCCCTCAGGAGCTCAGGTAGTGCATCACAGTCACTCGCGTAGCGTCATACATTGATTTTTCCCATCTGGGACTGGAAACACATTTCTTGTGCTACTGGACAAGTCACCTGTAAAATCTTCAACTTGCCCTGCAGCTTGGTGAGTAGCTCACCTGCTCAGGCCACCTTGAGGCATCTGCCTTAATTAGTGAGGACATTATGGCACAGACCAACACTGTACTTTTGTTTCTATCTGCTGATGTTCTGGGAGAGAAGTATCTGATATAAACAACCTTTAAGGCTGTCAGACCAGACTAAGTGACCTCTTGAGAAAAGAGTTTAGCTCATTCAGGCTAATGCCTGTTTCCTATGCAGCGCAGTTAGGCTTAATATGAGACACTCCAAAAGTGAAGAAAGAAACCAGTGTTCAACTAAATAGAAAGGTGTACCCCAGCCTCACTTTGCATTGCACATATCTGACATGCAAATCCCATATTTAGAGAAGACTGTATTTGAAGTCTTTGTATATTTGGCACATACAGATATTCTCCACTATCTTGCTAAACATGGAGTACTAACCACATATTTTTCTGCTTATAACCAACACTTAAATTTACACATAAGGAGTCTACTTACAATTAGGACACAATACCTTAATAAAAATTATAGTGTCTTTATAATAAAAAGTTTTTCTAGTATAAAAAGTGGTAGAAAAAGAGTAGCTTTTAGAATACAAATTTTTAGGTGCTCCTCTTAAGGTTCCAACAGAATCCCTTAGCAGGAAGAATGTTATATATACATATGTATATATACATTTCAAGTTGTACTTCAATTGAGGCAAAAACCCCATTAGCCTTATTATATAGTTCATATTCTTCCTATTTTGTAACAAACCCTTTAGAAAAGCTTCCTATACTTTTAGTTTGATCTTTTACCTTTTTTATCTAAAAAAACTCTGAGGAAGTTCAACGAGGAATGAGAACAGTTGTTGATGCTTTCTCATTACGGGTTTGTTGCACACAGTTCACACACATTCAGGGCTGAGATTAACTCAGTTCACTTTAAACAGCAGATAATTTAAAAAAAAAAAAAAAAAGCACCATAAATTATATTTCATCCAAAAGGCTCTTAAAATGCTTTATAGACTCTACACACAGATCACTCCATCAGTCACCGAAAGCAAGTACCTCTGGGATGAAATGCAACAACTGTTCCACGGGGCACGGCAGAGGAGAGGAAGTGAGGAATACCAGCACATCGAATTGCAATTGCAGGGGGAATTTAGGTAGGAAGAATGTAATTACCCGGTTTGGAGCCTGGCCAGACCACGGGGGTTAACATCTTATAAAGAGCCCTCTGAGAATTTTAACAACCCCTAGTGCTCAGGACCTTTAATTTATATTAGCCCTCAGGAGCAAGGCTAACTGCTCGGCTCAACTGGGTTTGTGCGCTGCAGGAAACAGGGGAAATCAACTTCTAGTTGTTCTCTGCTTCCACCCAACTACTAAGCAGATTAATACTACTTAGGCTGCAACTTCTCATGAAAATGCAGCAGAAGGCAACAGGAATGAAAGCTGCACAGAATTAGAGCTGTTCTTATTTATCTTTCAAAAGCCATAGAGGAAAAAAATGTTTCCTACTCCAAAAAGTACTAACTCCTCATACAGAAAGCACTCAAGATCATCTCATATGGTATAACAATAAATAAACACTATAAAGATACACAGGTAAGGAAGATAACTTCAGAAGCACCTATTCCTTCTTCAACATCAGCCTCTGAGAAAGAGTAGGAAACTAAAGCATGTCTATAGATTGATTAGCTTCTTAAATGAAGGGAGCAGTTGTCACCAATTATTCTTACTAATACATCTGATGCACGTGCATTTTAATTTTTTCTTAAGTCAAAGAAAATTAAAGGCAACAACGAAAATAATAAAGATGAGTAGGCAAAAGAAATATAAGCATGCAGTTCATCTTACTTTTTTTTCACTGTCACCTTCAAGCAATTAAAAAAAAAAAAGCATACTTGCTTCCAAGCTTCTTTCCTCCAAAATAAAATATCAAGTGAGGCTATAATGGAGCATAGCTTTTCACTCCCATTGAATCAAAAGTATTTGGAGCAAATTCCAAGAGACTGCCAAATATTCTTTGAAGTTGTTTACATTATGTGTCCCTACCCCACAGAAGTGTCTTATTTCTTCAACTAGGTTACACACAATTTAGAGTCATTTAACTTCTTTATTATAGTCTAATGTAGTGCAGTGCAGATATTGTTGTTTCATTGTTTTTAAACTTCTGAATGTCCACAGGGACATTTATTTTGTCCACTTCAAACACGCATAATAATAAAAGTATCGTGGTATTCTACATTATTTTCTCTTAAAGTCCCTTATTTGTTTCATCTTATAATGAGAAACTGAAAGAAGAAACAACGAAAGGCTTCTCCAAATCAAGAAAAACAGAGCTCTTTGGCTTGTAAATATTCCTTGGGCATAGCAGAGATGCTGTATATCATATGAACAACACTATTGCTGCAGGAGCTTTGTGATTTATGCTAATGAGAAAAGCCACCTTGACGAACAGAAAACAAAGGGCAGAACAGTTCAGTGCTGATGCAGATTTCGAACATTAGGTTTAAGTTTCACAGGAAATACCGAAGACCAGTGGTTACAGGAATCTCACAATGCTGGTACGTATCTGGGAGTCCTCACTGGAGAAACGTCAGTCAGAGGTACAAATCATGAGTGATTTGTATCATGCAGTTTTATCCCAAGACTTACTAACTCTGTGTGCTCTGGGGAAGAGTGGACAGCCCCTGCTTTTTTAAGAGGATTCACAGACCAGGAATTTTTATCTGCAGAAACACCTTTGAAAATGCACATCGTTCAGTCGTTTGTGTAAGCCCATCATGCAAGACTGCTCCATATCCCTGCAGCTCTAAGGGAGAACTTGTCTTGCTACAGGTTTATGTTCAAACAGGTCCCAGCATCAGACTGGTGTGCTCCTCTTCTCCTCCCCAAACAACTCTGGTGTATTTCTCAAGGGTTAAGCAAGTGTTTAGGAGCCTAATATTTTCCCCTGACTTTCAAGATTACACAATCTTTTCTGAGTCCCTAAGAACTAGATTTTGAAAATTTAGGCACATGAAAGTTTTCACATATGCTCATCCCTGACTTCTGAGCATTTAGAAAAACCCCAGTGCTGGTCTACAATCTGTGTCCCCTTCCTACATTCAAAGATGACCAAACCCAAAAGTGCAAGCTTTGAAAGTCCATAAAAGACAGAAATTTGTAATTAAAGAACTCAGAATGTCTTACAGAATACAGATCTGCTCTGAGGTCTGAGTTCATTGTATGGACATAGAAACTGATACAAATGGGTAGGTTACTTTTAGGGATAATATATTTGTAATTTTGACCATCTAAAGAATTGGTCTAAGTTAAAAATAAATTCCTTTTCCATATCTTACTATGTGGACATCATGTCAGCTTGTTGGCAAATAAGAACAAAAAGCAATGACTTGACACGTGGATTTATCCCTTTATAACAATCACACAGTGCCAATTATCATTATATAAATTAATCTCATGTTTTCACTTTTTACTTGACTAAAGTGTTACAGGCCATGGGGCAAATTTTGTCCTCATGATTACTAGAAACACTGTCCCTCCCAGCACCTCTAAGGAGGAGACCTGTAGGCATACGCATTGTTTTCAAGCTATTTGTGCCTCACCTTGAATGCAATAAATGCTACACCAGCAAGGAAAGTGCTACATAGGTAACGACAAAATGCAAAACGCTCTATGCAGACAAGTTCAGGTTGGATTTAGGAGAAGTTCCAATTAGGCTCCTGTGCAGAAAACAACTAGTAAGTGTTCCTCTGAACATGAAATGGATCATTCAAATAAGACCAATTGAAAACAAATTGAAAAATGCATCAAAACTCACTCTGGCTCAAGAGGCTTAAACTGCAGAAATATTGATGCTATCAAAGCATAAGTAAAATCTTTTCCAAGCAACAACAATAAAAAAAAAACACTTATGTAATTTGCAGGGTCAGCACTGCTAATTTATAGCAAGACCATGGTGAACTGAGTACCCTTTTTGTATTTCTCAAAATCTGTAGGATCCTACAGATACAGCACACTGTGTCACAGATGCCCAATAATTAAACAACATGGACACCTTCATGGAGTTGTTTGCTATGACCTATTGAAAAAATAACAAAATCCAGCAGTTTTTAGGCTTAATATAAGGTGCGGAAAAACAAGGACTGTATTTTGCCCCACTGGTTAAGGCGAACAAAAGTGGCCATGTATCTTAACACCTGGGAAAAGTCAGGGCATGCACAGCTGGCCGCGAGCTGGTCACACATTCCTGAGGTTACAATTACAGCCAGTGTTCTCAAACCAGGCTCACTGACAAGCAGTTGCAGATGGCCAAAACACTTATGTATGGAAATAGCTTTACTCAGCAAAATCTTAGAAAAATAACGTATCAATAGGAGCACTTGTGTATTGTAGATGTAGCACTTTCTCAGTGATGTTTTCTTCAGTTAGCCCACAGGTCATGTCACAGAAACCGAAAACAGGAAAATTTTTGTGTTGAACATCATATAGATCATTTGGTACCAGCATATCATTTTCCCCTCAAGTAAAGTCCCCATGTAGTTAAAGTGGGGAAACTCTATCAGTATATTCAGTTCCCAGATTTGCCAAGAGCCAGCCACACAGCCAGTCCTCTTTCCAATACTCCAGTTTGATGAGGGGACAAAGAGGCATCATAAGGATCATTTGTGTATACAATTTCATGCTTCTGACACTTGGATGA
Source organism: Orthonyx spaldingii (assembly GCA_013397795.1). Classification (NCBI taxonomy): domain Eukaryota; kingdom Metazoa; phylum Chordata; class Aves; order Passeriformes; family Orthonychidae; genus Orthonyx; species Orthonyx spaldingii. The sequence continues at coordinate 1,257,374 of VZTJ01002870.1, read as the reverse complement.
ACAGCTACCAACATTGGAAAGAATGAAAACATGAAAAAAAAAAGTACTCACGTTTTCTCTCTCTTCAGTACTGACAGTTAACAAATACACCTACATGAAGACTTCTCTGAGGCTTACTGTAACAATCAGAAATCAAACACAATAAAAACAGAAAAATTACCTGTTTAGATATGAGAACATAAAATGAAGGGTTTTGTTACTTGCAAAACCATCCTTGCAAGACATTTCTTTAAGGATAGGGTGATCATATGACTGGGTGAAATTATTTGTGATGATGAAAGCATGGACACTCAATACAAAAGAAATTACAGCCGTTAAAATAAAGGAGGAAAAAGATATTTAAGTGCAATACCTAATATGCTTTTAATTAGTAGTTTTCAAGCTCCTGGAGTGTTTGGCAAAATATATACAAGAATTGCTATAATAAAAATTATTAGACTTTGCACCAAACATGGCCAGAGCCAGCAATCACAACAGCAATAACATCTGAAATTTGAACTAGGGCATTGATGACTATTTGCACACTAAGTGAATCCCTTTTTCATAAGAAAAGAACAGCTATCTTTTCCAGACAGAACACACAAAAAATTGCATCAAGGTGTGATTATAAACATTTTAATTGCAAAATTTTTTCAATAAAAAATTGCAGTAGAAGAACAAATACACAAGAGTACTGTTTGTGCCTGCTACTCCCTGAGCAAGAGCCCTGTTACTGTGATTAGTACAGGGCAACACATGAACATCCTTATGTACATGATCAGCAAGACTAAAAGGTCACTATGGTTTTAATTTACTATTTGCTATAAAACTCGTACCTTAAACTGATTTTGCATATGCTTCTCAGTTATCACGCATACCTTGAAGTCAACAAATCAGAGGTTAGATTACAAATCACTCAGGGTAAACTTGTATTAATATTCTGTTCCAAACCAGCTGAGAGCAGAGAAGACCTCTCCAAAGCTTCTGGCTGTTTTATTGGGCCTTACTCTGTACTCCCCAGGAGAGGGAAATCTCCCTCTATGAAGATTAGGGAATTTTGCCAGAGTAAAGAGTACAGGAACTGACGTCTTGTACAGCAGTAACCACATAATTGTCTTAAAACTACTAACATTTGCACACAACAAAACCTCATTATTAAAAAGATTTTTAAATAAAACGATAAGCGTGATACCCAATTTTGTACATTCCTATTTATGAAAATGCCTAAGTCTCTTAAAAGAGAATTAGTTGTCAGGTAAATTTGAACCTGAATATTCCCTTCTGTATATTGAGCTTTTCAAAGATTATTTTATTCAGCTTGTAACTACCAGCACAAATGCTGATTCTAAATATATCGGCTGAACTCTAAATGACTTCTGTTTATAGAAATAGGACATAACAAGCTATTAAATCTTCCTTACAACAAACTGCTATGCCAAAATACTTGCTCCAGATTTCTGAGCTACAGTTAGAAGACTTAGACTGGTAACTAGAAGAAAACTGGCAAGAGAGTTGTTGCAATATATTTTGCCATTTAAACCTTTCTTTAGATGGACTTGATTTTAATTAGTTCTGCATCCACAGAGGCTTAAAAAAATAAAGTAAAAATAATTCTAGTGGTGCTTGAAACCTTCATTACTTTATATGATTAAGGAATTTAGCACAACACTTTGTTGCCACATAGCACCTAAAACTCAGAAGAAGCAGGACACAACAATAATGAAAAGATGCATAACTTCTGATGACTTGGATTCATATAGAGCAAGAAATTATACAGAGGACTCCACGACAAGTTTGCAATCAGGCAAGAATGAACTGCACACACCCACTAAACATTAGGTTCATGCTCATCATGTAAAAATACACGTGTAAAACTAAACTGCAGCATTTGGGGTTTTCCCCCTTGTAAACTCTGCATCAATCTCACAGCTGACAGAGTTGTTTCTTCAGTTTCCATAATCTACAAGTGGCTGGTGCACTATTAAGTGTTTTCAGATTCTACAGTGAAGCTCACTAAGAGAATAAAATACTATTACTGTAAAAGGTCAGTACCCATTTTATTGCTGTTATAGTTGATGCATAATCACAGTTACTTATTTGCAAACATAGACCAAAATTGAAATTTCGAAGCCACACTTTCTAAAGGAGTTGGCAGCATTTGCAGTTGCTCAAAGGTCATAATAAATAAAGCATATAAGATATGACTCTCCTAAATGGCAATGGGATCTGGGACAAGCAGTTTTGGAAAAGAGCATCTTGAAGCTCAATGTGAAGTTTTAGGGAAAGGTTCTGTAACTCTCTTGTGGGAGAAGTAACTGTGTGACTTCCTCTGATGAGGGAACAGTTTTCTACAGTTCCACTTGTCTTAGTAACTATTAACTGGTTCCTTTTCTAAATTATACACACTGAAGGTGTCAGGGAGTGCCAGGAAGGTTAACTGACTAAATATTTCAACTCTGCCTGCTTAAGGGAAGAATAGACCTCCAACAAAACATTCCTTTGAAATAATCTATTTACTACTACTCTGTTTTGGCAAAATCTGACAAGAATCATACCTAGAATTGCTCCTCACAAGTTGGAACTATTTTCCTTTCGACAACTATTTTATATGAAAAACTAATTATTTCAAAAAGAATATTCCTTACAATTCTCTTGAAGTGAAATGACAGGACTCTTAAATCTACTTAATGGACATGAGAGAGTTTCTCTCGATCTTCCCTTTCTTTTTTTTTTTGTGAAAATAAAATCTCTTACCTTTCATCAGGAACATCTCTCATTTATCTAACATAAACAGTATCAAGCTGATAAGAACAAAGAACATTTCCTTTTAATTATTCTGTATAATTTTAGGTAGTTATACCTAATGGAAACCTCCAGAAATAGGCTGCCTGGCATTAGAATTAAGACAGAATCTTAGTTCTACCAATGCAATTTTATTACTACAATGACCTGATGAGCAATCACACATAAATGCTTTATAAAGCATTCCTCTGTCAAAATGCTTGCCCCTTGTGAATACAGTAATTTATCAGGCATTTCAAGTGCTGAAGCAAAAAATATTGGTGATCTAAAATATGTAAAAAATGCAATGATTCAATTAATGCTGAGTTACTCCATGCATGAATGAACAATTTGACCCGGGCTTGAATACAGTATTTTTAATAATGCAGCTGCCATATTCGTTGGTCTCTGCATTTCCTGAAAACTAATCTGCCAAACAAGTTATACAGCATGAATCTTCTGCGCTTCCGTTCTTAGAGGGTGAGTTAGTAATGCTCCACCATCGCACGTTCAGTCATTGAAATGCTGCATGCTGTAGAACCTTTACACACACTGAAATTCCAAAATGAAGACATACATTTTTAAATTGAAGAACTCTTACTGTCACCTCTGAGCATCTGAGTCGCCAGTACAGGTTTCTAGGAAACCTTAGGTCAGTTTAGCACTAATTCATAAATATTTAGAAATACTTGTTTTGGTTTGTTTTCCTAAGTACACGATACTGTGTCTAAAACTGAGGCAGCACAACACATTTGAAAATAAATGAACTAAAACTAAAATTATTTTCACACAAACAAAAAAAAATTCCATGCACTAAACAAGACTCTCTCCTCTATGACCTGATTGGTACTACCCCAACTGCAGTGCTTGACCTAACTGAGTATGTTCTGGTAAAGCTTCACCTATAATCAACTTCACATGGAGTTCATATAAAATGTGTGCTACCCTGAGCCCTTAAGCAATTACTTCCCTCCCACCCGCCTTATAAATATAGCGTGTTTCATTTCAGGGTGAAATTTCAAATACAGAAATAATCTTTGAGCGAAACCGAAGTCAGGGTTAGTTCAGTCCAATTAACTCATCAATAAAATTACTGATGTGCAAAAATACTTAGGCTGGGTTGATGAAAAACTACAACAACTTTGGATAAACATTTACAACTTCAGATTAAAAGTGATTAAAATAATAAGTAAATATTCTTTAACCGCAGATGAGAGCAGCATTGCAGTTAATATTTAATCATGACATTGTGAGAATATTCGGTAGTGGAAGACAGGATTAACATATTGCTTTAAAACATTCCATTACTTTCTGCATCTGTTTACTGATAATAAAAGAAACAGCTGTTCTAAATGTAACATTAACAGGTGTAAACCGTTCATTTGAGATTTTAAAACAATAATTCTCCTCTGTTTCCTCCTTAGCTATTCTGAAATGACATTACAAACACCCCTGCTTACACAATTAACTCATAATTGTTTAACCTCTCTGCATGTCCCCAAAACGTATACATGTGGAGTTAGCTTCCTTCTCCTTTTGGGCTAAAGCTCTATTCTCCTGCACTGCACATCCTGAACTAATGCACCAGATGTGTCCCATAAAATGGTTGGTCACACTATTCAGCAGCTTTCCTTTAGCAACTGTTCTATATCAAATTTACAGTAAAAAAGCATCGTAATTATGAAGTAACACTGTATCAAATTCACAGACCGAATATCTTACTGTGTTCAGTTAAACTATGAATGATAATTGAGCTTGAAATTGTACATTTACTTTAAATAAGTCCTCCAAATCATCTGCAACAATGTGTGCTTAATTCGAAGCCATTAACAAAAGATTTAACATTTCCACATTTATACTCTCCATAATTTCAGATATGATACTCCATACTTACAGAGAGAGGGAGAGAGGGGAAAAAATCAAAGCAGGTTCTGGTAGTCTTCCACTTGCAAAGTTAAATAGATGCACCTGAAGTTTCTTATAATTGCTAACCCATCCTGGGTTACCCAGTTAAATGTTGGGCACGAAAGAAACAAAATTCTCAAGACCCTTCAAAATTCTATTGCAGCCAAAAAATAAATTCAGAATTTTAAGTTTATTTAATAAAAGAAACCAAACCCCACTACAAAACCAAAACCTGACCTGCTTTACAGAAGATTACAAACACTGAAGGCCAAATATTATAACCCTTTCAAAAACCTAAAAAGTTGTTTGTTGAAGCTGACTTTCATTAAAGTAATATCAGTATGTTTGCAGGGAAAAAAAAAAAGAAATGAAATCCCTGAGACTAAGGAATGTTTACTTGTATAACTAAAAAAAGTGCTTGGGAGTATTGGTTCCATTGATAGAGATTTTGAATATTCCATATCAGAATATGGAAACAGAGAGGAATCCATGCTAACAAATCCCAAAATACATTGTCTAGATTTTACTGTTGCCAATGACTGCTAGGTGCTCCTGAGATAACTCAAATGTTCCTCCGGTTTTGCTATAGTTCTCTGAACAGCTACTATACATGATACAGGGAAAAAAACCAAACAAGAAATAGTCCAAACCCCTTCACACACACACAGGTGAACAGAGAGGAAACAGAAACTTCATTAATAAGATTCCTACTACATTCAGAAGAGAAACATGTAAAAGGTGCTACCTCCATTTCATGTTTATACCTATATTTATATGCAAGGAAAAGTAATTTTTTTCAATGAGATTTTTCTGTATTTATAAAGAGAAATTGAAATCCAATGGTTTCCCATTAAAGGAATGTGGAACTTCTCAGAATTTGGGTGAGCTGCAAACACACCACCAGAACCAAACCTGCCCCAACCAACCATTCAAACCATTCTCTGAAAAATGCAAAGCTACGTACAACCAAAAGGCTTTGTAAGTTTTACTGTGAGATCATGCTTTAGTCTGGAAAGCTCCTGACTCTTCCCTAGGGAACACTGCTACCCGCACTAGGCGTATTTCAGGAAAGCAAATATGCACACCACGAGAAGCAAGGTAAGCAATAACGCTTTGACCTTCTGGGGACGCAAAGCAAGGAGTGAATGATGCTCATCTATGGTCAGCCTCAGACCTCAATTTAAGTCCAAATTGTACAAAATCGAAATGCCAGCAGAGGGCAGCGCAAATACGAGCAGTCCCTGGAGTGCCCCAGCCCAGCCACTCGTGGGGAAGCAGCGGCGTGGGGGACCGGGAGGTGGCTGCCCCTCGCCCGCTGCGGGGACACGCGCCCAGCACGGCCGGCTCCGCAGCTCTTCTTCCATGGGCAGAGGTCAAGTACAACAACATCCAAGTCCACTCAGCCTGGCACATTTCAGGTTTTCATCTTCCTTTCAAACAAACAGCCCATGGAGCTGGGCACGGACTGACTGCAGGCACAGGCACCTTCTTTGTGGTTCCCCAAGAGCCCCGTGGGTTTCACCATATAGCGAAACGCCTGGGTAGTATCCCGTGCTGATGCAATGGCTGATGTGCCTTCCTTCTGCAGAACTGCTACCTCAGGCACACCATTTAACTTCTTTTAAGCTGGTAAACCTAGAACTGGGGTACTTCTGTTGTTTAAACTAGGAACATAAAATGGATGCGTCACCAGAGGCATCAGTGAGAACATCTCTGGAAACAGAAAGTAACATTTCTTTTTGTCCACACTGGATAAAGCCCTGTCCTATCTAAAGCCATCTCCAATGAGCAGAACATCAGTGTAACTCACAACTGCAGCTTGCAGTCCCAACCACAATTCCTGTGGTGGGGAGACACCCAGACTTACAGCTCCAAAGCCATGCTACTGCAGTCACTGCTGGCGCCCAGCCACACCACATCCCCCGGTATCCCCCAGAGAGAGAAAACAAACTATGCACACATACCTAAGGAAGAAATCCACAGCATCTCTCTGAGGTGTAAGGACAGCAAACACAGCCAGGAAAGTAGGGAAGACCCACCTCCCAATTGCCCAACCTGGTGCACCTGCACTCACTGAAAATCCTGATGCTAATTTGCTTCCAGAACCCACTCTGGTACCTGTGAATACCATTTGCCAATCTTGTTTTGTCCTCAGCCTAGGGCCTGAATACCCATTAAAATTTGTCCTCTTGATGTAGACCCAAGTGTTACCAAAGATCCTAGCACTGACTTCAGTGTAATTAGGACACAGCTATCTTACCTTTTGGAAAAGAATCAGCAATTATTAATCTCATTAAATACTATATATTATACTTCAAACTGACTAAAAGTGGTGCACACATTAAGTTCCAACAAACTTAGTCAGGAGATAAATTTCCATTCCACAGCTTGCTTTTGGCTTTTCTCACTGTAATGGCTACTCTAAACTCTCAGAGTTTGTATTCCAACAAGAATAAAAATAAACAAACTATAACCTTCTGTATCTCATGCGAGGCTGGGATCCTGTTTCCCCATCAGAGCCAAGGGTCACGTCTCCTTCCTCTATCTCCATCCACCTTCTCACTTCGATTCTAAAAATTCACATCTTCTGTACTGGATGACATTTAGAGCCAACAAGTGTCCAGTTTGCAAGTGACATTCTCATTTTGTACCTTGCTCACCATTAAACTTGGAAAGACATCTTGCTCATGCCCTCTGGTCATCCTTGCTCTTTATGAAAAGGACAAACTCACTTTAATGGCATAAAGAAATAATCACAGAATTGCAGAATAGTTTGAGTTGGACTTTTTAAAGGTCACCTAGTGCAGTTCTCCTGCAGTGAGCAGGGACATCTTCAACTAGATCAAGTTGCCTGGAGCCCCATCCAACCTGATCTTGAGTATTTCCACAGTTGGGGCATCTACTACCTCTCTGGGTAACCTGTTGTAGTGTTTTACCACCCTCATTGTAAAAAACATCTTTCTTATACCAAATCTAAATCAATCCTCCTTCAGTCGAAACCATTACCTCTTGTCCTACTGCAACAGGCTCTGTTAAAAAGATAATCACTGTCTTTCAGGTTAGAATTTACATGTTGTGATGTATGGCTGTGATGTGATTTCTTAAATTAGTTCACCAGTTCGGCATCAGTGATTTATATATTCAAACATTACATTTGCTTGTCTGGTCCAACAGTCCAGTCCACAAACTAGCTTGCACTTGGGCCTTTCAGCAAACTTCAACCATTTACCCAGTAGCCACAGAAACACTAAGCTAGGTCCTACCACCACATTTTTATAGTGCCAAGATTTGCAAACAACAGCTGGGGATGTACAGGAATTTTCAGGTGAGCTTGAAACTTTTAAAACATACTCTTCCAGAGACAAGGCATCTGCTATGCACAGAAGGCCTAAGGGGGCAGGTTTACAGAAGTAGGCCACTACTTGAAATAGAGGAGTAAACATTGTGGTTCTGGTAGAAAGAGAATGAACCAGTTTGCCAAAATCAGTAGCTCTCTATATAGCAGGCCATGCCCCAGTTATGCCACATCTCTGAGGGAGGACAGTTTATGTTTCCCACCCCCAAACAGTTTGAGTGTAGCACGGCACCAATAAACATCCATGGGCATCTGATTTCAGTGCTAACCTGTGCTCCTGTGATCAGATCCATTCTGCTTTCAAGTAACTGAACAGTTTTTGTTGATGTGAAGTTTTTAAAGTGTACTATACTTTTAAGAACCACACTTCTATAAGTGTAGAATTTTTGGAGGTTGGAGATTGGACACTAGGGCTGTCAATACTCATTTACATGAGCTAAGAATTTCCAAATAGAAATACAACACCACAGAAGTCTAACTATAATAAATGCATATAGCAATGCAATACTTAAATACTTACAGCTATCTGGCATGCCTTTGAAAATTAATATCTGATGTCCTTAGTATAGTAAATTTTGCCATGCTCTGTTGAAAGCAACTTCTAACCACTTCACATCTAAAAAATTCTGACATACTGGTATTTCTTAAACCTGCAGCAATAAGAGAAGGATGAAACTAGTTGAGAACATGTCTTTAATAAATTCTTTTAAAAAAATAGTGGTCTGTTGTTTCTCTACAGTATTTCTTTCCAGTTTTCAAGTAGCATTTTTATTTAAATAAATATATGTAAATAAATTTTTATTTAAAGTCTTTAGGAGGTGAACATATAACAATGGAAAGTCATTATACACAAGCTTTGCACAAAACATACTGAAATTACAGAGTAGTGATCAAAATTAAGCAAGAGAAGTATGACCCCCAAACAAAATGTTCCATTTACTGAATAATTTCCATGGAGTTGGGCTTGTCAGCTTCTGGAATATCTGTTAAGTGATGAAAAAAAGGACGACCATGAACGCAGCCTTTACTTTCCTTTCCAAGCTGTTGCTTCATCCTGTAAATTGTGTTTTGTACATCTCCTTTTGACAAATGTAAAGGCAGCTGCCGAGCTAAACGTACTGCTTCTCCCTGTGGAAAGGAAAAACAAAATATAGTTTTAAAGCACCACTTTTTAGCACATTAGCCTGGGGCTACCAGAAAGCAGGAATTAAGCACTCTGTTTAAAGGTCATCCTTTTCTGCTGATAAATATTCTAAATCTCAGCTATCTAAATGTAACTCTAAATATCTTACTGGTCAGTTCATGACATTTCTACAATGAAGGCATGCACAGTCAGCCCCCTGGTCATGTTTGCACTCTTTTAGCCTACTTTTGCAAGATGCTTTGTGTTTCTGAAGATCTTATTTCCTGTTGTCACCAGCATCAGCTGTAGATGTTTATCAGTTCACAAGACACATTTCACACCACAGACTTTAGAACTATCATAAATTAAGCCAAGCAGTCAGTAAGTAAAGTCTGAAAAATAGTCTAGCAAAACCATAGATTAATGTTGTATTTACTATGGTCTATGGCATCCACTTATCTCAACTTTAGAAAGCAGAAGTGACTGCTAAAGCACCCACCCTCAAAGAACTAAGCAACTTCAAAAAGTTTTGTTTCCTCCTCCAAGATGGGCCTTCTTGCCATTGCCTTCTCGTCTGTACTTAGGTCATGTTGCCTAGACAGAAATGTATGTGGCACAGAATGTCCCTTCATACTGTACAAACCTGAGCAGCATTCATAATGATTTAATCTAAATCATCTAATTTTCTTTGTCTGAGATTTTCTCCCACTCTTCCAATGGGAATAAGATCACTGAGCACTTTTATACTCTGGAAGGCTGCTTCTTCAACCATTACCCTATTCCTTCTTCTGCATCTATCAAATGACAGCAAAAGCTGCAGACGTGCTGCATGCTCAAGCATGAAATGTATGATAAAAGTTGTGATTCTGAACATGACAGTGAATGGCATTTCCAGTGTTTACCTCCCAGAATGGTCAAAAAATTCAGTGCTTATTTGTGAATAACAGTTTTATATCCATTAGAGGTTTTTTACAAACCCTTCCTGTCTCAACACTGAACTTATCCCTTCTTTAAGCTTCTTTCCTGAGTGCACAAGAGTGGTTCAGTAGCACATAACAGAATCACTTGCTACAAAGGCAGCTTACTGTCTCCAAAAGACAGGGAAAGATTTGCATAATAATGCTTAAAAGACAAAACACATATTCCATGTAAATACGTGCCCAGGCCCCCATTTGAAGTGACCCAATTCAGGAAGGCATGTTATAAATGCTTAAGTAAGAAGAGACTTTACATATATTTTGGTAACTTTTTTGAAGAGAATTGGTATTAAAGAGCATTAGTGAAACAGCTAGACAAGAAGTGATTACTACTACTGCTGGTAACTCCAGCTTTAACTAGTACTGCATCTGTTAGCTGTCTCTGAAACTTCATGTCATTGTTGTCTCTGGATGGATAATTTATTTATTTGCACAGAAAATATTAACATGGATCACTGCCATTCTGTGGCAGTTCTGTATTCTAACAGGGAGAAATGCCCTTCTAGTCGGAAAAGGGCCTGTACAGAAGAAATACCTTGTGAACATCAGCGTTTGGCATGTGTTATATCACACTGGGTGACTGCTTTTGGGTATCTCTGATGGAAGTATTTTGGTAAGGAATACACAACTCAGAGAGGATATGATATTCTCTTTTTCAAAAGTAACTTCTGTTTAGAACACAATGACATTAATTAAAACAGAAAGCTGAAGAAAGATTTTCAAGCTGTTTAAGGAATTATTACAAGTTTAGCTGGCTAATATTTAAAAGAAAGCTTCTGTCTCACCTCCAAGTAATTTATCACTTTGAGTGGCCTACATTCATATACTTCCTTTGCATTTCTGTTAACTACTGCATTCAGAATTTCTTTCAAATCAGAAATTCCATAATATGGCAGACAATTTGCAATCCCTTCTATTTCCAGATGACTTTCTGTAGCCGAAACACCTGAAAATACAAAAACAAAATAGTAATTCATGCACTGCTTTAATTTCTATTGCATAGCAATTCACAGAAAATTAAACTGATGCAAAGTCATTTAGTAATTTAGTCCAATACAATTAGGAAACTTTTTTGTTCCTCCCTTGGAATGAAAAGCATTTATTTGCACAATGTTTCATTATGATGATGTGTGTTTATTCACATCACAAATGTCTCAGCTTACATTAATCCAAATCCTAGCTGGCACTGTTTAATGCTTAAAACATTTTCAGCATTCCCGGTCTTGAGCACAGCTTTAATTAAAGCTTCTGTGACTTTAATTAAACATACATAAAATTAAAGTAGAAGTTAGCAATAAAACACAATTTAGTTTGAAAAAAATTAAAACAGTGTTGGCACTATTTCCTATGTAATTGGTTGAAACATCTGCAGAGTTCAAATGTTATCATAACAAATTCAGATGCTACTGAAATTAAAAGCAGTTTTTTCTCCTACCACATCTGAGGAAAAGCTCAAGCCCATAAAACTAGAGGCTGTGACTGACTTCATATTATCATTCATATGGTATCACTGTTGGAGCAGGTACCAGTCTGAGTAGGAATGATGAATAAAAAATTAAACAGCCTTTCTAAGAGAGTATCTATTCAAGCTTTGAGGTCTACACCATTTGCCCTTCTTATTCACATTACAAGAAAAAAAATTGATTGAAGTTGTTCCCGTACAGCAACTTATTTTCCACTCCCAGTCAGAAGCAATTTCTCTGGTGGTCAGGCTCACATATTCTCATTCAGTCCTTCAGACCATCCTCTCATTCATGTTGGGTGCACAGAAACCTCAACACAACCTGCACAGCCACATTTCCTTTTCCTCCACTACAAGGCTAACAAGTAAAAAGTTTGACAAAGACGGCATGGACAATTTAATTAATAATGAAAATAAATCCACTCTTGTGTAATGGCTCCAGGTAGGCTAAATTACCTTCAACCCGAGACACAAATGGTTTTTGTAAAGTCCAAAGAGCTGGAGACAAATAGATTGTTCCAAGGTGGATTAAACTAACAAACTGTCACAAGGGATAATTTCTGTTCCTAATCCAAACAACAACATGAAATATTTTAGAAGTGACAGTAAATATACATGGAAAATAAGTCAGCAAAATGTACTTTCATTAGCTGGCAGAATGAAGCTCAGCTACCCATATCCAGGCACTGTTTATTTGTCAGTCATTAAATAAGAGCATGCAGGAACAGGACAACTGTGCTGGTTGAAACTTTTCCTAAATATGGATGTGTCACCGGGTAAATAATGCTCTTGGGCCTTTTTAAGCTTCATGGCATGAGGTACTTTGACCAGTGGGAATTTGATATAGGGAACAGCCCCCCATTCCTACTCCCTCCAAAATCACATAACCTTCTTCCAGCCATGTATTCAACACTGCTTTATATCTGAAAGTTTGCTTCATTTTTCACCCAGCCTTGTCTTCCTTCTCTTTTTCAAGCTGCCTTTCCCTAATCACGGCCAGCCAGCAGAGACATATTTTTATATAATACTGTAAACCTGTGTTCAGATTCAGCTTAAAGCAAAACGTTAAATTATATGAAAGTTTGCCAGATATAAAGGTGAGAAAAGATGATGTACTATGCTAATATTTTCCCATGGGAAAGCCTGTCAGTAAGGGAAAGGAGGCAAAGACAGTCTCTTTTTAAAATCTCCTTCAGCCCTTTTCTCTTAATTTTTGTCCTATTTTTGATTTAATTACAGATTAGATTTGAGGAACTATTCCAGAGCATTTGATTATGCTGCTTTCTCTCTAAAATTAGAACTTAATCTATTTGAAAACCTGTCAATAATTACCCCTCTATATGCTACCAAAGACAGGACACAAATTTTTTTAAGTTTCAAGTATTTAGAAATGCAGTTGAAAAACTTCTATATCCAGTGCTTCCTTTTAAAATTTTATGATAGTGAGGTTCTGAATTTGCAAAACATTTCCTCATACACTCTTCAGTTTCACCAACAGACATTGTTCCATTTGCAAATTTTAATATCCAGATTTTACTTCACCATTTTCCTCTTTCATCTGGAAGTCAAAGTGGGCTTGAAAGAGTTTAATGTAAGAACAAACAATACAAGCCCTGGCTAAGGGAGGTTCATTTCTTTGGTATTTCTGTTTGTGTGCCATTCTCCTTTTTTGCTATCATGCTTTAAACTACAAAGTAGCCCAGTTGCATGCTGATTAACAAGTATTCATCTGCAAGTCTTTGCAGGAACTCTGATATTGGCAACACTTGATGATATAAGCAGATGTCCAAGCCTCAGTGTACTTGTAAATTTTTGACAAAATATACATTAAGATTTTTGAGTATTCAAACAGCAGTCCTCAAGCAGTTGCCATGGTAGTTTCTATGAAATACTTTGCAACTTCCAAGGAAAGTATTTCCATGGACAAATAAACTAGCTTTCAAATGACCAAAAATATGGATTTCTCATTGTTAAAATTTCCCGTTTCTCTTTCCAAACAAAGCATTTACAATAATCTTTGGGTAATTCCTTCTTGACGGCCAGGAAAAACTGTTCCCTTCCAGCTGCCACCTAGATTAGGTGACACTATAACACTGTCTATGTGCCAGTCTATGGTCAAAATCAAACTGAAATTAAATTGCAGCATGATTTTCCACTGATGGGTTACAAAAGCTGAGGCTGTTTATATTACCAAGAACAATGGGTTGTTCACCTATTACTGCTCTTTGAGGCCTTACAAGCATATTCTTTGCACATATTCCTGTTGACTACATGAGAGAGACAAGTCTACCCTAAAAGCCTGCCTTGGAGCATGGCCCAAGACACATCATTGATACAATACCAGGTAAGGTGTGTTCCTTGGTCTCAGCTCCTCTCCAGCCAAGAACTCTCATCTCTCTCTCTCGGCCTTTCCCAAAGGCAGACAGATGTGCAGTGAAGGCACATGTAACAAACACATCTTAAGAAGAACTGGACAGAAAGTAATCCATCTTACTTCTTGAAATGTTCCCTGCACGTAGGGGTCACTGTGAGCAAACATATGCCTGGCAGGTCCCAGAACACTGAGTATTAAGTAATTTGCTTTATTAAGTAAAAGCAAACAGACTGCTCTCCCAAAGGTAGCATCACTTGAAGTCTCAGTAAGGCCAGAACATGAGGGGGTGGGAGGGCAGCGGAAGACAGACTGGAGCTCAGCGTCACAGCTTTGCAAATTACAACAACTGGCACATTCCACAAAGAAACCATTGATTTTGCCTAACTGACACACTGACAGCAAGAAGTGTTTTCTTGGCTATTTCACAACATGTTTTTCACTGTGAGCTACCCAGAGAAAAATCTAGCTGAAAACTCCTCAGACTGATGAGCAGTTAATATGAAGAGAAACAGGGAGACAATACAAAGATCTTCGTCTACCAAAAACATACAGCAGATGGGGCACGTCCAAAATTTAGGATACTTGGAACAACTTTGGCTGCAGTCATATAGAGTCTTTGAAAAGAGAAAAGGTAGATGACCTTTCTGTCTTCTAGCAAGAACGTTCAAAAGGCAGACTTATCCTCAAATGAAACAACAGACAAGTAAGGCCTGCAACTCCTGCACTCTTGTAAAAATAAGCATCCAAAGGTGCATTTGTGATAATGCAGAAGTTTAAGCAGTTTTCCCACCAAAATGGCAGAACAAGAACAAAACTCCACGTGGAACTGAGTTCTTGTCAGGAAGAAACCAGCTAATTACACCTTTCAAAAACCTACTAGGAGTAGAGTATCTGGTGCCACATGGTGCCGTGGCGTTCAGAGCAAGGCCCGTGAGAAAGACTCCTGGTAAATTATGAGAGTAAATAAAGCTCAGAATCACCCCACTAGCTAAAAGGTCTCGGGCATTAAATAACAGATGTATTTCTATGAATTCCAAGCACTGTGAGGAAGTAAGATTCAATTTCTGAGTATTAATCCCAAGATTAATGCAAGATTAATGAATTCCTCATTTTTTATCCTATGAATGACACTGCCCCTTACATGTCATCCAAATACAGAAAAAATAATACTTTGTGGTTGGATTTTTTTTCAATTAAGAAACCATAAGAATGAAAATCTTCATAAAAAGCCCCTCTGTGCCACAAGTTGCCAGAAGGTAAGATTCTGAACTGCAAAGAAGCATTTTTAAAAAAGATCCGTTGGGATGCAAGCCTAATGCAAGACAGGAATTACCAAAGTCATCTTCCAAATTAAGGCAGCTGCTCAGGTTTTTTTTAGTAAGTAAACAGTCAGTTCGGTAAAACACCCCAACACCACAAGGAAATAAGGAATAAATCTATGGTCCTATATTTAAATTTAAATCATTATAGTCATCCAGGAAATTGTCCTAGTGGGGTGTACAATACCAAAGGCAAGACGTCCAGTGTTCCAAATTAGTATTTGAGTACTATGAGTAGACTTAATATATGGTAATGAGCAGCAATAGTCTGGGTCCTTCTCTTCTTCTTTGGTAGCAGAATATCTGTAGAGATTTAAACAAATAATCAGTGCAACCTACTAGACTGACAGTCCTCTTCAGACACCACCATGGGTAAAGGAAAGCCTCTTCTATGACTAAAACTGCTGAACATTGAGTTGGAGCAGCAAAATTTCCTTTGTTCTTGTTTTGGGAGGTATCTTAGAGCTAGTGATGACACTACAGATTTATTCACATGGATCAACAGAAAGGGTGGTTATTTTGCAAGAAGAAATTACCAGAAATACCACTTCCGTGTTGAAATTCAAACCTCAGGAAATCAACCAATCTATCAGTTAATCAACAAATTTGCATGTGATGTAAGAGGATCTCTCTGTTAGAAAAAGTACACTTTCTAGTACAGAAAATAAAACTTCACTCAGGATGAACAAGGAAGCCATGCATATTAATAACTGCTAATAAGTGGCCGTTAATGAGAAATCAATCAGCAGTCAGAAAGGAACACCCAATATGACCATATCAGGGCTGAAGTCCCAAGGGAAAATACAGACATTTGAATATGCTACAGAGGACCGACAAAGAGAAAAAATTTATAGTTCACATCAGTTGAGAAACAGCAATACTAGGACTCCAATTAATCCAAAAAGTTGGGAAAAAATTACTTACAAAGGTGGTGTACACAAAGAATGGGGTTCTATGGATGCTGCTAAGGAGAAACTCTCCAGTTACCATGGGTTAAGTGCACATTTCCATTCTAGGACCTGTGCACAGCAAGCTGTGGCTTTATCATCCACCATGCGAAGTAGGAACCTCTGGCCCAAAAAATTAACAATGTATCCTGAAGAAACAAAACCTTTCTGAAGCAAATTCTAGTTCAACAACATCCGAATGCCTCTCTTTCAGTGTATGTCTGAATTTCAAAAACCCCACAAAACGAGACACTGAATATAGACAATGGAAAAAAGGAATGCTTCTATAAGAATAGTGAAAGATGTTTTATGGAGCAAACTGGTTCTCCCAGAGTTGAGAAATCTTGCAGAATACTCAGGTCTAAGTGGGACAAATCATTCCTGGTATGCAGGTCCCTTTCTGTAAAGATTATACAAGGATCTATGAATTAAATACCCTTAAACTGAATACTGAAATTCCTAGCGAAGGACACATTAGGAGTGTTAAAAATTAATACCCATGCATCTAAAAATAAGCTCTTTCAGGGACAAGTTTAAGAAAAAGAGGAGGGACTGATTAAGTAGAAATCCTTGAGTCAGTTGGAAAAAAGCTGGGAGAAATTCTATTTGTTTGTTGGTATTTATACCATCATCTGCAGTGGTATGCTCTTTTAATAAAAGAGGCTGTAACTGCTGTAATGTCATCAGCAGAAGCTTATAAACATGACTGACAAGACTCAGATGTTATGAACTTTTCACTCAAGTAGTTAAAATAGAAGAGTGGGACAAAGAACTGAATTAGATTCCCATTCTTCACTGGGCTATTCCTATGGTACTGCTCAAGTGCATGACCATGGTTCATCAACCTCCACAGTGCATACAAAGCACTTTTACTTTCACTAACTGTAAACCAAATGAGAACAGTTTCCTTGAGATTTCATTTTCTTAAATTTACATCTTAGGAACACAGGACTGGAAGACTGCTTCTCAGTTACTTTGTCGAGTCCTTTGCTATTACAGTGTGCAATGTTAAACTAATCAGGCTGTCTTAAAAGTAATTTCCCGTTTGGTTTTGGCCAAGACGGCCAATTTGCTTTACAGCAGCTAATATGGGGCTGTTTTGGATTTGTGCAGGAAACAGTGTTGGTAATACAGGGATGTTTTTGTTACAGCTGAGCGGGGCTTACACAGCACCAAGGCCCTTTCTGCTCCTCACCCCACCAGTGAGGGGCTGGGGGTGCACAAGGAGTTGGGAGGGGACACAACTGGACAGCTGATGCCAATTGACCAAAGGGATACTCCAGAGCATGTGGCATCAAGCTCAGCACACAGAGCTGGGGGAAGAAGGAAGAAGTGGGAAATGTTTTGTGTGATGATGTTTGTCCTCCCAAATCACCATTACATGGGATGGAGTCCAGCTTTTCTGGGGATAGCTCAACACCTGCCTGCCCATGGGAAGCAGTGAATTAATTCCCTTTTTTGCTTCATTTCTGTACACAACTTTTGCTTTACCTGTTAAACTGTCTTTATATCTCAACCCACAAGTCTTCTCACTTCTACCCTTCCAATTCTCTCCCCCATCCTGTTGAGGGGGGAGTGAATGAGTGGCTATGTGGGGCAGAGCTGCTGG
Source organism: Orthonyx spaldingii (assembly GCA_013397795.1). Classification (NCBI taxonomy): domain Eukaryota; kingdom Metazoa; phylum Chordata; class Aves; order Passeriformes; family Orthonychidae; genus Orthonyx; species Orthonyx spaldingii. Next base: position 1,239,543 of record VZTJ01002870.1, on the reverse strand, counting down.
CTAGGGTTAAACCATGACACATCTGCAGTACCACGAGATGAGATCGTTCAACAACTCTCCACTGTTGCCTAGAAATAAACTAGAAATTAAACTCTTCATCCAGGACGAAAAAGAAATTGTCTTCAAATTTTCACATTTTTGATTTATTCACATGTAGTTTACATTATAACTAGATTTTGAGCAAACTTAAAATATCAAGAGGTTTTAAAAAAAAAAAAAGTTTGTGAGCAAAATCTGCTAAGCCACAATTGCTCTCTCCCGTATTTGTCTAGGGACATATCATAGACCTCCTCAGCTCTTGATTTGCTAGGCTGAGTAAACCATGGAAGAGCTGCCTCTTACAGTACATGCTTTATTTCTCTAATCATTCACCACATTATTATTACCATGAACACCTCTTCTACAAAGGTGTTGTTATTTATGTAAAGATTTAGTCAGTCAGAAGTTTCCTTGTTTTTGCTGTGCATGATTCAGTAAGGAAAACAGCTTTGGCTCTGTTCTTCACAAGAGCCAGCCTCTGAGTGAAGGAGTTGGTCTACATCCCTTTTTTGTACCTACCCTTAAAAGATCCCATATGTTACAGTACATCTGTCATCACTGTACATATGTGGGGATCTGTAACACATGAAGCTATAGCATTTCTAACAGCTCTTATGGCCAATCTTTTCCCTGAGCTGTCAGCTAGGTGCTACCCCCAAAGATGTTTGCTTTTCTTGGAATTCTGCTACAGAATTCGTGATCTGCACAACCAACACTGGGTGGGTTGCCCCTGGGTTTCCAATGCATCCCTAGAAATCATTCTTCAGAAAGATGTAGAAACATTTGCGCTCTCCTGGAAAGGTAAAAGAATCTTATATGAAATGCATTTATTCTGGAATCAACCCAGAGGTCCTGAGAAGTATATGCCCTCAAAATATGTTCAGATCAAGCTCTGAGAAAAAGTGTGGTGATCCTTTGACCATCTCTTTGCTGGCCCCTTTGGGCTCTGTGTTACAACTTCAACAGGAAAGTACAACATTAACCAGGATCCAGGTCTTTACTGGACCTCTTCAACTGCTCAGCAGTACAGGTGTAGCCAGCAAAAGCACATGTAGTCAGCAAGGAGTCAGCTAAAGCAGAAGCATCTGCAAGTAACATCATGGAAGAAGGTGCCTAGGCTAAGGAATTCTTATCAGTTTAATCTAAATTCTGTCAGAATGGCAATTAAGGATATGGGCATTGAGCATTTTGAGAAAAGAAGAAAGAAGTGAGGAAAACATGGATTTCAGGGCATTCTTTCAAATACTATTAAAGTTTTCTGTTTAGTCATCAGTTTCCATTACTTAATGTTCTGTGTAGAAGATTACATTCTTTGCCAAGAAATAAAATCTCAATGTTAAGGAACGCAGGATGCTAGTGCTTTAAAAGACAAGGTGATGCAGAATAACATGATCCACATTAGCAATAATTTAAGTCATTAAACCATAAGAAACAAGTTCCAATGCAACTAATAGATTTTAAAACCATCATACCTTCTATCACTTTTATCTGGAAGCCATTTGCTACAAGCCTTGGATCTGACAAATAACCTGATCCATGGAAACTCTGGTAATTCTTCTGCATTTTATAAAGAGCAGCCATATACTGAGATCCACCAATAAGACTGGAAAAAAAACCCCCAAAGTGTTAAAAACCAACATCCCTTATGTGAGAATTACAAATACACAAAAACCACAGAAGAAGGTAGCAAGTGATAAGGAGTGATCAAGATTTTTAAAAGTATTTTGAAAAAGCAATTTGTTTAAAGAAACAAAATGAGAACTATTCACTTATCTTAGTCAGTGATCAAGTTTAGGCATACAGTAATAATAATTCTATCAGCCATCTCCTAATCCTTGGGGGAAAGTCAGCTAGAATGAAGTTGTGAAAATGTGGAGCGTTTAATTTTCTTCTGAGGGAGGAAATTTGTATTTGCTGCATTACCAATGAAACTGGTCAAAAATCATACTTATTTCTACTAGAATAAAACCAAGTATGCTCATTACTTCAAGATAAAACTATGAAAACAAAAAATCTGTTTTAATAGATAAGTGAGTGCACAAATAACCACAGCATTAGCAAACAGAGCCTTGCCAGAGTTTACTGTAAATAATTATCAAATGATGCTTCAAGTAACGTTGACATTTTTGCTCAATAGTACTATACCTGTCTGTTAACACAATTGGATTGTCCAGTTTCTCTACTGGAAGCTTATGGTTCATCAATAATCTCTTACACAGCAGGGCCTCTTCCAATCTATATGGATTCAGCAACTTTAGATTTTTTTCAGTAGCAAGTATCCAGACATCAGGAAAACTCTGACGATGGATCAGGAAAAGCTCGTGTTCATCTGAAACATTTTTCTCTTGTCTCTGAAGGTGACGTCTACAGGAACTCAGAGAAAAAGGCACTGTCACAATTTTCACAGGCTGTTCCAGTTTGCCCTTCTTTTCCATCTGGTCGTGGAATATCTTGTCAAGCTTCTGCTGGTCAGATGCAGAACTCTTTAGCTTGGGTTTGTGTTTTTCTGCCTCCTTTGCTGGTCGGTGTATTGGCTGTGCATTTGCTTTCTTGACCTCTCTGTTGTACCGCTCCTGGTCCTTAGTGGCTTTTATTTCATAACTTGAAGGAGAAAACAAAACAGTAGCATCAGCAGATAAAAAGCTCCAGACCCCAACTCCTACCACACTAAAGCAGAAGGCAAGGTAACCATTTCAACAGCCAAGAACCACATCCATGTTCCATTCCAGTATCCACATCAATGTGCTGCCCACTGCAATGGAGATGGGCCACTGTGCCTGTATCACATTACACCTTGAAGACAAGTTGGAAATTCTCCTTCATCAGGACAGCCAGCAAAACCTGAATTACTGTAAGGGGGAGGAACTATTACTGTAAGGAATAGACTCCGTCATGTAAAGATCTACAGCAAGTTTCTTTTCACCTCAGTCCCTTGTTTAATTTGCAATCAAATACAGAGTTTTGGAAGGAGTTTTGTGTCACAGGCACATCCAGCTCAATTCACAAAGTCATTTAAGCTTCTAGAGCTCTACAGACTTCCAGGGGAGGCCATGTGGCTGGTAGGAGTTTGGAACTTGAATAATTTCCCAAGCCTCAGGTCTTACTTAATAAAAGTATATTTGATTTCAAATGGCCTAAAATTAGCCATATAATATGTAAGAATACAGAATACGTATAATTATCACAGAATTCTGTAACTAATAATCAATCTTACAGATTTTTCAAAAGCAGTCAATAAAAATCTGCTCCTAAATGCTGTCTAAATGGTTAAAACATAACTACATACTAAACCTCTACAACATGAATGGATTCTTAATGAGTTTATAAATGTCAGGAAGATAGCTAAACTTTTGTAGGACCCAGGTTTATGCTTGTCTACTGCATATGAATTTTACTTTTCTGAAAGCAAAGGGTGTGATTTGCTGAACTCCCTCTTTTTGCCTTTATTTGATATTCTGAATTCTAGAAGGCAATTGAAACCACTCTAATCTTCAATTACAACAAAACAAAAAAAAAAAGTAGTACTATCATATGTTAGTATTGGAAGTAAGTATTTTAGCTGGTCATATTTATTTATTGCTACTTGCTGGAACAGTTTGATTCAATTATGTGTATGCATGCTGGAAAATTAAGGTCAACAAAAGGGTCACCATTTGCAATTAATTATGATGTGCTAGCATTCACATATGGTACCAATATTTAGTTAACTATAAAAGTCAGCTTAAATAGTTTCTTGCAATAAATCATGTCCTAGAAAATATGAAGCAAACATTAAGATAAAAAACATCTGCTCCTTTTAAAATGAATGGATGAAATCACTTGAACAGAAATTTTTTTTAATCCCAAATTCATTTACAGCTTTGACCAGATCAATAAATACTTTGTTTTGAACAGACCTAAGTGTAACACAGAAAAATATTTAAGTGCAAGAGAACTGAGCTTTCAGCGATCACTGATAATCCAAAACGAAAGCACTTCCAAACAAAGTCCAACTTGGCTGTCAGTTTAGGCTACCACCAGAATTCTAGTCTTACAAACTTTGATTGTCAGCATCTTCCAGATTCATAAACATCACTATCAGTGATCTGCTCAGAACCAAAGAAAAACTGCAGATTTGCAAACTATGAGGGAACACCATTGCCTTTCTGAAAATCCTTCCGCAGAGGAACATATAATCAACAAGTGCTACAAGAACAGTTTTTCTCTGCTTTGTGAATTAAGACTGCAAATTCAGGATCCTTTTCTGAAGCTACAAAACCTAAAGCCAATGAAATTTGCAAAACTGGCTATAAGCACAGAGTGGAAGACTAGAATGAAGTTTCGTTTCAAAGGCAGCTTTGGTTTAACAAGAAAAATGGATCCATGATATATTCTTTTCCCCTTGCAACGTAAACCCCAACAAAACAATCAGCATACTTAAGAAAACCCCTTTTAATATGTAAGTCTCTCAGCCCTTATAAGACAAATAATCTGAATTTGAGTATTTGGAGCAAACTCTGACAGCAAAGACCATGCTACCTGAAAAAATGTTTCTCCCAAGGTACAGATCTGCTCCTGAAGAATTACTGCAGAGTGCTGACAAGGTGATTTGTTAGTCCCATGATAACGTGTGTAGCTTTGAACCTTTCCTCCACCTTCAGGGTAACTACTCCTGCCACTGTTATGGCACTTGGAGGGATTTCTCCTACTCCTACCTGAGCCTGATATGCAGGAAACATTAAGGCCAGAAACATATGCAAGCTGTATTAAGTAAAAGTCGAGTGACTGCAAGGAATGAAATCCTCTGCAAAGCAGGGGGATCTGCGATGCTGCCAGCATGGACGTGCACAGAGCTTTCCTCCTCTATTATAACCTAAAGACCATAACATTTGACATTCCGGTTGTGTAATAAATGCTGGCTTGTTTTGAAAAGGCCATCCTGTGTCACTATGAGACATCTGGTGCTTGTACTACTCCCAAAAGGGATTTAAATTAATTTAGACCTGATAGAGGGGCCACAGAGAGAAAGAGAGATGCTGAAACCATTGCACAAGGCAGGACATTATCACAGAAGGATGGAGGACTAGAGCTCAGGAAATGTGGGGGTGTGCCAGCAAGGGTGCATGAAGCAGAGCTGTGGCACTTGGGCTGCTCTGGTGTATATACGTTTGTTGTTACCTCTAGGTGGCCCAATTTATCCAGAATACCTGGAAGGCAAGACTTATGTTCTCTCCACAAATCCTTCTGGATTGCTGCTTTGCAGGAAATGTTGTCTGTACATCCCTTCCTATTTGCTATTCTCTGAGACAGTTTTAAGACAACAGAAATGGAAAGGTAGACCAAAGCAGAAATCTATAGGTAAAACTAGTGGTGAATTCTTCATTTCCTTCAACATCCATGGGATTCAATCCTACATAGAAGGAAAATATATACACTAAGTATAATATATGGCATTCAATCCTGCATATAAGGAAAACTTGATTACCAGAGAGGTCTCCTTCCTGAACTAATGCAAAGTTAATCTGTAGGCACACTCTTTAACATAACAGTTGTACCAGGAAAGCAACCATGAAATCTCAAAAGCTAAAGCAGAGCAAATTAAAATTTTCTGAAACAGCTGGCAGAACCTTTTGTTTCATTTCATTAAAAGCATGAATATAATTGGAGTAGATTTCTACTATTACATTAATATTTCTGCTTATGTACAGATGGACAAAACGCATGTATGTGTTTGTGACCATGGCATGTTGCTTGCATAGTAAACTTTAAATTCGGTAAATCAGAAGTTAGGTGAAAAGGTTTCACTTAACTCTGATATAGCTGATATTCAGAGCAATGTAGATGTCTTGCTAAAATATTTCCTGTTCTTGCAGACAGATTTCAAAAACTCAAGTGACAATTCATTTCAGAAAAACATGGGATTTAGTTATTCAGATTGCAACCTAGGATGAGACTTGGTCTTGTCTGAAACAGATTAAAATTCAGACTGTGCTACGCTCTCTGAATCAGCACTGGAATAGCTATTTAGGGGAAAAAGCAATTCCTTGTGTCATTTGATTGGCTTTTACAAATATGATTCTGAGGTAGCTTAGGCTGGGATACAAACTAAAGTTAGAGGAATAGAATTTACCAAACATCAGAGTACTAAAGCTCCTAAAAAAGAATTCTCACTTTATAGTAATAGAAGCTGAAAAACCTCTAAAGAACTCCACAGTGCCTCATCCATCACCAGGCTGGTTTTCAAGGACAGCGCATTGGGAGTGCCACAGTAAAGGTAGCCCATGGAAGTTTGTAGGATTCAAACAGTCACTTTCTTGACCTTAAATAACTATTCAGCAAAACTGTCCCTAACCTAACTGCTGCACAGCATAGTGGCAAAATGAGTAATTCCAATCAGCAGTGTACAACTGCACACAGAAAAACATGACAACTCACAATATTGATTCCAATCTTGAAAAGTCAAAAATCTTTATCTATTTTTTAATAAATAACTGGAAAATTACAATTTTTTTAATTTATTACAAGTGACTCTTTGGTAGCTTCCAGATTTAGAAGCAAGACATAGCCTGAACTTACTTCTTTTTTTCCTCTTCATTCAAATTCTTCCACTGCTCTTCAATTGTCAGCAGGATGTCATTCATACTGGTCTTTGGATTATCATTTATCAATTGTGGACGATATTCATGTGTGAAAAACTCAAATGCAGACTTTGGTTTTTTTATTATTCTGCTATTAATTAAGTCATAAGCTGTCACACGTCCAAATTTTTCACTTATCACGTTTTTTTTCTTTATGCTTTGATTTGAGATTTGTGCGACACTGCTTTTTTCACCAGTGTATTCACTTTGCTTGTTAGCTGGTCCTCCAACTTCAGGAATCAAAATCTTAACAGGTTCCAGCTTGTCTCCCAGTCTGTCTTTAAATCCACTTCCCATGCTCCAACTATCAGCAGAGATTTCAGGTAAGTCCTTAGGGACTAAGGCTTCCTCATTTTTATCTATTTCATCAACATTATCAGAACTCAAAAGATGCTCACTGGCTTTTTTAGACTTGGGGTCCACAGGAACACTATTACTTTGAATATCAGCCATATTCTGTCCATTCTGTTCCTCCTCACGCAATAAATTTAAGGAACTGTCTGGAAAGGCATCACTCTTAGAAACCTCTCTTTTGTCCAGGCAACTGTGTACATTATCACCACTAACTGTCTGACGATTTAAGCAGATCTCTGCGTTTTTTCCTGCTTGACAGTTTTGCACATCACTGCTGAGTGAAAGGAATGAAGTATGAGCATGTAGCTCATCATTTCCAGATGGTCCCATCTCATTAACAACCACATCTGTTTGGTCTGTTCTATGAGCAAACATGTCTTCTGAGGTAACATCTGTTTTATTACTTTCACCAGGGACTGCAGCAGGTAGTGGCCCATACAGTGATTTCAACACATTTTCAACTGCAAGTAAGACAGATTCCTGGAAAAAAAAAAGAAACAAAACAGAAAATATACACATGCACAAGTGCACCTGAAAATGTAACTGCCAGATACCAAGAATACATAACAATATGCAAAGTGCTCTTATTTGGAGTAACTTTTAGACAAATCTGGACAGATTATTGCATTTCAGTTTTTCACACATTCCAAAAGACTCTGAACTGGACACTTTCAGTCTCAAATATTTTCTGACAAGTATTCTGCTTCACTAGTTTACTCTGATATCACAAAACCAATTAAATGCTTTCTTTGTAACAGGGTTCTGACAGCTTAAACCAGCATCAGGCAAAGCTATTCCTACCTAATACCGAGTTAGAAGTATACAACCAGAACAGGTGCATCAGCAACATCCAATTTCATGTGAAATGTGTTTGCGTAGGTGCTTTTACAGTGCATGTTTCCAAATCTGCTTTGCACCAAGTGATGGAAATGAGTAAGACAAAAATCCCAAACGCTACAAAAGCAAAATAAATTTTTAAAAAAAAAAAAAAGAGAGAAAAGCAACTCCAATCCTTTTCTGTAATGCCAAAGGAAATCAAACGTGAGAATGCTGTGTTAATTTTCATACAAGTGACACTTAACAGGCAGTACATTTACAGGAGTAACACAGATGAATACAAAAGGTTTTCATGAAGAAGAGGATTAACATACTGGTGTGACTATATTCACTTTGAGTAAGCACATTAATAACCACTAATGCAACTTTTCTAATTTCTGTGGCATTTAAATGATGTCATCAATAATCTATACACATAATGACAAAATAGTGCTTTGATGAGAAACCAACTACCTTCCTGCCCACCCTCACCTTAATGTATGTGGTATTTAAATAGTGATTACTTAGTTTAAATATGAAGTTAAGCATGAGATTTATGTAGGGTCACATATCATAATTCCACTTAGCTTCTCTCACTATAAGGCCATTTGAAACCAAAGTGGTACATGCATATATCTGACAGCATCAAAATATTTTAAATCAACTGGGAAACTAATTTTGAAGAATCCCCCACTTAGCCTGTTCAGTAATTCAAAACAGTCCTCTGCCAAAGGCAAGCTGTCATGTAACAAAAAAATCCCCCAAAACTCGGTGGCACTGTTTATGTTTGAACATTCTGGTAGTCCCAAGGCCCTTATTATACTTACATAAAGATTGGCAACCTTAATTACCTTATCATGCAGCAAAACTTGAGTTTTATCAGGTGTTATATTCACATCCACAGCAGAGGCAGGTACAGTAATATTCAAAAAGAAAACGGGATATAAACGAGTACAGTCCTTTTGTGTCACCTGACTGTAGTACTGTCGAATTAACTACAGATTGATTTAATAAAGAGATGTCAGTAAAGGCAATAAAATAGACAAAAAGGCACAGAAACAAAATTTGACATTATAAAAGCATAACTGATTTGCTGGTATTGTTGGTTTTTGAAGTTAAAGAAATCTTGAAAGTTTCTCATATACATGTATGCCAGATTAATCACCAAAAGGGCAGCTGCTGGTGGTTTCCATGCCTTCATAGCATGGAGGTAAAAGTGATATATAGCCTATTTTCCAGGGAGGGCACTGTATTTTTACTTTGTATGGTAGTATGCTGAATTCCACCTTGAATCCAGGCTTCCCTGCTCTCGTTAAGGAACCATCTCTGTCATGGGATTCAAGCTGAGCTTTGAACTTCCAGAAGAGCCAGGCACATCAAATAACACATGGACATGGACTACCCTTATTCAGCATTTAACACACCAACACAAGTTCAGGGTTTACATCTAAAAAGCTTTGCCTGCCAATTGAAAACTACTGTTGTGTCCACTTTAAAACCTACAGGAACACTTTGGCATGAGTGTGATTTTCTTCCTCGGTGATGACAAGGATTAGGACAGCAAGGCTGCTCCAAGTGAAGTGCTGCAAGGTTCAGTAGTGAGAGAAACCCAAGAGTATCAAATTCTGCCTACACAATGCCTAGCTGCAGCCAATGCTGCTGCACTATCACTTTCATTTCTACCCAATGCATACACAAATTTAAAGGGAAAGCATGGGTATTTGCTTGATAAGCCCACAGCTGGAAGTGGACAAAATCATAGCTATTTTACAGAAGAGTTCTCTTACAAGAAATTGCATTAAGTTCCCTTATTGGAAATTGCACAGGTGATTTCTGCAGATTAATACAACAAAGAATCAACTGTTCTGGTATCTTGCACAGAACATCTCAAATTAATTTTGTTAAACAGCCAAAAATAACCTCCAGCTCTGTGGTCCGTCTGCAGCAAACAGAATAGAACTGAGGCACCAGCAGTACCAGATTTGTGGAAGAGCTTTATGTTGTAAATGCTAGTATCTTCACCTGTGATACTCTTTAATTATTTCACGTGGGGAAAAAAAGAGGTGTAGATTGCTTAGGTGTCTCTGTCCTCAAAGAAATCACATTTCTCTTCCTTCAATTAAAAGCTAGAGGATGTTACCTTCAGTATTTCCTTCTGAAGAACAGGACGATTATTTATAAAAATGAAACTCCTTTCTGAACTCGAAAGGCTTGTCAAAGAACTGTCCGACTCAGCTTTTGGGAGAAATCCAGAAAGATTTATCTGCAATGATAAAACAAATACAGTGCAAAAGTCTTTTAAAGAACCCAAGATTTTTTTTATAGAGATGAGATAGTAAAACAAAATTGAACAGGAATCCAAGTCATTCAAATGCATGCACTACTTCTTGACAGTTACAATATACAAAGATAAAGGCAGTTAAAGAAAAAAAAAATCTATTTCCTTTGATCAGTTTATTGAGACATTTCCCATTTGGACTGCCACTTGCAGCAGGATGCTGCCTGGAGCTGAGGCTCCGGAGAGCCAGGCCAGCAGCTTTTGGCTTGGTGAGCACGGGGTTGCCAAGGTAAGCCCTGTCCAAGCCAAAGGCACAGAGTGCTGCCCAACCTGGCCAGGGCAGCAGTGAACCACCCCTACAGGGAAAGCCCAAAACACACAATCCTTCCCTTTTTATGTACAGAGCACCCTAAATAGCCTGTCATAGGGCATTTATTCAGGGCACCTAAATTTACCTACACCACCTGTATCCAAATCATCTGACTCTCAAGAGTGCTGAGCACCCACGATTCACAGGCTGCAGCAGAACCTGTGAGCACAGCACTGCCAGGGAGCCTTGGAAACAGCACATGATTTGTGTACCTAACATGAACTCCAAGTTTTAAGGTTTTTCTGTTAAAATTCTTTAACAGGCTTTTTCAGGTCAAAATAAGGCCGATGATTTGTGCTGTCTGTCCTATCTCTTCCCTCTCTCCTCCACTAAGCAACTTTGAAACTGTTGGATGGATTTCAAATCAACCTGATAAAGAAGCAGAAATCCCAAAGATACATTTCCACAATTCCTGTGATAAGGGACAGCTGTTTGGAGAGAACAGCCTCAAGATAATGGCCTTACTAAGGAAAAGGCAATTTTAACTTTTCAAAAGCCAGGAATCAGCAGCATGCAAGAACTGATATGCTGGGCAACCCACATCCTGCCCCCCATATTGCCTTCTGCCACCTACCCAAACTAACAGGTGAAAGAACACTGGGGCAGCACAAGGATGCAGATTTTGGAGACATGGGAAAGTCTGCAGAATGTTCTGGTAGCGGAGTGGATCACTGAACACAGAAATGAGTTCTCTTAAGCTCTGCTTTTGGCAGAACCCCTTGTATTTACTAAAATCCAAATTATCATGCATTTGAAATGGAATTTAAAATCCATGGGATTTGGCCTATCCTTCCCATTTATCTACGTCACTCCAGCTATCTGTTCATGTGCTCCCTTATTCCCTCTTGACCTTGCACCAAGTATTCTGTGCTAAAGCTGGCGTGTTCTGGTCAGCAACGTTGCACAGAACCAAACACCACTGGTCAAATTAAAGAGGTGTCAAGTATCTGTTGGATGATTATCAGAAAACAACATGCAGCACTTCCAGATTTTATTCTGCAACTTTAGCACATCCTCCCTCAATGCTCCTCCTTTACGCTTCAAACTCTTTTTCTAATTCACAAATATTTGTATGAGTCTTTCACTTCAAACAGTATTTTTATATACAGAAAACATTAAAGCAAAACTGAAAGTCTCTAAATAACTGATTTAACAAGTTGCCAGATTTAGAAATGGCTGACTGCTGTTACTATTTACAGCCATGTAGAATATCAGTATGCTCATTAAAAGTTGCCTCCAATTTATAAAACTAGTCTTAATAGAATTGTCATATATGAAAGTATATGAAGTATAAAGACAAAATTAGAGACTGGAAAATATTAACGAAACTTTGATTTCAAACTAGACCAACTGTTTTCAAAATTAATACTTTAATAAAAACCCCAACTTATATATGTATTAAAATATATCTGTTGGGTGAAAAGTAGAATGCCTTTCCTTAATACTTATCTTTTTCCCAGTGGCAGATGCAGCTGCTAAACTTAACCTTCATAGAAAAAGAAAAGACTAGGGAAATTTCCTGTGTGAAAGTTTTCAGCCCAAATAAATTTATCCATTTACAAGACTGGGGATCTGAAAAGTGTAAATACGGTCTTGTACATGTAAAGAGTTGTGTCAGTTCTTTATTTTCTTAGTTTTTATTTTATGAGTAGCTCCTGAGTTTGCATGCTTCAACGCTAATTTGAAATGTGTTCCTATTTCATTCAGTGCTCATAATGGAGATGTTTTCAAGAAGATCAGTCTTAAAATCCCTGGATCACTTGTTCAAGAAGTTTAACTCTGCAGTAATACACAGCGAGATTAGTTATGTCTTTGGAGTAGACCTTGCAGCAAAGGAACACGAAGCTACACAATGAACAAGCAGAAGTTAAAAGAATTAAAGAGCTGCCCTCTGGTCTGTACAGCAAATGAGACATGGACCTAATGGGAAGGAAAAAAAAGCAGAATATGCCTTGCCCTTAAATACCTGTTCCAATACCTGCACACAAGGGAGGAAAAAATGGCTACACAGGCACCTTAACTCTGTCACTTCGTAGTGTTTGGCTGCCTAGTTTAGAAATGTCCACAGTTTCTGAACGTCGACATTGTGCATGGATCACTTATACACCTATAAATGATGCACATGGTATTTTACACACTATTTAGAGACAGAGAGAGAGATGGAATGTTCTCCAACTTCTATTCAAGGAATACGGATGCCTCATGATATAGCAGAGAAGTAATGTGAGAACCTGAGTGCCTCCTCCAAGCTAGTCCCTTCTAAATACCCCCTCATCTTCCCTTTGGAGCCCCCTGCACTTGCTCTGCACATCCAAACTACAATCAGGTGAGAATAGAGCTGGATGTTCTGTTCAGACATAAACAACTAAAACTTTGTAAAATACAAGAAGTGACTTTCCTTTGTTCCCCCTCATTTTACTGCATGTAAATTCTGGCAAATTCAAGACTGAAGTCTGAATAAAGCTATTAAACTGTACATATAGTTAAACTGTACATATAAACAATCAGACTTTAAAGTCTGAGTAATATTATTAAACACCATGCTGAATGTAGCATTGGTAAGTTGTGTCTAAGAGCCATTGTGACTTTACAGTGATTCATCTCATCCTGTCAAGGTTTATTACCACATGATACAGGAAAATGCAGTTTAGAAGTTCCAAGGTAGCAAGATTCCCCTTTAACAAAGATGTCTCCAACAAAACCAGAAGCAGAGTAAAGTATTTTTTAAAATGTAAGACAAAGGAGGGTATCATGGGGAATTCCCTCATTTTCAGAAGGGGCAAAAGAAGCCAAGAACGCTGAATGTTTTTAAAACTAGACTTGAAATACATGTTTGGTGGAAATTTTGCATAACTTGCCCTTCTAAGTATGTGCTTCTTTCGCTGCTCAGGTGTCCCCACTGAAATTGAGGGGATACTCTAAAGACTACAAGGCTAAGAGGCCACGAAGATGAGAGCGATCTAAATGCTTAGATATTAATCAGAGCACAACCTGCCTGTGGGCCAGGAATCCCAACTGAGACAGCTCTGAGCAATCAGCAGTTCTGCATTTGTCATCACAACTGTTTTTACTGCCATTTGATCAGTGCCACATGAGTCCTGACGAGATGATTCTTGGAGTGGATTTTCAATCACCAAACCAATTAATTTTACGGAGAGGACAGTAATAGAATCAAATGCATTAATCAGATGTCAATCTGGAGATGCACCTTCTTTTTCAGTCTCCTTCTTTGTGAATATTTCTTTAGCTCTTTTCATTGACAGACCTGAAGTGAATTTGGGAGAAGGAAGTTTAAACTCACCTCAGGATATTCGCAGTAGTGTTGAAAAGGTACCATACTGCTCATAACGGCTGTTCCCAGAACTGACATACAGGCCATTTTGTGATCTGACACCCTGGTTTTCTGCCAAATAACTGCCTGAAACAAATGGCACCGAGTCAAATTTTTGACATTATATTTGTTGAACTCATGTCATGTCTATGAACATGCATATGCAACTGCACACACACTGTATATGTAACATTCTGTACCTTGACCCTCTAAAAATCACAACTTTCAGTGTTAACAGGCTCGATATGGTACCTTTTGACACGTCTTCTCATATTGTGTTACTTATTTAGACACACAGCAACTGGAAAACTCAGCAAAGCTTGTATTCATGGACGTTTTATGGCTATTCTGGACTTCTGTACCTGAAGCAACTGTTAAAACTGAATCAATACAAATACTGCTTCTCCTGTTAGATGTACAGCAGTGGGCTTTGTGCTTTTCCTGAGCACATACATTGAGAGTTTATGACATGTCTCTCACAGGCTGGTCAACATTTGAAGGTGAGCATCGCAATGCTTATGTTACTGATAGCAAAGAGGTTGTTTTGGTAGAAATCAGGCTATTAGCTGTCCATTCATAGCTCTCACCTGGATACTCTAGGTCTGTGACAAGCCTGCCATTAGGAAAGAAAAGCAGTTTCTATGGAACTATGTATTAGGAAAGCAGTTATTTGTCTAATGAAAACTTTGCACAAGTTAGAAGGATGAAGCAATATCTGCTGTATTAGCTACGTCTTGAAATATTATTACAAAGAATAAATACAGTAAGGCAATATGAACTGCAATTTGCAACAGAAGTTACTTGTCAAGTCCACTTATGCATACAGAAAGTATTAGCTGCTTTGGGAGGTGAAATCTCGTCTATCACTACTGAGAAGTCCTATATCAAATAGTCACAAACTTAACTCTGAATCTGCTGACCTTCATTGCCACGTATCAACAATAAAAATGTTATCCTTTGTTGGTTTTCTGCTTCTAGGCAACTGAGACTGCTACACTCAGGTCCACTTAGTTTTTGCCACTGTTAGCTGCCTGAGTGTATTCCAGTGCTGCCTGAGTGCAACCTCTAAACACAAAAGGAAAAATAATGCAGCATGTTGTATTTTAAACTGGATGTTACAGTGCTGTTAAAATGTATCTTTTCAGTAGGTACTAGGTGTCCAATAAATTCAAAATGAGCTCAGAGTATTCAAGCACACGATGTTAAGTGAAAGGATGGTCAGAGAGCAAAAAATACACATGCACGCATCTCAAGAAATGCAATACATAGCCTTAAAATTCCACCTGTCCAGTGGGATATTTGTTGGCCTTCAGGGGTGAATTCCACAGAAGAACATGGTGCTCCTGTAACATGATATTCCCTTCCTACAGGACAGGTGGAATTGTAAAGTTTTGAGACTGTTGACCCTAAACTATTCCCCAAATCTTTAATTTTCCAGTTCCATGTACATTCTGCAGCATTTGTAAAGTGAGGCTTTTTAGTCCTGCCTGAGATCTAATTCATCTACTACACAGCAGCCTGACAGCTCTTTGCATATGCTGGATCACAGCTCAGTTACCCTACAGCGAGGTGAACCCTTCAAACATAAAGCACAATTTACATCAGGGAGGGTGGCAAACAGGAGGGGAGGAGAACCAAGCAAGCAGAGCCACGGGCTGGGTGTCCACAGCTCTGGCAGGGAGTTCCCCCCATGCTCCGAAGCAGGCAGAGGCAAAGGACAGCCTGGGGCTGCCTCTCAGCCTCTCTCCTCTACACCTGCTCTAAGCCTCCTCAAAGACATTTTGGAGTGATGAAAGATTCTGTCCTCTTCTTTATAGCTCCTCTTATAAAACATATCCTGTACTGCTTCTATTTTAAAATTGATTACTTAAAATGGAAACAGAAAGTGCCAAGTGATTTTTTTCTTTACTGGATATATTTTAAATTAAATGCATGTGACCAAACTGAGAAAGACACTTGTTACATGACTAATATAAACATCATGCTGTTTATTTTAGGGTATCCTAGTGTGATGCTGCAGGTACAGATATAAATCTTAACTGCTGATTAATGCAAGGTTATTACACAGCTTGACCTGCTTGAATGGCTGATACTCAGAACTGTGAAAAAGATCACTTGAATAAGGTGGTTTTAAGAAAGCTGTGGAAGATGAGAACTTACTAAATGCAAACTTGCGAAAAGCAGATACTGTAATAGGTTCAGATTAGTTTTTTTAAATGGTCATATACTCACCAGATATTTATACTCAGTACTACAGAAGAAATTCTAGGAAATAGCTACCACTGTAGGTTAAATTAAAGTCTACAAACTAAAGAGGCCATGCAACTCCTAAATTTCTATACTATATAAAGACAGAATAGAGTGTGTATTTGTTTTCAGACCTGACTGCACATTGTGAAGCAACAACATAGGAAGAGCTTGTAATTTACAGAAAATTATTTTTCTAGATTCCCCAGATGTATCAACAGGCATTAAAAAAATCAGAGAAACAATGCTTGTTTCATTTCATTTATTTTGGAAAGTACTGCCATGAGGTTCCTGCAATACCCTATTTTTTTAACCTTGCTTATACCCTTTAGTTTAGCTAAAAATACACCCCTCACACACCCCCCATATTTTTTTCTAGGTCATATAAAGCGGGTGTCTAGGATGAGCCAAGGAAGAATCTGACTCTAGTCAGCATGATGACGCTGCAGAAACAGCCTACTCAAAGGTATATTATTACATATGGCCCATCTTAGGTTTTGCAAGAGCTAGCCAAATATATCCCACCTCTCTCCTTGTTTCATTGAAGGGGATTGCACGATCCAGGTATTACAAAATGTCACAACGCATATAAAATCTATTGCACATATGTAGAAGATAATTATGTGTGTGTGTGTCTACCTATTTCTCCACCCCATGCAGCCCTAGAATATATACATACTTTTGTATATTTGTAACTTTTATGGAGGATGATAATGTACATTCCAACCTAAATGATTCTATGACTCCATGTACACATGGACTAGGCACCTGTTATTTCAGGATGAACACATATAGCCCAGCAGGATTCCTTGAAAAATGTGTAAAGTGTGGAGAAACAGTGTGCAACCTCTTCCCCCTGGAGTCCCTGCTATACAGCACTAGAGAAAATTGAGAGCTGCTCAGTATTTGTTCCTTCAAAGACCCCAAGGAAGAATAGAGAAAAAAAAAATGCAGTTGCGCTGCATCCCTAACTACCCGTCATATCTGAGAATTTCTACCAGCAGCTACAGTGATTTGCAATCCCAGATAAAAGGAAAACCTTACTTAGAGCTGGGACTAGATGCTGTTTCAAACGGTGGCTACTTCAGCACAATTATGATGCTACGAGTTAAACCAACTCATTCCATTTACCTTATTACTACATAATGGCATAACTTAAAGTAGACTTTTATTACCCAAACCCCACCTATTTTCTTTATTTATTTAATGACAGTCATATTATTCACCCTGTAATAAAGTTTGAGGGTGTAGAAGTCTAGTTGAGCAAGCAGTTGTACATGAGCTGTAGGCTGGTAACGTAACTTGAGTTAGCTCTGTAAAAGAGAACTGCACTTCACCGTCTCTCTAATTTTGTGCTACATGCTTCAAAAATCCTGTCACCCTGGCATCTGAGATCTCACTGCAGATAACTCTTTGGGCCAGTATGTTCCTTAGCTTCTTGACTTAAACCCTAATAGCTTATTAGGCTTCAGCTGAAAGCACTGCTGCCCACCTGTTAAGAGAGTACACAAACAGAAACAAAGGCAGGCAGCAATATCCCAAGTTTGTATTGAGCTCAAGGGAAACAAAACCACACGATCTTGTACAATGTTCCTCAGCTCTTCATCTTAATGATGCACAGACACCCAGCTCCAAGAGCTGGCACATTTTCTGCAGTGGAAGAAAACCTATCAGCCAAGATCAAAAACTGATCCACACATTCTTTAGAATCTCAGCTTTGAAAAGCACTGATGTTTTTCAGCTCCATGCCTTAACCGGTGTCCTGTTTTAAAATCAACGGTGAGTTACCTTACTAAAAGGGAACCCTTACATAAACGGCCCTTGAAAACACAAATCACAACAGTTTTTCAATTTAGCTTAATTGAAAAATTAAGCAACTAATCAATTATCTTCCTGGATATTTTATACTCACCCCTACGGAATCAGTTGCTCCTGCCATTTTGTACATGATGCTGGGCCAATTACCAGTGGAGATACGCAAGAGAAAAACTCAAGGCACCATTTTCCCCCTCATCAGATGCAGCTACATGCTGTCTATCCCATGGGCACTGGATTTTAGAGCTATCAAGGGGATTTATTGGAAGGCAGTCATGTTCCACAGCACTGCTCATTCTACAAATTCTTACTTGGATTTCCCTTTCACGATACAAGAGAACCCTCTCAATGAAAAGGCTTTCTTGAGTATGACACAGTGGAGAAATGCTTGGGTTTGTGAGTTAGGAGGTAAGTTAGGAGAGGAGCTAACAGATACTACAACGAGCCAAGGATCTTCACCTGGCGACATCTGTCTTCAAAGCCTTTCAAGAATTCCAAAGACTACTGAGAATCATGTTTTTTGATTGCTTTAACCACACATGTTCAGCCATGCTTGTTCAGGGAACCTCATTTCCTCTTATGACCAGGTGACCCACCTAGTGGATGAGGGGAAGGCTGTGGATGGAACCTAAACTGCAGTAAAGTCCTGGACACCGTCTCCCACAGCATTGTCCTGGAGAAACTGGAAGCCCATGGATTGGACAGGTGCACTCTTTTTGGATGCCCTCTGGATGGCCAAGCCCAGAGAGGGGTGGTGAATGGAGTTAAATCCAGCTGATAGCTGGTCACTACTGGTGTTCCCCAGGGTTCGGTATCAGGCCAGGCCTGTTTAAAATCTTTTCCAACGATCTGGAGAAGGGGGTCAAGTGTCCCCTCAGTCAGTTTGCAGGCAACACCAAGCTGGGTGGGAGTGTTGACCTGCTGGAGGGCAGGAAAGCTCTGCAGAGGGATCTGGACAGGCTGATCATGGGACAAGGTCAATGGTGTGAGGTTCAACAAGGTGAAGTGCCAGGTCCTGAACTTGGATCACAACAACCCCCTGCAACACTACAGGCTGGGGGAGGAGTGGCTATTAAGGTGCCCATTGCAAAATGACCTGGGAGTGCTGGTTGACTGCAGCTGAACATAAGCCAGTGTGTGCCCAGGTGGCCAAGAAGACCAATGGCATCCTGGCCTCTATCAGGAATAGTGTAGCTAGCAGGATCAGGGAAGCGATTATCTTTCTGTATTCGGCACTGGTGAGGCCACACCCCAAGTCCTGTGTCCAGTTTTGGGCCCCTCACTACAAGAAAGACATGGAGGTGCTGGAGTGTGTCCAGAGAAGGACAATGGAGCTGGTGGAGAGTCTGGAACCCAAGTGTGTTGAGGAGAGCCTGAGGGTGCTGGGGGTGTTTAGCCTGGAGAAAAGGAGGCTCAGAGGAGATCTTATCGCTCACTACCTGGCAGGAGGTCATAGCCAGGTAGGGGTCAGGCTCTTCTCCCACACAACCAGCAACAGGACAAGGGGAAATGGCCTCAAGTTGCACCAGGGGAGGTCCAGGTTAGGTGTTAGGAAAAATTTCTTCACTGAAAGAGCGGTTAAGTATTGGAAAAGGTTCCCCTGGGAAGTGGTGGAGTCACCATCCCTGGAAGTGTTCAAACACTGAGCTGACGTGGCACTTCACAGTATGGTTTAGTGGACATGGTGGTATTTGGTCAAAGGTTGGACTTGATGTTCTTGGAGGCCTTTTCCAACATGAATGATTCTCTGATACTATGAAAAGGTTCTTTACCCCAGAGAGTAGTTGGGCACTGGACCCCAGGCCTGTGGTCACAGCACCAAGCATGACAGAGTTCCAGAAGCATTTGGAAAACGTTCTCAGGCACACAGTGAGATTCTTGTGGTGTCCTGTGCAGGGCCAGGAGTTGGACTCAATGATCCTTGTGAGACCCTTCCAACTCAAGATATTCTAAGATTCTATTAAATTCCACTTCCCTAGCAGGAGGAATAAAAAATAAATAAAACCTCCTAAACAATTAAACTACTGTCAAAAATCAGTTTCCAATCCAAAACTGTGATTCAGAAAATGTACAACATCACAGTGAATTTTATTTAAATAAAGGGAGGTTTAAAAGCCTTTTGTAAAATAGTAGTTAACAAAAATAACATATATAACAGTGACAAAGTACATTGCTAAAGAAGAGAGAAAACTCCCATGTGGCTTTGGAAACATCCCTTTTTCCACTAACCTTTTTAAGCCTACAGTGTGAGTGCAAAAGCCTTGCAAAGGCACATCTCAGATTCTGCAACACACACTGCCTATGTGAAACAGTAATTGTTTTGAGATTTTACACATATACTGTGCTGTCATATGAAAAAAGTGATGGATGAGAAACTGGAAACCTCAAGGAATTAGTAATAGGATATAAAGCATTTCACCTCTGGGTCACCAGTTCAAATTCAACCAGGTTGGTAGTGACCAAAAGTAGTTACCATCTGGCAGCTGTTCTCTGGCTGATGTAAATTGAGTTGAGGATCTCAGCGCATTTCCTAGTAGACAGGTGTCCTCAGCACAAAAAACCACCATAATTAACTCTCTGTTTGGCTTTCTCAGCAAAGCCACTGAACAACGAATGGAAGCAAAGACTGAGCTGTATTCCAGGTTAGCATGGAAGCATGTTGGCTGCAGAGCACTGCAGATTCTTAATCATAATTCCTCTTTATATTTTAAGACACACAGATTAGGGAGGGATTTAATTCATCATCATTACATTAAATAGAGTAGCCTTTCCAACTCAACATTGAGTTTATGTGCTGCTATTTCTGCTCAACTCAGATTTCTTTTCAACATGCAGCTACAGCAGAGTTTGGAAGCACAATGAATGAATGCAAAGTATAATGACATTATTAAAAATAGTAAATTTACCCAAACACACTCACTCTCTCTCAAAAACCCCACACTTATTATAGAGGACAGGGACAAAGAAAAAAACTTGGATTTGGATTATTTAATATAAACTGTTGGTTAAGATTATGCAACGTTGGAAAACAGAAGAGATTTACTGTAAAGAAAACATAAAGATGGCATCTTTTAAATCAACACCACCAACAAAAGACGTTTTGGGGAAGAATACCACCCGCAGTTATTATAAGAGTTTTTAAATGGACCTTGCATCCAAAAGTTCTGACTCGTGACTCTCTCAAGAAACAGACAAGAAACAGTTCTAGGCAGAACTGCATGTGACCAAGCTTCATAATGTTAGGTGTGAAAAACACTGGAAAAAATATTCACTTATGCTAAGTTTTCCTCAACAGGAACTGGAAAAATTACTGAGCCTACTTATGGGCCATCTGTACTTTGCACAAGACATGATATGACCTGCTGATGGGCACCATGTAAACCATCTGTTGCTGAAATTTTTCTGGCTCTACTATACCTGATATTGTTAAAATAGGTATAATTACTGGGTGTCCTGGCTCATTTTGGCATTTGTGGAATAAAGGCAACTGAAACAGCATTAAAGCATCCCATATTATCAGTCTTACAAAACAGAAGGGCATTTCTTCAACATCAGTGGTTTGCAGAGACTGAGCCAAGGGCTACTGGTATTCAACAGAGAAGAATGTGAAAATTGCAGTTCCAGAGAAGAGCTGGAATCACTAAAAGTTGTGTTTTACCACCTTGGATAAAATACAGCCAGAGCTCACACGTTGCTAGACCACGGCATTTGGGGCTGAAGGGTTTGAGGCAGTTTAAGCAGTAGCTGACTTTGAAATGTTCCTAATATGCCTTCAGATAACATTAACTTTAAATAAACTTGCTGAATACTCATGTAAATTATTTCCATTTGGCTGTCTCATTATTCAATATGCTTTCAAGGAACATGGTGATGAAAGAAGAAAAATACCTCTTTCTAACATAACCATACTGGCAAGAGGATCAACATTATCAGTATTCAAAGAATGTCTTGGCAGGATAAACCTTCATAAAAAGAAGGAGCACTAGCTAATCCAAGTGGTCAAAATAGCAATAGTACTTCAAGGGTTGATCTGCAAAGTGATTCATTATTTATTGCTAATGCAAACAAAACATTCTGAGCTGAAAGAGCAATTGAGTGTTTCCTATCTTGGAAGCTCACTGATGGAGAGTTCACAATAATTAAAACTGAGGAGGAATAGAGTATATCTATTTTCTTACCCACTAAAAATCAATCAAAGGCTGGAAGAGCCTGATTTCTTTTCTATGAAGAACCACACTTAATGGCAATCAATATTGTCCAAACTAACACAGATATGAAATGTAGCAAGAAGAAAAAAATTTCTGGAAATTTAATTCAAAAGCATAAGACATACACCTTTTGAAAAAACCTAATCAAACATGGTGGAAATTAAACATGCAATGTATCATGCATCCTAAAACCATCCATAGTTCAGCAGCTCAATAAGAGGCCTGACTTGCCAAAGTAAGTTTCTGCTGGAATCAATTAGGCAACCATTTTCAGATGCCTAACCTCAGACACTTTATGACAGTTTCAGCCTTACTACATTCTTCCTCAGTAAAGCCAGGGCTATGTTTTCACACAATGACAGAATGGTTTGAGCTGAAAGGGACCTTGCAGATCATCATCAGATGAGCTCCAACTCCCCAGCCATGGGCACCTTTCACAAGAACAGTTGCTCAAACCCCATCCAACCCACCATTCTCCTTTAACTTCACATAAAATACAGGACTTTAAAAACTGGGGGGGATTTGGTTTTTCTGGGGGAGGGTTGCTTTTGGTTTTGTTTTCTGGTGTGGCTTTTTTTAAAAGCACTGTTTTTGTAATTTATTGAGAAAACTTCCTTGAAATACACTTTCATTTACACTTTTTTCACTTGCTATCTTTCCTAGTCTTTCAATCCATCTTTCCTTGTCTCCTTCTGTAATAGCTCATCTCTGCTATCTTCTTGCTCTTTTAAGCCTTGGGACCTGATCATACTCCCAACATGTATCTTCTTCCATTGCAACAGAAAGTACTGGCTCAGCCTCAAGAATTTGGGATTCTAAGAACTCCTCTGAATAATTGCATATACAATTTGTCTTTTAAATGAACACATAATCTATCTGCTACATAAAAAATAAAGCTATTCTAGGAAGTTCATTCTTTCTCCTAGTACACTTCTAACAAAAACAGAACAGACACACACGCATAAAAAATCCCCAACACTATTCAGCAGAGTATTACTATACCACAGACATGCTGTAGTGTCTGTATAGAAAAAACATCTTCCTGATCCAAATTAATAATTGTAATGACAACAATATTTGGCATATAAAGGAAAAAGAAATAAAGAAAATTCATGTTCTGTGCTAAGGTAAAACAAATGCACATTGACCTACTATAAGTTGCTATACAATGGAAATTCAGAATTTCTAATATTTTTAAAGGTATGATAAAATAGGTAACCTTTTTTTGCACGAAATGCAAATGGCAGTAGAAAGACAGGAATCTGAATTCAAATTTTTTGAAGTTCAGTCCAGTTTTTAATTTTCAGACTATTTTAAAGCATCTCCACATGCACAGACTACACTTTGTCTACTTAAGCCTTTAATTTTCCTGTCTCAGCAATAGCTACTGAGCGACCTCTTGTGATGAAATGTTTGAGCACTTTCTCACTTCTTTTCCTTCTTTTTTTAAAATAAATTTAACAAACAAAAGGCTGGCATTGCAAAATGAAGAGTCCAAAAAATCAGCACCATCTCTGTCATTACAGTGAATGAAACTGCCTGGATGGAGATAGCTTTTTTACCCATTCATACAACCCCTCAAATTAGATATTGAGGAATGTACCTCTGAAGCTAACAGGAGAGGTGCAAAAAGACCCCCAGTGTGCAATGGCAACTGTCATGCCATTTTTGCAGGAAGTGTTGGGAAAAAGACATGTGATCACGTTCTTGTACCTAACTGCCATTGTATTAAAATAAGCGGAGGAAAAACCGCCCCAATATGCCCAATACTCTGACCAAAGAGATGAAATCAAAATACCATAAAGAATATATCCTTTGCAACTTGTCAGAGAGGACAAAAACAAACCACCAAAAAGACAACATTAGTTTTATTAACCAACATTTAAGACCAGTATTGTAAACTACTGCTAGATATGTTATGGAGCTCAACACAATCTTAGAAGCAGACATCCCCCGAGATGTCTGGTTTCAAACTCTCAGTGATCTCAATGAAATAAGACTGCAAGTACACTTTCTCAGCCTTGAAATACTAATTCTGTAGGCAGCTTTAGATTTCACACTATCTACACATTGATATTTAAAAATACATACATAAATACAATCAAAGCATGTTACACAAGTCCAGAAAAGGAAGGGAAATCTGCTGTCATTTCAGAAAAGCACAAGTACCCTTTACTACTCCCACTGAAAAGGAACTGAAGCATGAATGTTTGATTGATGGGGTAACTGCTCAAGTCTCAACGAACACAACAAATATCAACAACAGCATTATTTCAGAACAGAAACAGACTTGCTGAGGGATCTGGCCACGAGATGTCACTCTCTACTTTGTGGCAACTTGGAAATTCATTAGCACAGCTTCCCCGTGGAAGTGAAAAAAGCTGGTGTACAGCCAGCGAAAGGTATTATGTCAAATTTGGGTCAGGTTAAGGCAAACTGCTCAACATGTCATACTGCTCATTCTGTAGCTGTGCTGTAGAATTACCATTGAGTATGCTGTGAACTCAAAGTAACCTCCAAGTAACTTCTGCATTCGTTCCCCCAAGTCTAAACCAAGAGCAACAAGCTCAACTAAAGCCTGTTGTTATAACATGTTACTGTTCTTACACCAATGACACAAATTGTTTTGAATTTTCCAGTCTTTTAAAATAAAATCATTGTTATATACTGAGCTCTTAAGACTCAGAATACAGCATGCTGCCTGTATGAATTATAGCTTCTCTCTAGGCAGACAGCCTAAAAAGCAAGTTTTGCAAGTTTATTTCAGGTGGCTTTGGTTAACACTTGATCAGGCCCCATCGTCTAGTAAGTTCTCCCTTCTTTGTTTGCAAAGCACCACCAACATCTTTACTAACCACTAGCATGTAAAATTATTTTTACACTTCATGTATCTAACCAGGCATCTGTTGCAAGAGACCAAAAATATCTGAGCCTGAGTTTTGGGAGTTTAACATCAAAATCTGTAGCCATTTTAAAAAGACACCTATGAAAGGAAAAAGTAAGTGGAAGTCCAAAATAAAGCTATGATGAAAGAAAAATTTTAGCAATGAAAGATTTTATATAAGTACTACATGACCTGCACAGATTCATCAGAAACTGATCCCTAAGAGAGTTGACAGAATAAACCTCATTATTACCTTATTATGTGTTAATGTTATCCTCAGGTCTGGTTTTATGATACCATATGCTGTCAGTAGATCTTGGACTTTTTTCAGTTCTTCCTTACATTTTCTATTTGTTGAGTAAAACTGCTTTCTTACAGGAAGATTCTTAAACAAATTTAGGACTGTTACTGTAGTACCTGCAAGCAGGTGATAAAAAATAAGTAGAAATTACACTGAAAGCAAATCACTGACTGGATATTGAAGAAACTGTTATTACTTAGAAGTCATCCCCCCCAAAAAAGTATCTCAAGAGCTTTGATTCCTCTCCTTTATTTAGAGTCATGATTGCAGCATTAAGCTTTCTTTCATTCACACTAACAATGGTGAGAATCAGCACTAAATAAAGCTGAAAACTCTTTCAGTGAATGCATAAGTTAGCCTTCATTAGTAAAATGATGAATTAACAGACTAGAATCTAATCACATGTATCTGGCGGCTGTGCTTCATTAAGCATTTGCTTTAGGGTAGTACCTGAAGTGCCAGATACCTCTGCTCCAGGTACAGCACACAGTAGGAGGAGGAATATTCATTTACCAACACAATCACATAAACTCCTAGCCCATAAGGACATTATTGCAAAACATTAAATATATGTCAGAGAATTCTACAATTTCAACGAAAGACAAGGCATTGCAACCTGCAGGCTTCTGGCCATGGAAAACACTACAGGCTAAATCTTAAAAAGAATCCTTAGCAAAAATTAGGTACACACCCTTCCTGCAGGTTAGAAAGAACTGTGACTTTGCCTGGTCCTACAGCCATTCTGCTTCCAGCAATTTCTATGTAGAGCAGCAAGGCAACCCTTCCTCCTTTAAGCAACGATTTTGCTACATACAGAAACATTACTTTGGTCCTAAACAAATCTTTCATTTACAGACCTGGAGCATTTACTTTTTAAAGGTTTTATTTCCACTATCAGCTTGAAAAAGTGAGTCAGAGAAGGAGAAACTAGTTTATAATTACAATGCAGGACTACTTCCAAGACGTATCATTTCTTATGCTATGACAACACATTCTCAGCTGACAGACATAAGGAAAGATATGTTTACAGCTGCAAAGATTTCATACTCAGCCTTCAAGTACCCAACAGGTATTTCAACATCAAACAGAGCCTCAGAGAAACGCAAAGTACTTCTGTCACAGTGCAACACCAGAAGAGTGATATCCTACCTTGCCCAAGATGGGAAGGCTTTTTAGAAGTTACATGCCCGTTGCTATCCAAAGCATACTGAATGCTGAAATCATCAGCAGCTGTCTTTGTTGTGACCAAAACCTGAGGAGAGTGATTTAAAAAAACTACATTAATCAGGGATAGACAAAGTTCAGAATGAGCTTAGATAAGCTTTGCTAACACACTCACCACTGTCACTTTATTCACCACCATTACATTTAATTAGTTTACAAAATTTGTCTTCTACAGGTGTTTCTTATAGGCACAGAAACATTCTGCATTATTCCGCATGTTTCCTGCCATTTAACTAAGAGCATTTCTACTGCACTAATCCCCAAAGCACAGCAATTCCTACTGTCTACAGCACACACTGCTCTATTTTCTATTCTAGCACAGATTATACTAACTAAATCCACAACACACACTGCTCTATTTTCTATTCCAGCACAGATTATACTAACTAAATCCACAACACACACTGCTCTGTTTTCTATTCTAGCACAGATTATACAAACTAAACCGACAGTCTTGCATTTTTACCCTCTGTGAGAGACACACACTATGACAACTTAAATTCATGTGTGATCCCACAAACTTAAAAACTATTCTCAAACAACCAATATATTATCTTTCCACACCTAAACATATCTGGCAGTCATAGCATGTTCTGTAAACTAGTAAGGTAATACACAGATTGCTTTAGCAAGAGCAGTCATAAATCAGAGTTCAGGTACCAACATTGTGAACAACAGAACCACTGCCCTTTAACCACCTGAAAGACAAAGTTTAACACACATACAGAGTTTCAGACTATTTTGGTTTGTTTTAGTGTCTCGTATGAATCATTCAGCATTCAGTCATGCCCCTGGAGAGAAAAACAGTAATTGATTTACTGGAAATTACAGTATTACAGACCTACTTAAGGGCCAACAGTAAAGTACCTTCAAGCTGAAACTTCAGGGGGCAGTTTGGGTAGGTAGAATGCAATTAATGCCAGGAGTGTTAATTAACATAATTACTGATACAAGGAGTAATACCTATTAAAGCACTTCATACACTCAGGCCACCTCCCATCGCTTATGAAACATACCATGAGCTGATTAGAAACTCCAAACAAATGGCACTCTGCTCTGAAAGCTCATCAGAAGGAACCAATGATTGAGGCCTGTCATCTATTAAAACACCAACACTTTTGAAAGCATCGTTGGAAATCTCCATCCAAATACATAACCCACTCCTGCTTAGTGCAACATGAATGTAGCCCAATGTATCAAGGAGCCAAGCTGTAACATGATCTGTCCTGACCTCAGCAGCTGATGGTTCCAATCAGACACTGGCATCGGTATCTTCCTGCACCATCTAATCCTCAGCAGACTTGAATCCAAAACTTGACCTTGGTGCAGCACGAATACAGGAAGGCAGACCACAACAGATCTGGCAGATGCTGTGCCTTTAGCAGCCTGAACACTTTTCAGATGGTTTTGAACAAACTTTTAGCCAACAAGTTAAGTCGCAAGTATCAGTACAGTGCCAATCCTCTTAACACAAACATATGGCTCTGACTCAGGTCAGGTAGCAGGTTCCTGTTTACTCACGGGGACAAAGTTTGTGCAACTGCAGTGACATATATGTCAAAGGGCAATAAGGAGCCCAGCAAGATCCCATGACTGCTGATCACCTAGATAACAAGGCAGAAATCGTTACTGGAATGGGGCTATGTGGGCCATCAGTTCCCTGAAATTATTTCTCCTGGCCATCACCTGCTGCTCCTCGTCTTGATTTACCCTAATTCAAGCAGCAAACTCAGCCATACAACACAATCTGTATGTTACCTTTTCTGAGTGAGGAAAATAAACACAGCACCGTTGTGACCTGTGTGACAGAAAGGCAGGGCTGACACTAACAAGAAATTCCTATGACAGGGCTGCTGGGGAGGAAGGCAGCACACACAAGCATGTCCCAGGCTGTCCACTGGAATGTTTAAAGCCTTTGCACAGAATAAAACTTCCATGAACACATACAGACACCAAAAATCATAACACAAAGGCTACACATTTATAGCAAGTGCTCACTTCTGATATGCTGCAAATTGATCCCAAAGCTTCCCCACGGAAACCATATGTTGTCAGTCTTTCCAGGTCCTCAGAAGAGCTTATTTTTGAGGTGTAGTGTTTCACTGCCATAACTGGAACATCATCAACCTTGATTCCACTGCCGTTGTCTCTTACTTCTATTTTGCTAAACCCAAAATTCTCCTAAAAAAAGAACAAAACACAAAGGAGCAGTAAAACAACCAAATTAATTAAGACATGAGTTTGAAGCAGCTAAAGTTACAGCTTCTAACCATCCATACAGTAGTGGAAGTTTTGCTCATTTGGAGGAACTGAGCAACCATTAAAAGTCTCTGTTTAAGGAAAAAAAAAAAAGTAAAATACACCATGTTAGGATAACAGTGATGGTTTCTCCAATTAAATAACATAATTCATATCCTATGATTTGGAAACAGGAAACCTAAGCTCAAAAGGAGACCTATATCTGGAAAGCTGAAGATTTTTCACCTCTCTTACCTACCTGGTATCAATTTTTTTGAAATCACTTGAATGCAGCCCTGTGTCCATTTAATTCTGTAGGCCTTGACTTCATACCATTTTCAGTTTCAATCATGATTTATGTGACTCCACAACATTTTCCAAGTTCTATGTTGTGTCTCAATATACAAAAGCTGAAATTCTAACAGGGGGCAAGGCATGAATGGTGAGAGCAATTTAAAAAGCTTGTAAAGAGATACAGTACTTTACAGAAAGAAGTAGAGGTTCCTAGTTCAGTCATTGTGAGCTACCCTTACATACATGCAATGCATATTTTATTGAATTCCAGTTTAAATACATCATTCCAGTAAGCATCAGAATAAATAGGGTAAAACTCTGAAAACCCAGATATTTACAACTAAATGAAGGGTGAAATTAAGTTTTGTAACATCTCAAACAAGTGCAGCAAAAAATTCTGCTTTCCAGCTACATTACAGTCTGCACAAAGTGAACAGCACCCAGAAGAACCACAAGCCAGGAGGAGAAAGTAATCAGGGCTGTAGGATCACTAACTAAGCTTCTTTCACAGAAGCAAGACTGGCTCTTTGAAAAGATTATGATGCAACACACAAAAAATGTGCTGTAGTGTATAATACATCCAGTCACGTGACCATAAAACTAGTTTTGCTTAGAAGGAATATCTTAGAACAGTGGCTACCACCACTGATGCTGAACAGAGCATGTGATGGTTGATCACTGAAAGCTGATTGATTAAACAGAACAAACTTTGCTGTCCTAACTGGGCCTATAATGAAAACAGTTACGAAAAATTATAATGTACTCGCAAGGTTCTTTTTTTGAAGTAAAAAAATGATGCAATCAAAAACAAAGGTATCTAAAGTTATTATCTGTATTCACACATAATCTGCTGTAGGAAACATCAAAAGCCTCTGAGGTAGGCTCAGAACCAGAATACACAGAATGCAACAGAAATACGGGTAGATTTCACTTTCTGTTTTAATGAATTGTGCAAAAGCTGTCTTCAGGTGAAAAAACAATGCTTTTGCTCATGTTTGAGTCAACCTCCTAGTGGGCAGCAAAACAGAACCAAGCAATACACCTCAACTGAGCATAAAAACACATAAGGAGGTACAGGCGGGAAACCCTCTACCCTGCTGCTGTATGTGCTAATGAAGGGGTTGAGAATTTTACAATGTACCCCTATTTTCCATTCTAATTTTTACTTTCAGACCACTTTGCTGCTTAAGAAAAGTGAGGTTCATCTTGAATCAAAATGTTACATAAATGGTTCTCTACTTCTCTTCTAATCTTACTCATTCTTACTTGTGCACACTTTTTGTAAATATTACAGTGCTTAAACTTTGTGTTCTGTGACACCTTCCTCCATCCTCTATGAGCTGAATCTTACCAAGGTTATGAACATATGAAATGTTTAAGTTGCTCTGCCAGGTCACTGATGCTAAACAGCATGATTCAGCTTTGATACACAGTGCAGAGATGCCCAGTAACATCACCTGTGCACGTTTGGTCAATCAAGACAGTAACAACAATTAAACACCAGCCAAAGCTTCCCACTACAGTTCACTGCCACAACTTCTATCTGAGAACCATTCCATCTTCAGGTTAATTCCTGTTTGTTTGCAAAAAGTAATTGTTATCTGTGTTAGGCAAATTGGGTAAACTATGCCCTCCTATTCCATCTGAAAAAGATTAAAACAATGAAAATGTTGCAGTTTCAGGCAAAACCCATCAAGCTATAAAATGGAAATTCAAAGTTCCTCTTCTCTGTTATGCTTTTGAACTAACCCAGAGTTAATGTGGTCACTGAGCTCTATTAAATGGTCAAAGGTATTTTAATTTCCCATTAAAAATACCAGAAAAAAATCAACTGTTTTACAGTATTACTGTCTAGAGTTGTGCAGATTTCGTCTTCTCCCCTAGTACCCACAGAACAAATCTTTTAATTGCTGACAACTTGTGTAAAGCCAGATTTATTTGTTTGGAACTACAGTGTTTTGGATTGGGCTGGACTAACAAAGAATGTAAGAGTAGTGCAGATGACTCATGCACTGCAAATGGTTGAAAATGCTCTTTCAATTGATTTGGGACTTCTCACTATGAAAACAGCTGGTTACTGTGCTGTGAAACTCATGCTGGTTAGAGGGCTCTCCCCTCTGCAAGGTTTGTTCCAACCATTCTGGACAGCTCCAAACCCTTTCTGTTCACTTCCTGCAGTTACTGATCAGCTCCCAGGAACTGATCCCAATACCTTTACAACCACAACTGTGCACACACTACTCACTTTGGAGTTACTCATGAAGAAAGGTACTCTGCAATCTGAATATTGAGAAGTTATGAGAAACCATAGCAAAGACACAACATCTTCAGCTCGCTCAAGGCAGTAACAAACATGTTCCTTGGCATCTGCAGGAAAACTATTCTCAGATGGAAAAAACTCCAGACTTATTGAGAAAATACAGCAGACATGGACAAATAAAGAAGGAGAAATTGAACTGCCCTCTTTGCAGAAAAGGAAATTGGATACAACTCTGGATTGTACATACATTTATAGATACTGCTACTATACAGCTGCTGACAAAACACTGCAAAAGCAGAAATATGACAGCAAGAGAAGCAGATTAGCTACTCATTTTACCCAATTTCAGGGGAAAAAAAAACCCCTCAAATTCTTTATTAAAAGTAGTATTTTCTGTTGTCAGAAACTATCCTTGAGTGACATGTCAACTTTTTTTAATAGCTTATAAAAATAAAGAGTTAGAAATAGCCAGAGTTCACCATGCCAATTAGAGACAGGGTGGTGATTTGTATTACAAAAACATCTTTTGTTTTGAATGGCCGTCAACCTTTTCCATTGTCTCCATTTTCACCTTTCTTACAATACTTTGTAACGAGCATTAAATATGTCAGCCTAGCAGCAAATCTACTTTCAACATCTTTGAAAACAGGCTATTAGTCAGAAAATGTAAATTTTATGTAGGAGAAGGAGGATTAAGAAAGCTGACAGTTTTTTCCCCAAGATACACTCAGAAGCACAAACATGCTTTACTGTTTCAGAGCAGGGCCTCAAAAACACAAATGGAAACTAATTTTGTACCATTTTTACTTGAGGTAAAAATATATACATATAAATATATAATAATCATTGCCATTCCCCGAATAACAATAGCCTAAAAAACCACATTTGCAGTGGAACAACTTTCCTTGCATCATATTTTACATCCAATTCTTATTAAGAGAAGGACTTACCAGTTTAATATCAATGCCTGTAGCACTGGCATCCAAGGAATTTTCTATCAGCTCCTTCACCACGCTGACAACTGAAGTAATCACCTGAGAACTTGAAAGGAGCCGAATTGTCTCTCCAGGCAGCTGTTTCATGGTGGTATAAGATTCAGGGAAGCTGCATAGAAAGATAACAGAAAAAGAATGTAAGAAGGAACACCACAATTACACATTTCTAATAAACCGTTTCACAGCAACTTTTAAATGAAGAAAAACACAACATTATGGCTGGAAAGTGAAATTCTCAAGTTACAGTAGGACCCAGCCTCCTCTGCAGTCAACAGGTGTTGGGAGAGAAATGGGGAGGCAACACAGTGGTGCTGAGGAAAAGCCATATACAATGGCAATGTGATCTACCGGCAAAAATGAAAACCAAACCAAAGCAAAAAAAATTCTCCACTGCTATCTTGCCTCTCTGATCTGATGTACTCTGTGTCCTCAGACAGGTCATTTTATTTCTATGTCACTCTATCTCTCACTTGAAAATGAAGATGCCTTAATAGATCAGCAAAGATTTCTTCTTTTAATTATTGGAAACACAAAGGTTATAAAATTCTTGCTGTATTATACAGACACTCTACCATGAAGAGATTGTAAGTGAATCTGTGAATTTTAGCATGCATTTCTGTTTAAGTACCCACACTAACATAAACAGCCAAGCCCCAGGAAAACTATTTTGCTGATGCTTGTAGCCTGCCACAAAAGAACTCAACCGGAGTTTTATATGCACGAGAGAGGCAGGGGAAAAAGCAGTGCTAAGCAGCACTTTGCACCTCAAGAATGGTTCAAACAGGCTTCTTCTCTTCTCTGGGTTATGTTACATAACACATTTACACTGAAAGACAAACAATCCTGACAGTCCTGACTTCACCACCGATCCAGTCCAAGGTATCCGCTGAAGAACACAGACTGCAGACTCAGCACCTGTCCCAAGGATATGAGCACACGTGGAGGAATGGAACAAACCCATATTTCCTCCTGACACAGCCAGGGCCTGGTGAGGGATTGCAGCCAACACCCCTAAGCATCACTACCCTGCAGGGTATATGCAGCTGATACAACAATTACAGAACACTTCTCTGCCTCAATATCCTTCTAAAGACAGCTACTCTTTAAACATAAAAGACAAAGTAAAAATGTGGTTAGTTGGGTTGGGGAGGGGGAGGAAGTACAGTGTTATGAAGTACAAGCGGCACCGAAACTTTTCTAGGAACAGTTGCAAAGGGGTTTTCTCTTTATTATTGTTATTTACATTGCAAAGGGAGTTTGCCTTTCAGATGTGGTAAAAGGATCCGACAAATTGCTTTTCCACCAACTGGAAAACAAGAGGAGCAGGAGAAAAGGTGAGCTGCTGAAGATGGACCAATATTAATATTATGTACACATGTTCAGCGAAGCAGGTTTTGAGGCATTCACGCATTGTACAGGACTCCTGTGTCAAGTGCTTTATGATTTACTCATGGGAGTAAATCAGATGGGAGCTGGACGTCTCTCCATCAAAAGAAACTGACTAAGCCACGGGAGGGTCTTAAAACAAAAACGCTGCAGATCTCAAAGACAAATTTCTATGAGGTGGGACTGATGCGGGTAGGTTGGGAGAGGAACCAGCTCCCGCTGTGCCCTCTCCTGCCCCAGACCCAAACTGAGGGATGCCACGCTGGCCACATCTCAGGAACACCTGTTGGGAGGAAGGGAGGGCCCTCTGGGACTTCCTACCTATGGAAATGCATCCAACCCATGATGTCTGTTAGCTGAAAGACACATATTTCAGCTCACGCCACCTTACTCCTGTAACTCTTGATGAAGCAGACGCGTTACAGCCGTGCTCTGTGGGAAAGCACAGCATTTTCTGCGTGTAAGCCCCATCACTGATCTAACCCTTATATCCCTCTACAGCAAGTCCCACCCGGCAACAACTGCGGTTTTACACACCCTCAGATAAACTGGGAATAAAATCTCCCTAAACTTCATGGCTCCGGCCCCACAGACATCCGGAGCCACACTAAGAACCCCTCCTCCGAGCACCGCCTTTCGCAGGAGCCCTCTCCAGCACGCACTGAGGCAATTCGTCGGTTTACGACACGACAAAACGGGCGAAAAGCTGGAGATAAAGCCTGCGGGCCCTCCAGTTTACCCCAAACCACACGAGCCGTGCGCAGTTCCCGGTTCTGGCTGCGAAAGGCGGGGCCCCGCTCCCGCTCTGCGAGGCGCTCGCTGCTCCCCGGGGCCTGCCCGGCCTCTGCCAAGGCCCAGGGCCGCCCCGGCTCGGCCGCCCGCGAGAAGCGGCGTCCCGGCCCCGCCAAGGCCTCAGGGAGGCGGCGGCGCTTCCCGCCCGCTCCCGCGGCTGCGCTACCTGCGCACCCGTGGGCGGTGCGGGCGGCCCAGCCCGGCCCCTCCGCTGCCCTCCCGACCGGCCCTGCCCACGGGCACCGCGGGCTCTACCTGCGGCCGGCGCCCGGCGCTCCGCTCCGGCTCCTCGGCGGCCGCGGAGCTGCGGAAAGGTGGGGCCGCGGCGGGGGGCGGAGGGACGGGCGGCCGGGGCCGCCTGCGCGCCGGGGCTGCAGAGGAGGGCACGGGCACGGGCGGCCTGGGGCAGCGGCGGGGCCGGGGCGGCGGAGCGGAGCGGGGCCGGGAAGGGAAGGGAGGGATGGCAGAGGGAGCGCGGCGGTGCGGCCAGCTGCCCCTCGGATCGGGCTGGAATCGCGGGGCGGAAAGGGAAGAAGGGACGGTGGGTCACGTCAAGATGTCTGTCTAGGTACTGGCTGGGCGGGTGCTGCATCCCAGGGAGAAAGGAACAGCCTGGCGTCGCCCGTCTCAGGTAATGCGTCCCCTGCAAGTGCTCGGCTTGGGGTGCTTTGCGACAGGTACTGATTTATGTCGGCAGTGCCCCCGTTCGGGTTTAGGTTCATCGTATCTGTTTTTAGTCTACTGCTGTTAATGTTGCAGAATGCTCAGGTATTTTATATTTATTTTATACTCTGTACAGCACTAAGTAAGCGTCAGAAACCAACTTCCTACCAAAAACAAGCTGCTTTTGCTGGTTAAATAGTGCTTTTGTATTCTGATTCAGATTGTTGCTAAAAAAAAAACAAACTTCATCCCAGTCCCATAAATGAATCTACATAGTCTCAGAGAATCTACATCATCTCAGAGATGAGTTTGAAGAAAGCCATAGTTTAGGGATTTTTTAATTATCGTTACAAATTTTACTGCAACAGGACGCGATTGGCACTGTAGGTAAGTTCTGTCAATTTCCTGAATACATCAGCATAAGAAATGATCTTGTGTATCTCTGCATGTATCTGTTGCTTAGAAAACTTTTGAACCTGTTCTCTAATTTCAGCGGGATTTAAAAGATGGAAATGTCTGTCTGAAAACTAGCAGATGGGGAGGGGAGGAAATCAGCCCTTTGCTTCAAGAAAAAGAGATGTAGATTACTCCTTTGTCCTTTCTAGAATTAGGTGGCTGGGCAATTGGTATATGCAGAATTCTTCACTAATCATTACATGAACAAGAAAGAGGAGGAAGATTGTCTGATATGGGAAGTGGAAAAGAACTCTGGATATTGTCATGGATGGAGAAACTAATTCAGAGGACAAAAGTTATTAGCTTGGTTTCCTACAGCTTTGCAACTTCAGCTTCTGATATCACAGCTTAGTTTGGTTTTTTTTTAATGTCCCTTGTGTAGCAGGCTTGAGAGTTTTATTTGTTTGGACTTGTTTTAAACAAACAGTTCCCAACTGTCCCTTTGTACTAATTTCTCTATAAACGATAGTTTGAAGATCTTGAGGTACATCCTGCTTTATGCACTGTGTTCTCTCCAGACCTGCTTCTTTAAGGCAGCTTTTTCCCACATTTGAAAATTGCATATATTAAGTACTCCTCCCTAACAGTAGTCTCAGTCTTCAAACAGATCTGTTTTATAGGGTAAAAATGAACGTAGGAGTTGCCCACAGCGAGGTAAATCCAAACACTCGGGTGATGAACAGCCGTGGAATGTGGCTGACATACGCGCTCGGAGTCGGCATGCTGCACATTGTCCTGCTCAGCATTCCCTTCTTTAGTGTCCCTGTCGCCTGGACTTTAACAAATGTCATTCACAACCTGGTGAGTACGCGCTCTTGGAACAGAATTTGAAAAGTTGTTGCTGCTGTATATTTATTTTCAGTAGCAAGGGAAGAGGAAAATAGCCAGTCTGTATGGACAATGAAATCCTGCTATCCAAAACACCACCTCTCCTTGGCTGATCCACAAATGATTGGCTGTTTTGGGGAGGAGCAGTGATACATGACCACTTTCGGTTTAAGCATGAAAGATGTGAAATATTCTTTATGTAGTTGTGTATTCTTTGAAACAGCATTTAATTAGGCTGGAAGGTTGCAGACATAAAATCATCATGCCAACCAACTTTTACAGTGTTCTTTATATTATTAGAGAGCTGTGCTATATCCATAATTGTCACATTTTTAATTCTTGGACACTATTTCCTAATTTTTCTGCATAAATCTGTTAGTATCCCAAAATGTTTAATTTTAGCACCTTACTTATTTTCTTTAAGAAAAATATTTGTATTCTATTTCTTCTAGCTTTGATTTCTGGCCAAACTACATAACTCAGAATTACTTCAGCATACAGGTTGTCACTATACATGACATGAGAGAAATCTTGCTTGAAAGCAAGTGGGAAAAGCAGTGGGAAAAACTGGACTATTTTGACCCCAGACTTGAAACCATTTGTTATTCAGAGGGTTGTGATTTGCATGATGTCTTTTATATGCAAAAGATTTTGCAAGCTGCTTTCTGCTCCTCTCCCTGGGATGCTGTAATTTTGTTGTAATCTCTTAGATTAATGCAACTATCTATATTGGTCCTGCCATGCTTAGAGAAAAGAGGGCCATAACCCAGCAATTTACATCATACTTGAGGTTTGCTAACTCAGCTTTCTAACATCACCAGCAAAGAAGACTTGACAAAAAGATAGCTCTTTCCTTATTTAGGAAAATGGTCGTTTATTGTGTAGACTGAGGATGGGTAATAACCTCTTGAGCGTAAAGTTTTAATTTTTATTCGAGCTTTTTGATTTTGTAGATAGATTTAAAACTACTGGTGGAATTGTACTGTCATTAGAGCGTTTTGTGTGTTATCTTTGACAGCATCAGACATATCTGACTTCAGAAGATGTTGGCAGAGACAAGTATTACTAAATATTTCCCACATGACTTACTGAACTCATTGCAAGTAGCTGTAATGACAACAGGGATGAGAGCATGCACTGGCAAGTAGTTTTTAGTGAACACTGGAAGATGAGTATAAATTGCACTTTTGGATATTTCAGAATTTAAATGGCACTTCTTTTGGAAACAAATCCTTGAATGGTTTGACAAAAAAAAAAAAATCTTGGATTTCCACTGATGGAAAACTAGCTAACCTTGAAAGCATTTTTGGTGGTTCTTTCTGCAAGTACCACTGTGAAATAAAATGTTTAGTAAGCATTTGGATCTGTCCTAAAAGTGTCTTTATGGTTATTAAAACAGAGACACTGCAAATGTCATAAATCAAAAAATGAATTAAACTAATCAGTTGTCCTAGGTTCACAGGGCTCTGGTCTGGAGGCTGTTCCAAAAAAGGTGGAAGGAGACATGAAGTGATTTGCTGAGATTTCACCTCCATTATAAGAATTTGGAAGAAATGTGATTTTTTTTTTTTTCTATATAAAGCTTTCTATAAAAATTTTTGTATGTGCATAAGAAAGAGAAGGAAATCTTTGATATTTTCTGATAGAGACTCTTGCTTGGAATTGGTGTGTTCTCTTTGAGAGAAAACAAGTGTTTTTTAAAACTGGAAAAGGTTGTACTCGCCTATTTGAAACCAAGAGTTCCAAATTGGTCTTTCAGAACAAACCTGATATGGCACATTCCCATCAAACAGGAACAGTCACAAAGTCCAGCATGGTTAAGGAGAAGCAGCAAAGAGCTGGACAAGTGGTATTCAGCAGAATGCTGTGGTCAGCTTCTAAGGATTTGAAGCTGGTAAGGGGCTGAGAAAGCTTTCAGGAGTTCTCGTGGTGTTGTCAGTATTTGTAAGTAGATTTTTGCATTGTGCACACTCTAGTCGTCACTCAGTTAACACTGTCCTAGGGAAGTGGTGATAAAAATCATCAGCCCCACACTTGTTACAGAGCTTGTTAAAATTCTCTTGAATTCATGGAATTTTTGCCAGCTAATGTAGAAGGCAAAGGAGTGGATTGGATGTCAAACAGACTTTGGCTTTAATTCTGACTCTGCCAATTACTGCACAGTCTCAGGCAAATCACTTCTTGTCTCTTCCTTCCTCTTCAATAATTTGTCATTACAGGCTAGCAGCTCTTCTGGGTGAGAATTCACTCACTCTCTTTTAAAATTTTTTTTATTTTATAATGCATTGAACAATGTAAGAATTATTTAAAAATATTACTACAAGTGTCTCTGTATTCACTTTTTATTTTCTGCAGGGAATGTATGTGTTTTTGCATGCAGTAAAGGGAACTCCTTTTGAAACCCCTGATCAGGGGAAAGCTAGGCTACTAACACACTGGGAACAACTGGATTATGGAGTACAATTCACATCTTCAAGGAAGTTCTTCACAATCTCTCCTATAATTCTGTGAGTTCAAAACCGTGTTATAGATGAATTGACACATAAAGCCATGATTTCAAAAGCTGCAATGTAATGGGTTGTAATTTACAGTCTAAAAGCATTTTCTGTCTTTTTTTCTTGCTTGCTTGTTTTTTTATTTCTACCTCACAGATGTAGAGAGTATTTATTTACAGGCCATGCAATCAACAATCTTTCTTCTGCTGCTTTTGAACTCCACATACTGAAGTCAAAGTTTGTAAATAGTTGTCAATGGGGCAGGTTTTAAATATTAGAAACGTTGTGAGGAAAACTTACTGTTAACTCTTGAAGTTCTTTAAGAGATTGTAAAGTCGTGAATATTGAAAATCTAAACTAATTACTTTTGTGACAGCATTTATTAACCATTTTGCAACTTGTGAGTTAAGAGTGTGTCAGCCCTCAGTGATTAGGGTCTGGTGGCAGTTTTGCTTTGTACATAATGTCTTCTATTTACACTAACTATGTAAATGGCTTAGAAACTCTACACACCTGTCTCTGTTGACAAAAGTGTGGTTGTGTAACTAAGAAAAACCAGATCCATATTTAATATCCCACTCTAAAAGTCTTTCTGTTTGTCCCTGAAGAAAATTTACATGTCCACTTATATGGCAGAGTGAGAGGGGAGGGAAGATCCTGCATCATGTTTAGAAAGTTGGCTCCTAAAGGACAGAAACTGCAAAAATATATATAGCTCCTATATATAGTGGGGAGAAGTGCTGGAAGAAAACAGTAGACTTAGAGTTGGTTTTTAGCACCTTGAGAGGTATGGGAGGAAGAGACTTGGACCATAATTTTGCTGTTGATATTCTAGAACTTCGGATTAGATATTTAATACAGGAATAGATATCATTAGCCAATAAAATCTTACTGATCACTACAGCACTTCTTTCAACTGAGCTTTGTATGTGCTTTAGACAAGGCTGCCGTCAGCTAAGTGTGCTCCCTTTTCTCCTGCAGGTACTTCTTGACAAGTTTCTATACAAAGTATGACCCGACACACTTTATCCTCAACACAGCCTCTCTCCTGACCGTGCTTATCCCCAAGCTGCCACAGTTGCATGGAGTTCGAATCTTTGGCATCAATAAATATTAAACAGAAGGTTTGACACTGGCTGCCCCTGACATGGCTACTGCTGCTCCCCAGGTGAAGGAAATGAGTAGTCTGCTGTGCTGAGGATCGCATCGTAGTCAGGGAGAGATGCTTTTATGTCTGAGATACAATTCCTGCTTCCTGCAGCATTGTCTGGGATGAAAATCGACTTTGTAAGAAGATGCCTTCAAATACTTCAGTGTGGATTGGAAACCTGTAGAAGAAAGATTTCCATGAAGAACTGGGCAGGCCCAGCTCTAAAACCTAATCCCCACTAAGACTGTACGTGTGGCTGATGCAATTGGCTTGTAAGGAAGGTGCAAGTAATAGCTGAAATGGAGAACAGAGTTTCGCAAATACCCATCATCCATAATGCAGGTGGTAACTTTATGTATAATCCAGAACCCTCTATGCCAAGGACTGGTGAGGCCACATTCTTAGATTAAGTGAAATTAGGTAGTTTCTGCTGTATGGATTGTAGGTGGTTGTGCTTGTTACTGCATTGTAAAAGTTTGTACCACAGTAAGTACTGTGACAGCGAGCATAAATTGATGCTGTAATTCCTGTCTTCTCTGTTCCTTGTGATTTTTTTTAATTTTTTTTTTTTTGTCACAACAACTGAAGAAAGTCCTTAACTACCAGCTCAGGGGATTTCCACATCAACTGGATAACTCGGTTTATGTATGCTTTTACAAGTTGCCACTGTTGTGTTTATTTCATTTTGCTTACTGGGATACTGACTTTTCTATGTGTAATTGGGACATCCTGAAAAATTGCAATTTCTTTTTAGGTGTGGATTTTTGACTGTTTTCTCTGATATTGACTGATGGGTTATTTTTCAGTAGCTGAGAGGCCTGTGCGGTGGTGGGGAAAGGGTTGCTGCTGTTGTGGGAGAAGCCGTTCTGTTACAGAGCAAGTGTCAGAACACGCAAGGGACACTGTAGGTTGTAAGCTAGAATAGAAGCTGAACTAGAAGTAGGTGAGTAGGCAAATCACATGGACTAACTGCTTTTGCAGAAAAAGGTATAGATAACTTGCATGTCTTGGAAATGTGGAGGAATGCTGTGTTTTAGGGGTACTGTGTAGTACGGGGTAATCTTGTATATAATCAGCTCTGGAATTAGGGTGAAGGAGGTACATCTACAGCTCTGAGCACTTATTTCTGTCGTGGAAAAACGATGAATTCTGAAGTCTGCTGTGAGTCTTGCCAGCCAAAACCGACTCAGATTTAACAGAAGACTCCATTTAAGACCTGATGTACATTTTGGTTGCAGTGACAGCCAGTGAGCGGGAGAAAAAAAAAAAAACAAAAAAAAAACCAAGCCCACAGTGGTGTACTTCTTTTCTTGCTACAGTATTTTCTGGCTATTTACTTTATTGATAAAGATGCTGATAAAAAAAAAGGCAAT
Source organism: Orthonyx spaldingii (assembly GCA_013397795.1). Classification (NCBI taxonomy): domain Eukaryota; kingdom Metazoa; phylum Chordata; class Aves; order Passeriformes; family Orthonychidae; genus Orthonyx; species Orthonyx spaldingii. Next base: position 1,198,129 of record VZTJ01002870.1, on the reverse strand, counting down.
GAGTTATGAATTTTCTTTAGCAATTGGAAGTAATTAGTGCTTTGTTTTTGTTTGCACAGAAAGCGGTAACTGGCTGAGTTTTAAATAAAGGCCATCACAAGCCTGTGCTACCTTTGCCAGTCGCTGCCGAGGGGCAGGGACTGCAAGACACTGCGAGTTTAATGTCCGCAGGCCCCGGGGAGCCCGCGGGCGGCGGGACAAAGCCCTTGGATCGCGGAGGATCGGGGCGGGCCCCGGCTCTCGCCGCTCTCCCGCACGGCGGCTGCGCCGGCCCGGAGCACCGCCCGCGTCCCGGCGGGGCGGAGCCGCGGGGTGGCGACAGATCGCGACACGGTGGGGTTCCGGCCGGGGCCGTGAGGCGGCAGAGCGGACAGAGCTGCCGTGCCCTGCCCGGCCCGCACAGCAGCGCTCACCGCGGGCGCTCCTGCTGCGGGCCGCGGGCGGGCTGTGACCTCCCTCAGGGCTGCAAGAGGCACCACTGGCAAGCGTGGTGAGGAACTCTCTTCATACATAATTCAGGTAAAACAAAGGTTACCTCCCAACTATTTTTTCTTATTGTCTTAAATGCCATGGGTGGCCATTCATAATTGTAAAAATTCTTCAGAAAATCAGAGCAGAACACGTGCTTGAAAACCTTCCAGTAACAACAACCATACAGTTCTCTTCTAGACATAACCACCAGGTAGATTATAAACAATGAACAGTATTGCCAAAAGCCTTCTGCAGTCAGTTAAGGACGGCCGAGCTGCGTGGCTGAGGAGCAGCTCTGCTCACTCTGGAAGGCAGCGTTTTCACAGACTGGTTTTGGGAATAGAGACGAGCTGTGACGACACCGGCGCTGCTGTGGTCGATGAAGCTGGCTGTGTTCTGGGAGAAGCACTGCACTGTCAGAAGGAAGTTCACTTACAGTAAGAATAGACTTCTCTCAAGGCTTCTGCCTTAATAACGATTTTATTGTTATTGTTACTTATCATCCATATAAAAGTCTTCCCTGCTCCATAAAACTCATTAAGTGGTGGGCAGGTGTGAAGATGTATCACTTGGGCTTACAACACATGTTGCCTAAGATAGTACTAAGGGGGAGGAAAGAGATGCCATGCATTTAACAAGTTTCCTCCAGTACTTTCTTTCAAAGAGAGACAGATTACTTCTCTAGTTTGAATAAAAGATGAAATCATTGCTACTGTTAAAATCAGCAAGTGTCTTGACTTCTTAAAGGGAAAATTAATCGAATATAAGCATTGGTGGTTAAGAACATGAACTGACAAGTGAGGAGTTGTGAATATTAAGTTATATTGTTTTGGAACAGTGTTAAGATACATTTAAAAAGCATCTGAACCAAAAAAGGGCAAGTTACATCCTTTTCTGACCTTCCAGTGATAATAATGCTCTCTCCAGTGCCCTTGACACTAAACAAGGCATTTGAGAATGCACTAAGGAAACAGGCAGGATATGACAAGGTTAAGAGGTGCCTGAAAACTATTTTTATGGCATTCTATCTGTTATGAAATACCAGCGCATTGCAATTCCTTGGTTTTACTAGAACAGGTGGAATAATTCCCGTGGTGGCACAGCAGCTTCACAGAGAAAACATCAAGCGAGTGGTACAAGAGGCCCTTGGTGCCAGCGGCGTTTCTGTGGCCGAGCTTGCGGCTGTGGCAACTACAGTGAAACCCGGGCTGGCTCTGAGCCTGGGTGTGGGGCTGCAGTACAGCCTGAGCCTGGTCAACAGGCACCAGAAGCCCTTCATCCCCATCCATCACATGGAGGCTCACGCACTGACCATCAGGCTCACACATCACCTGGAATTTCCCTTCTTAGTTCTCCTCATCTCTGGAGGCCACTGTCTCTTGGCAGTAGCACGAGGAGTTTCAGATTTCCTCCTGCTTGGACAGTCCATCGATATCGCACCAGGTGACATGCTGGATAAGGTAATGTTTCCTTTCCTTACCTTTCCTTAGTTGTTTTCTTCTTTTTATTGCATTTGTATTACATAATGGTAGTATTATCATCAGCCTGAGGACAGCAATCCAATGCAATACAAGTTTTATGTAACTTTTTTTCTATTTTGAAATACCATGGATTTAAGACACAAAAGACTGTTAAAAATGTATACAAAATATCAACTGCAACGTATGTACATTAATTATATTTTAGCAAATAGGTAACATAACCAAAACCGGTGTTGGAACTTTCATTGATACTGATTATACAAAGAAGTTGTATTAACTTGAGAAGATTTATAGAGGTATTTTAAAGGATGCTTGTCAGTTTTAAAACAATGCATATTAAAACATTTCTTGCTAGTTTTATTTTTTATAGTTTGAAAAGCATGGTTTGGCCTTCAGAATCTTAGGTTTTCTGGTTCCCTGGGTACAGTCTCTAAAACTGGTCACTTATGGCTTTGTTCTCAGACAGAGTTTTTAAACAGTATTTCTGCATGTTAATTAAAAAATCAGGGGAGTGCATGGAGTCAGGGGATTTTCAAAAGTTGAAACCAACTTTATTCCTGTGTATCTGGTAATACAGTATGCATGTATTTCCTATAGCTTAAAAATGGAGTAATTAATGTATCCTGCGAAATTTGTTTTGATCCTTATGTTTGCCTAGATTGTTCTAGAATTGCATTTCTAAATACTCCAGGGAAAAAAAAAATCCTGTTGGGCTGGTGTTTTGTCTTATTCTTGCCATGCCCTGTTTGTAATTTCACATTGGGTTGGATTTTTTGGTGTAATGTTTTACTCCACAGACTACAGCACAGTGATGCAGTTCCAGGAGGAACTGATTCCAAGTGTGTTGTTTATCACCTCCTTAGGTAGCACGAAGACTGTCTCTGAGGAAGCACCCGGAGTGCCACAGCATGGCTGGGGGCAAGGCCATCGAGCACCTGGCTCAGACTGGAAACCAGGAGCTGCTCACCTTCCGACTGCCCATGCAGCACTACCGAAACTGCGACTTCTCCTTCTCTGGACTGCAGCACCTTGTCAATAATGCCATTGTACAAAAAGAAAAAGAAGAAGGTATTTTTAGGCAGTCAGATACAAACTGAGCTTTCGATGACCTACACTCAGGAATCCCCTTTGATCATATACTTTTATAGGTATTCAAGAAGGTGAGATCCTGTCCTGTGTTAAGGATGTTGCTGCTGCTGTACAGCATGCAGTGACTGTTCATATTATCCAGAGGACATATCGAGCCATGCTGTTCTGCATCAAAAACAGCATATTACCTTCAAAAAATGCCACTTTGGTGGGTATACCTTTTTTTTCCTTTTTATATCTGACTCTATAGCATCATTTGAAGATGCAGATGCTTTGTTGTACTTTCTACCTTGACATGTGAGGAAGAGCTCAGTATGTATTATATTGTTAAAATACCAGGATTGAAGTATTATTTAGCTGGGTTTTAAGCCAGAGAGATTTTCTTACCATCTAATCTAACCTCCTATAACAACTAACAACTTAGGCCACATAATTTGACCTTGTGCTCCCCAATACTTGACAGCTGTTCTAGTTACAGTAGAACCAGAGAGTGGTTTAGCTTGGAAGGGACCTTAAAGATCATCCAGTTCCAACCCTCCTGCCATGGGCAGGGACACCTTCTACTAGACTGACGTGCTTCAGGGATGTCTTTTAGCATAAGCTCACTTAGCATACTCTTTCCTGATATGTTTTAATCTTCAAATGCAGCATTTATTGCTGTCTTTAGAACTTCATCCGATAACCCTTTTATAAACAGGATACTAGTTGTGTGTGACCCCTCAGTACTTTTGAGTTAATGTTTTTTTTCTTTTTGAAATGCTGTCAGGTTGTATCGGGAGGAGTTGCAAGTAATCAGTATATCCGAAAAGGTCTACAGAATTTGGCAGATGCAAATGATTTTGCTTTACTGTGTCCTCCTCCAAGACTCTGCACTGATAACGGTGTTATGATTGCATGGTAAGAGTTGTTTCTCTTTGCATGTGCTCCTGTAATGTTGTTTAAAGTTGACATGCGAGTCAGGAACCTCTTTTTGTGCTGACTGAACCATGTGCTCATATTCCAAGGTGTGACGTACATTTTTCTGTAATTGCTTTCTTGCTCAGGAATGGCATTGAGAGGTTACATGCAGGACTGGGTGTTCTGCACAGCACTGAGGGCATCCGCTACGAACCGAGGTGAGTGACTGCACTCCCGTCTCCCTCTTCACTGCTCACTGTGGGCAGGGGAAGGGGTCACATGAGAAAGAGGCACAAGCTTCTAAGGAGTCTCTTTGCAGCACATATAAATTTTAAAAGTTACTTTCCAAGGCAGTTGTTAAATACAAATGATCGTGGCTGGCATTTATGTTCATTTTGGCTCAGAAACTTAACTTACCATACATCATAACAGTTCTATGTGTTTTCCTACTATGATTGTGTAGATCTTAGGCTTAAGGCCAAACAAAATGCTGATATTTCAAAAGTATTTCTTAAACTTGGGATTTTTTTCAGGTTTTTTCCCTTTCCCTTTTCAGAAAAACAGACTTGGATGGTCTTAGTACAAAAAAAATTGGATTACAATTTTCACATGAAAAATTATAAAATACTCTTCTTAAAAACTAACTTGCTGTGTACATTTGAGTGAATAAAAGACTAAGTTTTACTTGCTGTAGACAATACATTATTTAAGATTATTATAGGAGATACCTGTGAATCTCTAGTGTGTCTTGCATTCATCAGTGAGATATAAAATGAATTATCAACTAAAATCAGAATGTAAGTAAAACAACAGTCCCAGAAGATGGCTTTGAAATAACAGCTGTGTTTCTACAGTTTGGAATGGCTACAAATATAAATATTTCCTTGGTGTAAAGATGTTTCCAGGGTCAGCTAGACCATTTTAATGGTCACAGTCTTAGAAGTGTAGGGAATGTACTGAAATACTTTCACTCTTGTGCTAATTGTAAAAAAGTTCTGTGAAGCTGTACATCTGTGTGATATGGCAATGATGATGTTAATTTTTAACAAATACATAATTTTGTTTTCTAGAGCTCCCCTTGGAATTGATATTTCAAAAAGAGTTGAAGAAGATTCCATCAAGGTGCCAAAATTAAAAATGATACGATGGTTGGCATCTTAAAAAGAAAATAAAGTAAATGCAACTATAAATTGTTCAATAAAAGCTGTTTCAGTGCTGTTACGTTTAGTGACAGTACTTGGGTTACAAGTGTTGAAAATCACCTGTCAGAGAAACAAATGCTGTGTGCTATCACCAAAGTGATTCCAGTTACTATTCCAAACTAAGCATTCTCAGTATTAAAACAAGAAAAAAAAATTAAAAGCGCAAGATGCATTCATAGTGAGTCCCTCGTACATGTACATTGTACAACCCTGATTATTAATAATTATGTCCAAGCCTGTAAAAAAAACCAGACCAAACATTCTAAGAAAACTCAAAAGATTTACTGAATTTGCATATAGAATAAGTGCAGCATCTCGAGATACAGCTCTATAAATCATCTTCTGAAAGTAACTTCAGTCTGCTGCATGCGTCAGATGCTTTTTCACTGTTGCTCTCCAGTTTTGCAATCCGAGATCCAAACTGTACAGCCCTTTTTGGCAAAACAGTCGAGGCTGTCAGGCCCAACTCCTTGGCTGCAAGGCGCAGAATCAGTTTCTCACCAATTCCTCGAGGTAAAGACAAATCAGCTTTTTCTGAGATGGGCAGAGAATTGAGGAATGAAACAACATCTTCATCAAGAAAAGGAAACCTGAGAGAGAGAAATACATGGGGAAAGACCCTTTAAAAATCTCATAGGAATAGTTTTGGTTTTCCCCTTTACCACATGCAAAGACTGTGTGAAACTACACTGTAACGTTGAAACAAAAAGATTTACACGACAAATGCTGGTATCATTCTGAATTTCAGGCATTCATACCTAAACCTACCATACAGTGCATGGTTAAGAGCACTGCATGTCCACCACTGCAACTGTTCTTGTGCTGAACTAAAAATGGGCAACTAAGAACAGATTTGGAAAAACACTGGCACAAAGATCACATGAAAAAACCTTTCATGCACCTGAGCGGCCTCTGCTCCTGGACAACACCTAAGGAATTTTTTGCAAGTTGATGGTAGCAAGGAAGTAGACATAAATAAAATGATGCTTCAACTCTTCAGACTTAACAGCCAGGAAATGTGGTGGATATTGACCATGCCTTTACTGCATGGACAGGAATATACAGCTTCTGTTACACTGTCGTTCTCTAGAGACACTTCCCAAAGATCCACATCAGAACACATCAAAGTTGTGCAAAAGACTGTTTAGCTTAAAATGATAAAACCAGTTTGAGTTTGCCTATTTCAACATCTATTGCTGCTTCTTAAAACTTCTAGATGGAAATCAAGTTGCTAAATTTCCCTAAGTAACTCTTCCACAGTATACTACAGATCACTTTTTTAAAAAACAAAACCAAAAACTCCACAACACAGTAGACATTAACAAAGCTGCAACAGAACTAGAGACAATAAAATACACAGAGTTTCAATTAAGATTTTGATAGGAGTGTTGAAAACTGCATCTAACCAGCAAAACCAGTTCTGCTCCGTGTTAAAACAGTAATACCTGGCTTCTTTTCCGTGATCACCGATGATCCTGTCATCCCTACCAAGATTTCGAGAAGCAATGCGACCTAACTCCATTTCAAGTTCTTTATTAAGACCCTCTAACCCATCTTTTCTGAAGCGGACACGATGTCGAGAATACCCAGCAAGCTGCTCATCTGCTCCAATTCCCGTAAGTACAACCTAGGGAAACAGAATATAAGAAATCACAGTATCTATGCAAGTTAATATGTAACAGACCTTAAATGTTTAACTATGTCTTAAGGAGAATAATTTTAATACACATCTTCTAAAGATATTACCTACCATGATGGGATGTGCTTTACACATTTACAAAGCCTGAAACCATTCCCAGTAAAGCCACTGGTAACTTGAATCATGTTCACAATCAGACATAAAAGTACACACAAAGATTGCTAGTGGAGCAAGGAAAAAACATCAAAATAGTGTTATGTGTATCACAAATACACCAGTATATTTGAAGAATGTCTTTTTAGTTTCTATGATAATAAACAGCATTTGTTAAACACAAGCCTTTATAAAAAAATTACTGGCAAAGGTTATGTGTGTGTCATATATTGTTACCTGAATGTACACATAGCTACTGGGTTAGTAACAGCTACTTTAGACAAAGTAAAAATGGCTTAAACTACTCAGTAAGTACAGTAAAATGTTATCAAGAGAAAAAACACTATTACATCTGGCCCATTACTGTGCCTTCAGGAGCTGAAATTAAACAGTTCTTCCCTACACACACCATCAGGAACAAAGAAGTGAGAAATCAGAATCAAAAATTATAGATGGTGGTTATGTTTTTCCTACTCATATTATTGCATATCCAAGTTCACTGAAAAGCCATGCACATTACATGACAAAAGAACTGAATGTGATTTTTAACTAGAATGACACAAATATTGTAATTACAGAACTATTCTACATTCTGACACTGAATTTCAGAAGCCTTATGAATAGCAAAGATCCCAGCTGATACCTGAATCAACAAAACTGGTTTTATATTCAGAAGTCAAACATAAGGCAGAAAACAAAACAAAAAACCCCAGTACCTTTGCAGGACTTTTATATGGTTTCAGTTCTCCTTGGTTACTAATGAAACCCTTTCCTCTGGAAGCAAACCAAATTGCACAGCCAATACTGTCGTCCAAGACTGTATCCAGTGGATAGATTAAGTAATTAATGCGTTGTTTCCTCATTTTTTTCAATTCCTCTACTGTAACATTAATTTCCACGAAGTTCCAGGTTCTTGAAGGGTTAACGGCTTCTAATTCCTTCAGTCCTGCCCTACCAGTGATTCTGTCAGGAACATCAAAGCAAGATAAATGAGCTCCAGTGTCAGCATCAAGACCTTGACAGCTTTCTTGAGGACAAAGCAAATCGAGCAGTACTTCATGGCTGGTTTGTCTTTTAGTGGCACCCTTGTGCTTAGCTTGCTCTTTCATCATGAAAGCTACATTGAGAAGATCAATTGGCTCCTCCAAAGGCACATGTTTATCAGCTAGGGCTGCAATAACCATAGAATCAATGCCACCAGAAAAGAGCACTGCAACATGTGCTTTCTTACGAGACATGCTTGGAACTTCTCTTGTTTCTTGATCTTGATCTCTGAAGAGGCATAGAACTCGTCTCTTGACTGCTTCATTTAAAACATCAATAAACTGACAGGCTAATTTTTTCTTGTGTTCCTCTGCAAGAAATTCTTGAAGGGTTTCTACAGAAACCATACAGTTAATGTTACTAAAACTAGAGCCTGGACACGCACCTGAGGATTCAGAAACTGTTTTATTTAAGGGGATAACTGGTGCTCTGAGACACAGTTTTGATTCATTCACCACCAGACGTACATGGTTTGGTAAGTCTTTTGACACTTGCTCAAGAACATTAATGCAGGTTTCTTCTACTGCTTTCTCTCTGCAGCTGTACTTCCATGGAAACAATGTTAAAGACAAAGATTCAGTTGTTGCACAAGCTTTGAGGTCAATTCTGAAAATTCCAAATGCTGGGACTTCTTGCCATTGGTTGCCTGATTCAGAACAACCACTTACAGATGTGAGACAGAAAGCTCTGTCAACCTCATTACTAAACTGCCAAAGCAAACTACGACGACCAAAATAATCTCTGCCAAACCATAAACTGTGTCTGGGTGCTTCATAATAAATAAAAGACCAGGGACCCCGAAGGGATGAGAAGAGTGACAAAATGTCCATTTCACTACTGCATAATGCCAGATGATGAAACATTACTTCAGTATCATTCTCTAGATTTCCTACATGCAGTCCATTGAAAATTTCTCCATTCCAAAGAAAAATATTGTTATTGGCATTTTCCAGAGGCTGAGGAGTCAGCAGTCCCCTCAAGTGAAGTACATGGCCTGAAAACAGACATTCATAAGAGAGATCAGACACTGTTTTTATCAACTGTTGGCTACTGTCTGGTCCTCTTCTTCTCAGATGGCAGAGGATGTCTTCACTGAGAAAATCACGAATTGCACGCTGGCTGCACAAGGTAACAACACAGCAAATGCCACACATTGCAACGGGGATTCACAGGGAACTACTTCTTTACTTTAGCCTTTTCTGAATTTTCCAGCTCCTGATGTGCCTTCTTTAATTCATCTAATGTATCTGTGTAAGAGAAAATTATACAAATAACCAGTTTCATAAACAGGGAAGTTCATGTGTAGATGTTTAAGAGTATATCTAAGAAATTAGTAATTCCAGCCACTTGTTCAATTGAAGTGATAAACACAGAACACTAATTAACCAAAGTGCTATGTTTATGTTCCATCATTACTAACACAAGCTATATAAGCTCACTGTAGCCTACTCCTTTTTATTTATACAAAGATTAGGATTTTTTTTTTCTTCCGAAGAAAGCCACAGTGCAATAGGAGAATGGCCAACTCCTGCCTATATAGTCAGTATGACTTAAATATTTGTAGTAAGAAAAGGGAACTGACAATGAAAATGTCAACACTATTAACCCAAATCAAAGAGAAGTAGCAACTGTTCAGTGCAGAAAATTAAATTGATATTTCTAAATTTATACTCTTCTAATGCTTGTTCCACCATCACCTCTATTATCCATTCTCCTGTTACTTTGTATTTGACACACAGCTGCCAGTTTCTCATTTTAATAGACCTCTGAAACCAGCTACAAATACAGCTTTTAAATATTCAACTGTTTGAGATGCTTTTACACTGCAAACTTACTTTTGCATTGAGACAGCATTTCTGTCCGGTCTGCAAGGAAGAATATGTTGCTATTGGGTTGCTGCTTGTAAACTCTCTGTAAAACAAAACCCACACTGTGTTAAGTCAGAGCAGCAGATTCTGGAACCACACTGCAGCAGAAGCTGGTGTGGGTCTAAAGAGACACTCCTGGTGTAAAAGTGAAGGGGTAAGTTCTGCCCTGCCAACACCAACATTCTGTACCATCAAAAGCATTTAATGCTCAACCCATGACCATTCTGAAATTCTCTTTTTCTCATCCACAAGGGATCACATTCTATATCAAACAAATGCACAGAAAAAGTAAAAATACCTCATGAATCCTTGTGAACAACTCAAACATCTTACTGAAATAACTTAAAAAATAAAGGCAAAAAATCCCAACAATATACTGTGTTACACCGCACAAGTGAAAATAATCAAATCATTTGCAGGACAAATTATTCTGAGAACAGCAGACCACATGTCTACTAAAATCTGTATTACAACAAATTAAAGACAGCATGGTCTGATTTTGTTTCCCCTCTATGTTTATTTCTCTCCTAGAATGAAATAGTAAAAAGCAAATCTGTAAAACCTTACCCGGTTCTTCTTCAAATTAGAAAGCTCATCAACTACAACCTTCTGCTCTTTAATCTGAAAGGCAAAACATGCATTTGAATTTATTTATAAAAACAAGAGATCGTATTATAATCCTAGTGGTGAGCATGTCTATGGATATTTTAAGACTGCAACATGCATGTATAGCTGCTATTCTCCAAATGAATCACTGAAGACAAAGTAAATATAAAAATTACATACCTAATTTCTCTAGAAACAGGTTATTTTGCATGCACTGGTATTTCTCCTACCCTCAAAAGCCTCTGGGAAGCCAGAGTACCTACAGGTATTTATAATCATTTTTCCCCCTCAGAAGAGAAGAAAACATCTACACAACATCAAATAACTTTAGAAAAAATTGGCATAATATCAAGAATACACTTTATAATCACAGGTATGCTCCAGATTCAAAATGAAATTAATGTAAATCTAAATACTCTAGAACTGTATTAGGAGCAAGGGGATTTCTATTGCTCTGGATTTTTACATTAACTTCCTTAGTGGGATTTACCACTCTGTTCTGCACTGATAAGTGTGGCAGATATTTCCATTTTCTTTTACAACGGCAGCTGTGAATGCTAAAGAGTAATCCGAAGGACTGTCACAAAAGCCAAAAACTACAAAAAAAATCTGTTCAGTGGGCACTTAATGCTTTTGTTAGAAGCAAACAATATGGTTTTCTCTGTTCTTCCTCTGTGTCTCCTGGACCTGGTGCAACAGTAGGAAGCTGCCACAGAGTGAAGTCAGCCAAACTGAACAGGGCACACTGCAAGTCCAACTTTTCCAGCAGTTGCATCCATGTCTTGTATCTACAACACCAACAGCCAAAGCAGCAGTGCATCCTCTGCTATGGACTAAACCAGCTACTTAGGCACAGCAGAAACGACAACCTGTAGCTCTGTGATGTCCCAGGCAATCAAAACCATCATTGTCTTCATACAACACAGCCATGCAGAAGTAATTTTTTCATAGAATCATGGCATGTTAAGGGGTTGGAAGGGACTTTAAAGATCATCTAGTCCAACCCACCCCCTGCCATGGGCAGGGACATCTTCCACTAGACCTGGTTGCTCCAGGCCTTATCCAAACTGGCCTTGAACACTTCCAGGGCTGGGGTATCCACACCATTTCTGGGCAACCTGCGCCAGGGCCTCACCATCCTCACAGTAAAGAATTTCTGCCTAGTATCTAACCCAATTTTTCCTCTTTCAATTTGTACCCATTACTCCTTGTCCTATCACTACAGCTCCTGACAAAAAGCCCCTCTCTGGCTTCTCTGTAGGCCCCCTTGGGACTGGAAGGTTGCTATGAGGTTTTTTTGAGTGAAAGCAGTTCCACAGGGCTTGGCAGGTTGCACACTGAACAAAGCTACGGGCACCAGGGAAGAGGGAGCAGATGCATGAGGAGCACCAGCCTTTGTGGCTGAAATCCCTGGGGACATTTTGGGCAGATCAAGCTGAAGTAGGTACTACAGGGAAGCCATATGAGAAGCAGCTGAGGGCACTTGGTTTGTCCAGCCTGGAGGGGACTGAGAGGAAACCTCACAGCAGTTTACAAGTTCCTCATGAGGGAAGTGGAGGGGCAGACACTGATCTTTTCTCCCTGGTGACCCGTGACAGTAGCACAGGGAACGGCCTGGAGCTGGGTCACGGGATGTTTAGGTTGGATAGCAGGAAAATGTTCTTCACCCAGAGAGTGGTTGGGCACTGGAACTCCCCAGGGAAGTGGTGACAGTACCAGCCTGACAGGGTTCAAACAGCTCTTGGATAACGCTCTCAGGCACAGGGTGTGATTCTTGGGGTGTCCTGTACAGGGCAGGAATTAGACTCGATCATTGGGGGTCTCTTGCAACTCACGATATTCTGTGATTCTGTGAGAAAAACCTCACTACGCCTCACTTGACATTTCAAGCTCAACTTGAAGCAGTAAGACCCAAAAAGCCGATCTGCAAGCGAGCTATTTGCGAGGCGACACGGGCTCGCTACACGCGGGACGCTCTCGGGGCCCGACGCGCAACCCCGGGCACAGGAGCGCCGGTCCCTGACAGCACCCGCGCCCCTCCTCCTCACGTTGCTCGCATCCGAGGGGACAGGCTCCGGGGGCCGCCCGCGCCTCGGCCCGGACCCCGGCACAGGGCCCCGCGGGGCCGCCTCCGCTCACCCGCCGGCTCAGCTCCTCCTTGTGGCGCAGCGCCGCGCTGTCCGCATCCTCCTGCCGCTGCGGGCGGCCCGACATCGCCGCGGCGGGCACCGGGCGCTCGCACCCGGCGGCGGCCACAGCCCCACGCGAACCCACCCACAGCCACCACGGCCGGCCGCGCACAGCGCATGCGCGCAGGCGGGGCCGCGAGGAACGTCACCAATCAGCAGGCGCGCCTGCCGGGGCACCAATCAGCAGGCGCGGCCGAGCACGCGCAGGGGCGCGAGNGAGTGCGCCGGCTGCGCCAAGGGGGGACGGAGCTCCCGGGAGCCGCCTCACACCGTGCCCGAGAGGGCATCGGGACAGGCCCGAGCTGTTTGCAATGAGGCTTGGAAACTGTGCCCCTTGTGGGGTGTGTCGGAACACCCGGAAAAGGAAAGGAGCGGCTTGGTGTAGTGTGACCCCGAGCTGCGGTCAGGCAGCGCCTCTCAAACCCCTTTAAGTGGTTTGCTTAAAGGTATTCCAAAAGAGATGTGAATCATACACTATTTACAGATATTAGGATCATATGTTTCGTTATGTTCATTATTATGTCATGTTTCTACGAGAAAGAGAGAGAGGGACATTTTAGAAGAGCACGTAGTGGCAGGAGAAGGGGGAATGGATTCAAACTGACATAGGGCAGGTTTAGATTAGATACTTGATGGAAATTGTTTACACGGAGAGTGGTGAGACGCTCGCACAGGTTGCCCAGAGAAGCTGTGGCAGCTTCATCCCTGAAAGTGTTCAAGGCCAGGCTGCACAGAGCTCGGAGACACCTGGTCTTGTCCCTGCCCATGGCAGGGGCTTGAAACGAGATGATCTTTAAAGTCTCTTCCAACCCAAACCATTCTGTGATTCTATGAGTTTATTGTTATATAAGATGCATATTTCAGACCATCCACCTACGGTGATCTTAACATTTCTCCATCTCTTCTATTCTACTACAGATGTGTTGAAGTGATGCATCTACCTGTCTTTATAAAGACATCATCTCATTTTTATCACTTTCCTTCTTCTTCAACATCGTATAGTTATTGTAAACATTCAAGACTAATCCAGACTTACAGACTGCTACCAATTGCTCAATTGTAGGATTTTATGAGATTTCTATCCCACTTGTGGTCCTTGTAGTACTGACTGCAGAGCAAATATAGTTCAAATCTTCATGCATCATTTGAAATATTGGCTCCTTTAGTAAGAGAGGTACGAGTGTTGACTTTTTCTTTTGCTTTATGGCTCACATAATCATACATATTATGTATCTTGATAATACTTAAGAGTTTGTGAGCAAGATTGTACCTTGGTTGTATCCATGAGCTTGGTTGGAATGTCTGTGATGTTGACCAAAATCTTTGGCAGCGGTATAGGAAGAACAAGGATGAAAAAAGACAATTTGGCTACAAGAATATTTGACAATACACTAACTTGCAAATATTGTGCTTATTTGCTTTTAACAGAAAGAGAAACTGGAGTTGCACTTTTCTGAAACGGCACTCTTGCTCTTTCCTCCACCTTTAAGCACAAGCTTGTGCCTCCAGCCTTTCCTCACCATGGCTGCTTGTGGGGCTGTGTGGTGGGACAGCTGAGGGAGGGGATCTGCCTTTCTCTGCAGTGCACAGTGCTGCTGTGGTTCTGGCAGTCCCAAAGCAGAGCAACTGAAGCTGCTGGGGAGTTGTTGCCCAGAGACTGGAGTGATTCTGGGGCTCGTCCTTTAAATTCTGGAAGAAATACACATATCTGGGTCATATAAATCAGTTCTGGTGCTATTGCTCAGTGCGCTTTGTAGTTTGCCACTGTTGTTCTGTTGAGTAATTTGTTTAATCTGAGTAACTCCCAACCCTCTGCTGCCCAAGTGTTTTATTTGCTGTTCATATGTTACAAAGGTTGATGATCAAGTAACCCAGTAGTCAAAGTATAATTTCTGTACTGATTATCCTTTTTATGTTCAGTAATAAATGCAGTTAATGTTTATTAATCAAAAATCCATCACTTAGTTGTATTGATTGGCTCAGAAGAGTGATGATAATGGTTTTGTGGCATAATAGCAAACGTGGAATGTTTTTAACTTCTGGTCTTACTACAAATTGCTGATTTGGGCTTTTGATAGGTCCTTTTTAAAATTAATGAATTCCTGTCACAAGATCACTCTGGAAATTACAGTCATACCCACAATAAGAAGAGCTGTGTTTGAAACTCAACAATGGAAAAGGTTGGCACCTGTTCACTCCCTGTGCAGAGCAGTGTCATCTCCATTTGAGCTCATTTCAGGGCTGCTGCAGTTCTGGTGTTGTGATGTGCCTGCACTGTCACTCCTGAGAGCTGGGGAGGTGACTCAGAGCTCATCTGGCTGACAGCTGGGGTGGGCAATGTCATTCAGTGACACATCTCTGGTCATTCTGCACTTGTGCAAGCTCGGGTGCTCTGAACTATTTTTCTTTTTACTAGCATAAAACTATTTCTGGAGGTTTGTAATGCCTGACACAATGTTAATAATGTATCAAGAAATATTTCAGTCTTGTACAGTCCTCACCTTTTCAGCATCCGGCATCTTTAAAAATATGCAAAATAACACAATTTACCCAACAAGTCACGTAAACAGCTAAAAACCAGGAAGTATTTCCTAATGCCAGAAAGTCTTTGAAGTTGCCATCACCTATTAGCAAATGCATGGCCAAAACAGTAACCTTCAAAAAACCAAGCTCAAGCTCTGAAAGGCTGCTGTTAAAAGCACGCTGAAAATGTGAGGCCATTCTTGTGAGAACACTGTCAGTCTTGAAGACCTCTGTTCACGATGCTGGCAGTACGTTTGTGTCAGAGGATTTTACAGCTGTGAGGGGCACAGGGTAGGACTGATACTGCCCTGGAGGCTCAGCAGCTTCAAAGCTTCCGTGTTTTGCTGCAGGCTGGAAATCCACATGTACTCGGTCCTGTATCTCTCGGCTGATGCTTGGTAACGCGTTAAGACACCATAATCGGCTGTGTGTTCAAGTCTGAGCGGTTTATGAGGTTCAGCTGTAAGTGACTGTAATCTGAGGAAACTTGTCATGCTCCAGAAGAACCACTCAGAGGTCCTTGGAAGGGACTAGCACCAGGATAATTGTAGCTCTACTGTTGGCCACAAGAGAGCAACCGCCACTGTGCTGGCTGCTCAGAGACCGTCAAAGAAAGAGTGGGGCCAGCCATATAAGACGGGTGGATGAGGTCTCTAAAAGGGGAGGGCACAGTCAGAGGATGTTGCATTTAAGTAGGTTTTTGTCTGTTTTGGAACATCCTCAGTTCTGATCCTGGGTTATTTTGTATTCAAACATTGTATTATCATAATCCACATAAGTGGATGCTGAGATGCAACATCAATCTCTGTGTTAATTTCACAGTTGAACCTATATTTTAACAATTTGCTAATTTATACCTGTCTAAGAAAATTCAAATTTTTGAAATTAGTTGGGTTTGCTGTATGGTAATCCTTCTGCTAATTTGTCTGAGACATCAGGGTTTGAAGGGGGTAAGGTTAACTTACACAGCCAGGGAACTGGATCTATGTACTGGAATCTAGGCAAAGCTGTGGTTTGTTTCCTTAGGTTAAGTATCTAGATTGTCAATTTCACAAGAAACCTTGCAAAACCTGTAATCATTCCACTTTGAAAGTCCTGTCACTGCAAGTAAAACAAGAAGTCTGAGCACTTTTATAGTCTTGAAGTGCAGTCATTTTTTCAGCACTTTGCTTCTGATACAGTGTTAAAGCAATCTGAGAACTCCTTTGCACAAAAAATCTGTGTATTTCACAAGCATAAAATTATCCATTTTTTAAAATTAAAAGTTAAAATTAATTAAAAGCAGAATTTCATCACTTTCACATGGAGGATTTTAAGGCTGTTGCCAGAATAACTGAGAACTATCATCAGTCTCTCAATAGTTTTTACATTCTGATTGCATACCTCAAAGCTTCTAAAAGTGCTGAACCAAACAGCTTATTTGTAAAATACTCCCAGCAGTCTTTCATCTGATGATTTAAGTAAGAGAGGATTTAAAAATTGACTTTTCCAAGTCCACTCTATGTCCTTCAATGTAAAACTGAAGTAACTCTAATGTATACAAGAGCCTTTCTCCAGGTCTTACGTTGCTGTAGTTGAGAAGACAATGTGACCTTTAATTTTCATAATTTTTCCTTCCTTAGTGCAGAACAATTTGTTGAGCACTTTGTTAGACTTTAAAAGAGAGTTAAGTTCATGTTAGTGACGGTTTCACTTAGAAAGGCAGAACGAAAAGCTTTGGGTTTGTCTGTTGCAGGGCAGTCCCTCACATGCTCTGAGAACCAATGCCCAGGTTTACTGCAGTAACTGTCGGCTTTGAATACAGGATCAGAGTTCCAGATACACATTTTGAGCACTGAATGTTCAGGGATCTTACAAAATCAGGTGCTCTGTCTTACAAAACATTTTGTTTGCAGTATGAAGATGGAAGCTTGGTGTCTGGATGCTGGAAGCCTGGTGCCTGGATGCTGGAAGCTCTTCTGTTGGTGTCACCAAAAAGCAGGAGTATGAGAGGCTTAGAACTGCTCAGGAACATTGGACAGACAGGTGCCTCATTTGGATTACCTTGGATTGGGCATCTTGACATAAAATCAGATTAGTGCTAATATTTCTGCCTAATGAGAAAAGGAAAAGAGAACTGCACCAAAAACACTCCGAGTGAAGAGCCAACCTGCCCAGTAAGTCTGCTTTTTGGAAGCTGAGCTAGGAAGACTGGAGAAGACTGGAGGGATAATTATGGGCTTACTTCTCTTCCCTGTTGGGAGTGCCTCCATGACAGTAAGTACTGTGTTTAATACTATGTACAACTGATATTTTCTGGAAGATAAGGCACAGAGATTAGATTGTTTTGAAGGAATAGGCAGGACTGAGCAGGATGTGCTGAGAGTATGGAAGTAGCAGCCTGCTTTTACTCCCATAAGATGGGTCTCCTGGGATCAGGGACTTGGTAATTTGGGCTGAGATAGGCTACAGCCCCATAAAGCATGTTCCATAGGCACATGTTCTATAGGCACACAATGGACCTGCCTAAGTGTGAGTTTGGGCACAACAGAATATGTCTGGGCAGGCTGGAGAAAGGGGAAGTGCATAATCCCCTTGCAAGGCTCTCTGAGGCAAGAGTGAAGGTAAGGCTGTTTGCTCTAAGATGCCCAGTTGGATTAGGATCTTGCTTAGGTTGTTTTATTAAACGTGTTACTCTCATGTGCTTTTTGTGCCTTTGTTCTCATTGTCACATACATTTGGACTTAGTTCTTGAACTGTTACTGGGCAAATAGAGCCACTTGAGGACCAAGCATTCCAGATTTGGACATGGGAGTTATTTGAAAGGAAGCACTTAGGTTTTCCAATTCTGATGTGCCAGAGGCCATGTTATCAAACAGCTTGTTGGGCTTCACTTATTTCTAAACTTCATTCTTTCTATCTCAGGCTATGCTGAGGGCTTCCCACTTCCCCATTACCCACTGTCCTTATTCCTCTCCGGTTTTTAAAAAAATTTTCTTCTCTCTACTTGAAGCTTTGGTCCAAATCAGCCTGCACATATGGCAAAACAACCTGGAATGCAAAAAAACTGAACCCTTAGTAGAACTTTCAGTCTTGAGGGTTATACTTGTTCACCATCTTTTGATGGTGAATATGATACTTAATGCTTTCAGGGTCCATAGAACTCAAAATACCTGACTGAGACCGATGAATGCAGAGAAGAAATCTAAGCCAAAGCTGTGTGAATTGGCAGGGTGAGGAGCAGAACTTGGAGAGCCTTGCTTTTATTCACATTCCACCTATGAGCATTAGTATTTCCATGGTTAAATTACTATTTCCATATTTAAAATGGGGCTATTTTTGCTTTATGAAGTCACAGTCAGAACTACGCATTGCAGAAATAGTCACTGCACTGAATGGCAAATGTGTATCTATTTTAATTTTATCACCGTTTTTATGTTGACTGTTTTAAACCTTCCTGCTTGCTTGGCAACCTAGACCCTTCATCTCAGTAGCTGGAAGGAAAATTCTCTGATCGAGTTCTCACGGAGCAGCAGAGTAAGCGTTCCACAGCTAAATGAACTCTGACAGAAAAGCTCAGAGAAGAGAGTTCATGAAACATTTATTTTGGGTTATCACAGAACAAAACACTTCCATTTGTCATGTTGACATAAAATTAAAAAAGGCAAAATTCCCTGGTTGCAAGTTGCTGTTCCTTAAGCCTTACTATGATTGATATTTTATTTAAAGTCTAAACATCACTGAGATTTAACTGTTTTCCCCAAATACTCTCCTGTGAAACACCATCACTGATCCTATACTCTTTTCCACTTTTAACACAGTTTTTAGAGTAATTTCAATTATTACAATTAAGGAAGAAGGGCCTATGGCAGTACAGAAGGGCAGGCTACAACTACCGTGAGGTGTAAGGATCTCATGTTTTAGGCAGTATAATAGCCCTCAAAAGTTTTCTTTCTCTTTCAAGGCAGAACCACTAGAACTGAGAAACCAGCAATGTAAATGCTCATAGACTTTGAATATTTGCCTTACCTGTATCCAGTACAGTTACTTAAAATGCAGTAATGCTGTCTGCATTCCTGGTATTTTCAGTGCTGATTTTTTAAAATGTTAATTCATCATTTGGAGCAAGAATAACCACAAGGGAGGGAGATGTATCATTGTATAATTCTTAGCGTGTATTTTAATTGTTGAATATTTATCAAAACATTGCCCATGGCTCTGAATTTAACAGCAATTTAGGTAATAGAATTAAGGTATTCCTGCCACTGACATACATTATCATATGTGAGAGAGGTAGCCCAGATAAATCATATGATTTTGTAACATTGAACATTCAAGTAATATCCTTTTTATAAATATTCTGACATTTCTTTAAAGAAAGGTACTGGTATTTAGCACTTCAGAAATCAGTGCAGTAGCTCTCTGGAAAACAAAACAACCCCTAACTAGCACTAGATACCTGTAAGTTAATATCTCAGCCTACACACAATGTAAATTCAGTTAATACTGTTAAAGCAAACTTTAAAAACCTTTTTACAACGCTTTAAATATGAGAGTAACTTGACAGACTTACTCAGAAGCAGTGACCTTGGTTAGCAGTAAAAGTCAGAAATAAGAATACTGAATTTAGAATAAACAACCTTTGCCAAATTTTGCATGCAGTCTCATTAGGTTCAAGTGATAGTCATGTCAGCATCAGTTTACATGGCATAAAGGAGGAAAATTTAGAGTGGCCAGTACTACAACAGTAAAATCACAAGCAACATGAACAATATGTGACTACATTTGATTCTCTCCAGACCAGAAGAAAAAGAGAAGCATGACAATAAATTGTAATGAAGGAACATACATGTCTGGAATGATTCCAGTACAAAAGGATGAAAGTTCTCTCTAAAGAAGGGAGAGAAAAACCATTTTTTACTGTCTTTGTATCTTCTTAGCCTTCTCTGTTGTTTCCACCCTCAATGAAATCTTGAAAAATTATTGTCCAGGAGATAATGAATTGGTCAAAATCCTCTTATGGACAGTGTTCAGAGCTCAAAAGACAATTCAAAATTTAAAGCAATTCTTAGACATAGAGTATGGTTAATATTTGACTGCAGGGGTTCTTGAGTTCTCTGTCCCAGTAGGAAAAAACCCTACTCTAAGCCCCTGAATAGTGCTGGTCTTGGCTTAGTGGTAAGCAGAGTTAAAGTGATAAATCTGTCACAACTGTTCTAGAATTTATACAGTAATCAGCACAATTAAAGCAGGGCAGGTTTGGCCAACACCTGCTGAAGAGGCCTCATAGTCCTTGCAACTATCAGATTTACCCTATTACTTACACAGCTACTGCAGAGATTACATTAAAATCTGATTAAAAATTGTACTAACTAGAAGGAGGTCATGATCTCTTTAAAAACTAGAGGTAGACAATAATTGCTCTTTCTTTTTTTTTTTTTTTTTTTTTGGCATTTCACTTTTTATCTGAAGTATTTGACTTTTAATCCTCTGTTAAGTAAGTCCACTGCATACAGCCTAACATATTGTTTGCTACTAAATGGATGCAACAGCTTCTCAGATGCACATAAAGCCATTGGAAGTATTTTTGGCTAAGAAATGAAGGCTCTAGCATTCAGTTACTGTTCGTGTAACTTACACTTATTTGTTTACTGTGTCTTTCCACAAAGTGTTGCCAGGAGACTTTGTCAGGCTTATTTTCAATCATGCACTAAACTAGGCTGCAGCAAACTGTAGGCTTCCTTCATTAGTGCTGTACCTTTATCTTTTTAAGAAAACAGCTAACACCTTGGAGGATAAAATATATTATTTGAATGACTGAAAAACTGGAAAATTTTGTTCAGAGATTACACTGGGAAATGAAATGCATTTCTTGTTCTGAGTAAGAATCGTAAAAAGGATTTATTTTCTGTTTACTCTCATATTTAGTATTTTAAACTGTAATTAAAGACATTACCCTCATATTATAGAAGAACTTGGATATGTGATCTGCATCTTGCTTGTTTAAGTGAACAGTGCTCTGCAAAGATAAATTCTGCTGCTTTCCTCTTATAGATAATTTGAATTGAATGACTTGATTACAATGCAAGATGAGCAAGGTGTAGCTGATGAAGAACTTTTTGGTAATTGCATTCTTCTTGCAGGGAATTTAAGCAGCACAGACTTGAACGTCTTGCTGCTGGAGGATTTTCATTAGCTTTAATCAAACTTCAGGTCTCATTTGCATAAATTTAAGCGTGTGCAAGTTTGTGAACACAGAAATACAAGATTAGATATATGCACATAAGCCTACTTTTAGAAAATAATCCTAGATATTCTATTTATTGTTAATAGCATTTCTTTCTATTGTAGAATTCTATGTTTCATGTATACTTATGTTGTCCAATAAGGACAAGTAAGGAAGTTAGATGATACTGAGCACTTAAAACCCCCAGCAAACAAATAATAACTAAAAAAAAACACTTAAGGAGAACAGAAAGAATTTTAAATAGCTTTATACCTTAAGACATGCTGGTCTTGCTCCATGTCTGATCTGTCTTGCATACCAATACATAACTTTGTCTTAGGCTTGATGACCTCTGAGCATGCCAGATACTGATTTGAAAAGGATTTTTCCTTTGATAGCTCAACTAATATTTTTTGAAGTTTACAGAAGTCATTAAAACCTAAAAACCTAAACTCAGGTGAGTTAACACTCATACAAAATTAAAATTTGTACAACCAGAACAGCAAAGGGGGCAGTTTCACGTGTAATGAATCAGACCTAAATATGCATCTGATACCACTGCAGTTTGGTATTTTCTTTCAGGCACTGCTCTGCTCCAAAACCATGCAGGATGTCTTAGTATTTATCTTGGCAAGGATATTCAGTATTAAATGTATACCTCAATGTATTATCTTGATAGTATATTCAGTGTTCTAGCTGCTTTTAGATTTTCAAAACTGAAGGTTTTTTTTTTTGACCAGGCTGCATCATGCACGTAGCTGATGAAGAAAGCTGAAGATTTGACTCTAGTTATGGACAATTCAGTTTTGAGCCATTGCAGAGTTGTGAGTGTGTCTCGTATTCTGATGCTGAGGACAAAGCTGAGGAGACTGAGGTAAAGGTTTTGTGTTCTAACAAGCAGATAGGGAAGTGATTTGGGGAGTGGAGGAAGAGAAGGTTTGTAGTATTCAGCCTCTTCCCAGCAGAGCTTCTAATGACAGGTTGCACCATCTATTCTGCCTACATATCTAGCCCTATGCAGAACAAAAATGAGGAAATACTTGCTAGATGATTGGCAAGATGTTTGCTAACAGTGTTGACAGTAGTTCTCTTTCTGATCTGATACCTCACTGGTACTGTGTGTTTGACATGTGGGAGAATTATTTACAACTCTATCAGAACTGGAAAAATGGTTGAAAGAGACATCAAAATAGTAGAGATTGTTGCCTCTTTTACATTTAATTTTATAACAGAAAAAGCACTGAGTGGTGGGCTTTTAATATATTTAGAACTGAAAATACTTATGGTTGGTAAGTGAAATGTAATGCCACAGAAATTTCTAGTTTTAAAATGCTGATTTTCTTTTAATAGATTAATTTTCTGAGCACTATAATGGTATCTTTTGGTCATAGAGTACAGTTAAATAAGGAGAATGAAATCTCATGCTTCAGTAGTGTGTCAGAAGGGAATTAATTTAAGCCCTTAAGTCTCCTGTAGTTGTGTGTGCAAAGGGAACAGTGACTTGCACATCTAGTGAAATCTGCTCTGTAGTACTGGCTGTTGTAGGGAGGGCCAGGATGTCAGGAACTTAGGTGAATCTGATAGATCTTATACTGCAGGATCAAATGTTCCTTTTAAGAAGTGAACAGCAACAAGAAGATGGCACAGTACCTTGCACTGTACTAACTACTGCTGGCTGTTCAATATTACAGCAATTGCACAAATGCCTGTGTAGTCTTATTTGTCTTGTATCAGAAGATAGGCAGTTGGCAATGCTAAGCTTTGGTTATCATCTTCACTTTTGAGGCTTTCACTGTGCTAATTAGCATGACTAATTAAAAATAACTGGATTCCCAGAAGCTCATTGCATTTGCATTTTAGCATTAGAACATTGTTTTTCCACTGAAGCATTTACTAGAGTTTTTACTGAGATAAAACTACAGGGAATTCTGCTTAGACATTAACACAATTAATTTTTAATGTTTTTTTCTAACTAGTTCATCTTTAAAGGTAAGATTTAGCAATGTATCTGTAGCTAGTAAATAGGTCTTTTTGCAAGAGTTTATTATATATCTGTCAATATCAGATTTGCAGAAGAGACCTCATGCTTAGGAAAATTATTTAGCAGCATTTTATTGTTTAATTCTTTATGGTTTGTTTCTCATCAGTGTACTGTATATTTGGATCAAGTAGTTCTCACTGCCTGTGGAGCATCTTCTATATGACCCAATAGGTGAAATATTTCTAGCTAACTCAATTAACTCTGATTAACTCATGTTCCATGTGTCACTGTGATTTGATGTTATACTGTACTTTCTGTTCTTCACATTTGAAAGTCATTAAGCAGCCTTCCTGCTTGACTTCAGTGCCTTTGCTTCATGTGTTTATTTGCTTATTGTTTAATTGTAAAATAAAACTTTACTTCTGAGAATTTTTAAAAATCATCACCCACTCTGCACTAGGTATGAAGTAATCTCCATTTCCTGGCCTTAATTATTGCATAACACTGCAATGCGCAGCGGTGGAACAGCTGCAACATCCTGACTGAAAATTCTGCATTATGTCTGAGGAGGGAGTGTGGTGTAACCAGGCCAATATTCTGTCCTTGAGCACACTGCAGTGTCTACAGAATTACACAAAACATGCCAGCTTCAGACAGGAAGGATTATTAATTGGAGGAAATTTCCTGGGTAACCCAGCCAGGTTTAGAGTGTACATTATGAAAGGCTCTTACTAGGCAGTAGCTTTATCTAGCAAGGTGTTTTCCTGCAAACAGAGATTTGATGAAAGACCAGAGTGCCACACCCTGTGCATAGGTGTGGGAAGAACATTTATCATTGTTTGGTTTGGTACCCAAATGACGTTGCCGATTTTTAATTTGCTGAGGTGATGAGCAGCATGACCTCTGTTTCAGAGGGCACAAAGGCATACCTCAAAATTAATAAAAGTCTTTATCCTGGAGTATCTTGCTGTCCTTTTCTATTTCCCTAATGATTTAACGACTTCTTTCACAGCTGTTGCTCTCATTTTGACTCCCTGCCGTTCTCAGGGTGCAAAATATACAGCTGTGTACTCCAATTAGTGATAGTTACTGTTTTGTTGATTATTTTGGCAGGAATGCTTGTACAGCTGCTTCTTTTCTTTCATAAAGCATCCCTAGGGACTGAAATCCTTGTTCTGATGACAGTGAAAATGTTTTCAGCTTGTACAGAAGTCAGGTGGTTCTCCTAAAAGCACTACACTACAGCTTTTAGCCTACAGAATTTAAATACACCAACTGTGAGACTGTTCATAACATGGCCATCCTCTAATGCTTTATGATCCCCTGAACAAAGGTGGGACATTAAATTTATAGTACAGCATCATCTTCCTTGGCTCTTTTTCTCCACACAGTGCCACAGCTCATACTGTATGAACTGTGTAAAAAAAAAAAAAATTCAGCTAGTTATGCCTCTTCAGCAGAATAAAAATTTCTAAGGTGCCACTATCAATGAGGATGAACCAGGAACAGATATAGGAGATATTTGGCAATTGGAAGCATTAATTAATTTCTCAGATGAGATAAAAGAAGATGCAGATGATGACAGAGAAGCAGTGGAACAGGTTGTCCAGGGAGATTTTGCAGTCTCCAGCCTTGGAGGTTTTCAAGACTTAACTGGATAAAGCTTTGAGCAACCTGATCTCGTAGCTGACTTTGCTTGGAGCAGATTAGACAAGAGATCTTCTGAGCTCTTTTCGAACATGAATTGTCCTAATATTCAGATCTTAGAGATCAAAAAAAGCTTGAAGGTGTCTAGCATCTCACAGGGCCCATAAAACCTGCCACAGTGTAGCCTGATGTCTACCTGCAAGATCTTCCTTTCATCAATGACCCTTCTTCCCAATGAGCCTGCTCACATCTGCTTCTGTGAGATGACCTGTGTGGAATGCTACTTAAACCCCATTTCCCAAATTTAATGATCTGCCACAGACTCCAGCACAAAGATTGTACTTATCAGTTGGCCCAAGGCTGCAACAGAAGTTCTATTTAACTTCTTTGGAGTTATACTGGAGAGAGAGAACAAAGACAGTGTGTACCATATTCATTTGATTTGCAGGAAGCCTTATTGTCTTCTGCATGATTAACTACTGAAGTTAATTTCCTTACTTCTTCCATGCTGACAATACTACTGAGATCAATTAATCTGTTTTCCTTCCTTTCATGCATTTATCACACTATTTGCTTTGACCTGGCCAGTGAAGCCACTTTCATTGTTTTACTCCAGCCATTCTTTAATTTCCATTTTTTTCTAATACCTTAAAATAAATGACTTGCATCTTGCATTTCAGATATTACTGTTACTCACTCCACATTTCCTATTGTCCCTTCTGATCCTGCAGCTATGAGCTTTGCTGTATGGCTGCAGAGTCACTGCTCTAACAGTTGCACTTCATCCCACAATTCCTGCGCAAATTGCTCACCAAAAAGCTGTTGCATATCAGAAAGCGCATGGCAAACCCATGCAAGGCATGCAGTGAGAGAGGGCTCTGAAGAACCTTCAGGGTAAGTGATGTCTGACTAAAATGAGCTTCTCTCTACTCATTACACAGAGATCTTCTTTCCTTGGGGAACTAAAGTCAGGTCAGACACACTTGATACTAGCTGGTCAGTAGTTTTCAGTGTGACAAGTGCCAATGCTCTTAGCTAATTGTATATCTATATGTCTATATATATCAAATGGTGGTTGAATTAACCAAACAGCTAGTGTAATATATATGTATGTATAGTAACCAAGTAGGTCAGAAAAAATACAGTGTCCCCAATACTTTGTCCAACTGCTCTGGTTCCTGAGGAGCAGCCAGTACTGTGGACAGTGTGCAAACCTATGTTTTAGGTGTTAACAGCATGACTTTTCCTCATAAAGGACAAATCATGACATGTCAATCCTGCAAACTGCTTGAAAACTCTTTTTTTTGGCTTGGATTTTAAGAAGGGCTCAGCATCCTGCCACAAAGGAACCTGACTGGTACCACTGGGGGAGGAGCTCATTTTTAGTACAGTAGATCTGTAAACTGAATTACACATTTCCTATAAAACCAATTCTCAACAAATAGACAAACAACATTAGTCAGTTGCTAAAGTATCATCTGCTGATAATGGTCATTAATCTATATCACCCTGGGCACCATAACATCACTGTTCCCTGTCTCTTCTCCCTGGCCTCTCTGTAGAATTAATCTCTATGCAGTATGCATGTGGTGAAACTAATAAGCAAAATCATTGAATGCTGTCTCCATTTTCAAGTTTTCAGAATAGTCGGCCAACACTCATGAATTCAACCTCTTAGTGACACATAAAATAATCCTCATTCCAGAGATGGAAAAATTGGATGACATAAAACTAGACTGCCTGCATATGGCAGTGCTCTGAATTTACTGTGCAGGGCACTATTCATTCACAAATTTTAGAAGACTTTAGAAAATATCTCTCTTTTTATAGCATAGGAGATTAAGACAAAAAATGCACTTGTTTGGAAAGACACAAAACCCCCCTGTGATAGAAAAAAAATAGACTGACCAGTGGATTCTCACTCCGCAGCTACTGAGCTGCTGATAAAGCTTAAAGGAAAATGTGACAAGCTATTGATATGCTTTTCCTTGAGTTGGTAGCTTGTGCAGCATTAGTTCAGTATTGGTACCAGTAGGTTTGGCAGCATAAAGCTTAACATGAGCTTTCTGAGCACGTAGCCCATGCATGGTGCCAGAATGAGATTGGAGTGAGAGGCTGCATTAGAGGTGACAGACCCGCAGGTAGGAGGAATCCAAGATTACTGGGATTACTGGTTAGCAAGCTGCTATATCATTTCATTTTGGTATCAGTAGGGAGAGAGCAAGCAGTGAATTATCAGTGCTTCCATCCAAATTTCAGTTAAGCCACTTAAGCCACAAAAATATTCTTGTTTTTCTTTCATATTCACATGTGAAGATTTAGATGTAATGTCACTTTCTGCAACTTCTCAAGTATGTTATATGTGGTGTTCTTGAAAAGTAACAATTGTGTTCTGTAGTTTGGAGATACAGCCTCTGTTTTTAAAACTAGCTGTTATTTTGTTTGTTAAATAATTACAACTTGCTGTCTTTTTTTACAAAACCTATGTGTGTGCTTGGTTGTGTTCCCATTTGAACATCTTGCAGAGAGGGCAAATTATTTTTCACTGGGTTGCCTTAAACTAGAAAGGTATTAAGCTATAAAAGTAAATTTTGTCTCATAGCTTAATAATACTTTGGCCTTTCATTAGGTTTTCTAGTTCTCCTTAGTATGAAAAATATGGCTTATTCACTGATTATGTAGAGTAGAAACAGAATTGGACTAATCACTTGATTAGTGTGGCATATCTGGTATTTCATGTACGAGTTCACAGTGAATAACTGGCTTTTCTATTCCTATATTAGATCGTGATAATATATTCAAGGAGGCAATATCTGACCAAACACAGAAAATCTTAATTGGCAACAAACTAAAAATATAGTTCAAAATATTTATGTAATCATTTGTTTGAATAGTTTAGAAATAAACTTCATTTCAGGATGTCTAGTGAGTTTTCTCAAGTGAGCTTTCTTCTGTTACGCAACATTACCAAATTAGGTCAAGTTGTGATTTCATAGATAGTTGAATCTATAAAGCTTGACACACAGAACTTTAAGTAGACTCATAGAAAGACAGGCATATTAAGTTGGATAGAAATTGCAGTGGATTTATGGCACCCATAAAACACTAATGGCCTAACAGCTAATACTGTTTTGCCTTCCTCAAAGACTTCAGCCTTGAGCAGAGGAATCATTAGGGAAAGTCAGTTTGCAGTGATTTTTATAAATATATTTTAATAATACAAAATTCTAACAAACAGCTGTCATCAACAGTTTGCTTTGATGCTAAGGTAGAAAAAGACCTTAAAAATGGTCCCAGCTTCAGAGAGCTGATGACCAATGCTAAATATATTTGTCATGTATATGATAGTCGACAGTCCTCTATATACCACTTACATTTGGAATCTCATCTGACAATCAGCTGGGCACATGATTAACTTTAGCTGATAAATAGTAGTACACATACGATTTGCTCGAATCAAACATTAGCTAAACACAGAGTATTATAATAGATGAAAATAGGTAGAGAAGGGAGTAGAGAGCAATAGCAAATGATGATTTCTTGCTTGCTTTCTCTAAGTATAGACCGGTTTTCCACAAAGGAATGAGCAAATCAGTTCATTGCCCTCCTACTGTGAATTTGGCCTTTCATCTTCAAAGTACTCTCCAAACATTTATTAATTATCTTTACAACAGTCCATAAGGCTAATAGATAAATACCAACCTGCTTATGAGAAACTGAAACATGAAGGTGGAGCCATTGGTTGGCGGCCACATGGTGACTCAGCACGGAATCTAAGATCAAAATCCAGAAGGGCCTGGCACCCGCTCTGTTGGTCAGTCGCTGGATTTAGTCTTGTTCTCAGTCTTGTCTTCCTGTGTGCTAAAGAGTTGATTTTTTTTTTTGTTTCACTTGCTTTCTGCCCATTTGCCTTCTACTTCCTGCAGGCCTCACTGGAGATCAGATCATGTGCAAGTTGGCAGGTACAGTTTTCATTTTTCTTTCTTCCCTCATCCTTTCCCTACTTAAGTAAATGCCCAGCCTTCTTGACCCCTTGTGTCCTATCTTTGGACTGTGCATTTTAGAGAAAGTAATAAATCTTGAATTGACTGAATCTTACATTTGTTAATTTGACATATGAGAGCATAATGATGTAATTTTTCTAATTAAATGGCTGTACCTAACAAATCACAATAATGGATCTCATGTCTTGAATTAGTTAATGAAAAATTTCTTTTGATGGTTTCCTATGAGTCTCCAAGTCTAGGTTCTCATACGACATGTTAAGGATCTGAACCATTTTATTCCAAACAGTGATTTCCACAGTCCATATCCATGTACTTAATTATCTAAGGAGTAATGATTGTGAAGACAGGCATGTTCCCTTGGACAATTTTGAATGATTCTCACCTTCCTAGTAAGTACCCTATTCAGTTACAACTACAGTTCACTACAAAAAGTTCATATGAGCACAAGCTCATCTATTGTAGAGGCCTCATTTTCTTCTTTCAGACTGCCTCCTAAAATTCGGTCAGGACGAGCTTCCAACTGAGACTTCATCCAAGGGTTCCGTTGGCTCCAGGGGATCATCCTGGGAAAAGCTGTGTAAGGCCAAACTCAGACCATACAAATTGCAACTAAGTTATAGTGTTTCAGTTGGTTGGCTGTAGGGTTTTCCAGTGGAAAATGCTGAACACAAAGGCTGAAGTCGATTTGGGAAAACTGAATGCAGCTCTCAGTCTCCCCGAACCTCAGTTCTTCCCCAGTGTTGCTGTAAAACCCAGTGCAGAAGTGCTGCCAAGTCTCAACGTAGAAATATTGGCAAAGCACTCTGAGTAGAGCCAAAAACTTGCCATACTAATAAATACTTCCTGTCCTAAAGACCCAACAGCCTCAGTAAGGTTATTAGAGAGTAGGAATTTTATCTGTTTTTCTAAATTTATACATCTATTATCATCTGAGATGACAGAGGCTATCCTGTCTGCCACTCAATTAATGCACCTGTAGTGCTCAGGTCTCTTACAGGACCTGTGTTGTATTTGCCATTTGGGTGTTATACTTTCACAGGATCTCTTGAACTAGATGCCTATGTTTGGCAGCTTATTTTGACTCTACATAACATGTAGTCACTGTGCAGTTTTCCATCTAAATTAATCACTGTCTTGAAACTTGTTACAGACAAAGCATAAACAAAACACTTGTTTTGCAAGGGGAGGTATGAAATCGATTGTTGGCAATAAGAATGTGGTCAAAACAGAAAGACTACAGAAGAAAGGAATTCACAAATGAAAAACCTGTGCTCCTCAGGATGGATGTGAATATTGTGTAAATAGACATTAGTTAGAGGTTTAATTGTGTCAACGTTGTCTCTCATAATTATATGTTACGACAACTCTTATGTTTGTTGGCAAGGTTAAACACATCACAACAATGCTTCTGACCATGTCTGACATCCAGAATTGCACCTTCACTTAAGAAACATCCTCTGCCTGTTTATCCTATATAATTTCCCAACCACTTGGGAGCCCTATACTTAATTGACTTTGGCATGGATTCTCATCCTGAAAACACCTGGAAGCATGTGCATAATTAATGTTTGAGTATTTCTACTGAATACAGTAATGGGCAGTTATGTGTTTTAAAGGACTGAAGACATAATTAGTGAGCAGCCCATGGATTTAAAAGACTACTTACTTGAAATTTACCTTGCAAAACAACTTAAGTCAACCTCTTCTGCAGTGAAGCAAAAGCCCTTCTTCGACCCCAACGGAGGTCAGAAAAAAAATCAATGTTTGTATTGAGACAATTTGAAATCCTTTGATCTTGCCATTGTTTTACATTTTCTGTGTCTGAACCCATGTGGTGTAGTTTAAGTATGTAGCTATTATATATCTGTTCTTTGCAGTACCAGTAATATACAGACTTCTTCAGACTTTTTTCCTCCTCATAGTTGTTTTAAGTTGTTTGAAAATATTTTCCCTTTTTCCTGACATTAATGTGTCAGGAAAGGATTCTTGTTACCTCAAGACTCATGTGCCAGGCTTCATATGACCAGGACCCCATGATGTTGCTAACTTTCCATATCAGTTCCCTTAATTTATTAATGACCATTTCATCCATTTGGGAGTGCTAGCCATAATAATAGGGTGGAGGAGTATTAGATAACAGCAAGCTATCGGTCATATTTGTGTTTTCTTGTTAGCTGAGGTACTGAGTAGATTTGTGGTACTGAGTAGATTTGTGCTTAAGATATTTGAAAAAGAAAAAAAAAAAAGAGCTCTGCAGAAACAGGTAAGCCATGTTTCCAGCTCTGATAGAACAGTGTTTGCACAGAGCTGAAACTGAGGGCTAAACCTCTGGGACCAAAGGCTTTGAAACACTTCCCTAGGCAGAGGAGTTTGTGTCCTGTACCTAAGCACACTACATAAATATACTGGTGCCAGCAGATTCTATGTTCCGTTTTGGACATTGCAGGGTGTCCTTGGTGGTATCTCTGGAATATGATTCAGGCCCTGGGTGTCATTAATTAAATAGAGAGCGTGCTTTCTGTGGTATTATCTTAACTTTCACTCAAGATTAGTTAGAAAATTAACAAAACAATATTAATATGAATGTTCTTATTAGAGCCCTTATAAAAGAAATTTCAGAACAAACTTATATTTTCAGGTTTTGGGTTGGTTTTTTTTTAATTTTTTACATTAGTTATTATGCTTGCCATCCTTAGAAAAATAGCCTGAGGATGGACAAAGCTTTCTACGGGAACAGTTTTCCCTGACTGAAACAATAGTTAGTTGAAGTTTGCTGTGTTAGTGAAGGCATATACCATCAGTGACAAGAAATCTTGATTCTGATTCTGATCTGATTGAGTCTGATGGGTACACTACTCTTTGAAAGCTAAGGTTAGGATTTATGAGAATTGAAAGCTAAGTAATTGTACAATGATGACTAGATTGTACAGTAATTACTAGATTATTATTATGTTATTATTATTATTGTAAATAATCAATATAGCACTAACACCAACGGGTTATGTTAATGACATTGCAAAAGTGAAAAAGACCGGCTTATTATTCTCAATAAGATATGGCAACTTCTAACATCAAATACAGGCAGGTGGTAGTATGAGAGTTTTTTTGTACTCAGAACTGTGTGTCAGACTCATCTCTGCAGCTTTTGCTAAAGATGTATTTGGCTCAGTGTCATGCCCCAGTGCAGAGCCCTGTTCACTCAGGGTGCTGTATACGGGTGAAGGGCTCCACCTGCAAGACTGATGGCCACACAACTGATGGCTCTTGAGGTGCCTGTTATTTGTATAACCGTGGAACAGTTCAAATCAATGATTTTATTTGCTGGCATATGCTGACTTCATCATGTGATTCTAAGTACATCTTGTACTTTATTCTTTGCCTTCCAAAAAATTGCTTTCAAGTTGTAGCTGGTTTGAACGTAAGTGTATCTTAGTCTCCCAAAGACAAACATGTTTTTATAAAGACTGTTCTGGAGACACCCAGAAACAGAAATTGATAGTGCAACTGAAGCCCTTCCCTTTTCCTGCTGTGGGATCACTGATACTATGGATTGCTCAGTTCAAGCTAGTGGCAGGTCAAAAGAAACTTGTATTCCCCGATTCACTTCTATTCCAAAAAGTTTTTCAAAGTCTTAAATCTAGAAATGGTTTTGGTTTTTTAAATTTCATTGAATGGAAACTAAACACGTGACTGAAGTTAAAAATGTGGTTTTGAGTATTTTCTTGGCATAGAATCAGAATAAAACGTTGCAGAAAGATGAACAGGGATGTCAAAATCTGACTGTCTTAAAGAAGTCAAGCATAACCTCCAACAGGAGTTATTTAAGAGAAGAATACTTTTTATTTTTAACAAGTTTGGGGTTTTTTAAGGGATACAAATACTGTCTGACATGCTTTCATGTTTGATATTATTGTATGTATCAAAATTCCTTAACAATGAATTAAGGAATAAAGGCAAAATTCATAGGTATTAGAAGGCTGTGGGAAAAATAACAAATCCCAGTTTTTTCATATTGCATACTAAAATACACACAGGAAACAAAATACTGTTTATTAAGCATTGTTGTATTGTTTAGTAACAGAACAATGACACCCTGTAGGAGACAAACTGCAGTAAGTTCTAATGAAGAAAACAAACCAAATGGGCTTAAATCGCAGATAGGCTGTTATCTTACCCTCCAGACTCACTTTAGTCCCTTCCTAAACACAGTGTTCCAGTTCAAGTAAATAATTCCCTCTCATGAGAATGAGTGTGCAGTATGATATAGGGAGTTTGCAGAAATGTTACTCTTGACATTTGGGTGCAAAACATCCACTTGTCCTTAAGTAGATGTGGTGTCTTCTTTTAATTACTTTTTTCTCATTTGGTACAAGATGTTTTCTTTATTTGAATTTAGCGTACAGCATTTTCTTATGCCTGAGAAAGATGGACAAAAGGAGTCTCTTCTTGAAACAAGTTGTCTTATAACATATGGCATAACATATAACGTCTGATTTTAAGCAACTTGTTTTGGTCACCAGTCAGGTTATCACTTATCAGTAACAAACATCTTAGCTTGGTCAGGTGAGCACAGAGCTGGTTCCACTCCCTGAGCTGGAGTTGTGTATAAGCTATGTAATTCTAGCTTCTCCAAATAAACCTCTCAATTGTGAATTTGCCAGAGGTTCTGGATGGTTTCCTTACAAGAGTTTGTCACAGGAGTTTAGCTCTGGTCCTGAAAATAATAATTGTTCCAGGTTAAAATGATTGGCCTGTCATCTAGTCCTGAGAGACAGGAGCTGTCACTTTGAAGTCTGAATGAAACAAATCCCATAGGAGCATCACACTGTGGATCTTGGAGAAAGTGGGAGGGAGTAGATGTTTAGTTAATGACCATTAGTAGGTATAGATATTCAAATTGCTAACATGTAAGTGAAATGAACAGTTCTGGAATAAAACCTGGGAGACTTTTCCACCTCACCTCTGCCTGTTTCCCTGTGCAAGAGTGTTGCAAACTTGGAGTGTCAGCTGGTACAGAGATGGCAGTTCTGAGGGTTGAATGCGTGAGGTTATGAGCAGCAGAGCCACAGATTCCCATGCCTAAATCATAGCAGGGGGCAGTGCAGTAAAGGCTTCTGAGCTTCACCCTTCAAAAGACATACATTATATATATTCTTTCCAGTTTTGCTAGGCCTTGTGTGAGCTAAATGAGTAAAAAAACCACTTTGCACACCAAGAGGTGTGTCTTAATGAAGAATGGCAACAGCATGATAATTAAACTTCATGAAACCTCTCAGCTGAGTGTAAGATCCGAGTGTGCATGAGGTCTCTCACTATGATTCATGCCTCTTTGGTTAAACCATGATGACAATTGCAAGTATTATTTGGTAAAATTGCTGTTGTTCCAGGTTCAGCAGCGCTATTACGAGCACAGTGCTTAAAGAAGCTGCCACTGATGTGGGCAGTTGTTTAAAGCCAAAATATATCCTCTCTTATTTTTTAGCCATGACTTTCCTGGAAGTGTATCTTTGACTATTACTGACATCATAGTTATGCACTTACCAATAATGAAATTATTTTCAATTGTTTACAGCTTAGAGTTGAATTGTTGCCCTTGTTGCCATACAAATTAAATCTAAGGTTTTTTTGTTCTAGACAGCTGTCTTATTAGAAATATTTTGAAGAATGTTTTTTGAATGAAATTTTTATATTTTAATCAGAAAGTTTAAAAATCTAAAAACTAATTTAGTACTTATATTTCTTCACTCAAATAATAACTAGAGAGATGATATTAGTAATATACTTTTACAAAAGCATATGGAATGTATCGATTGAAAAAACTTTAGCTAGGAAGACTATAGCATAAATATATGTCTTGTTAATTCAAATCTCACTTTTTTGTCTCCATGTCCATTCTGCCAATGACCATTAGTCAGGCCTGGTCCCAAATCTATGGCTGGTGTGCTGTCCCATTCTTGCTGCTGCAAGACTGCTGAGTCAGGGCTGTACCAAGTAAAACTGGTAACTCCTCTTGTACAACTTCCAGCTATTAAACACCTCCCTAAATACATCAGAAATCTCTAAACGTTGTGGTAAAAAGACTCTGGTGAGCCAGTCAACCTGAAAAAAGACCTGCATCTTTAAAAATAGAGGTGCAACAGCTTCACAAAGCAATCTAATAACATTTGGATTTAATGGAATATTTACAAAAGTATGTGGGGCTTTTTTTAGCAGCATCTTAGAAGTATAAGTCAAAGTACTCAAGCTACTGTACTATGTTGGACATCAGTATTGTAAGGGGAAAAAACCTGAGCCCAGACTTACTTCAATAAGCATGTGGGGAAGATCAAAGTGTGCAGCCCAGAGTTACTTCAATAAGCATGTGCAAAGTGGTGGCAATTTAGGAGAAAAAATATGAACTTCCCCTACCTGCCAACTCCTCTACATTTGGAAGGAGACAAATGCCTCACAAATCAGCTATGGCTCTTTAGCTATGTGTCTAAGACATATGGACATTTGGCAGGGAAACTATTAGGAAAGGATATAATATATGTGCCTTTGGATATAAGAAATTCTGGCTGATACCTGCTGGCAGCGAGTGCCCCGTGTCACTGTGTGCAGTGACTCTTGTGTGTCTGGGCCTGTGTGCCTTGCAGTGCACCAACTGCATGGTTTCTGCGTGGTTTATCTGCACTGTGCAGTCATGGACATCATGCACTGTGCACTGCAGCCAGGCCACCTCACTGTGAGCACACGGTACAGCCTCCCCTGACACCCCACACAGCAGCATTCATGACACAGTGGCTTCACTCTGTGTCATGCTGGACAGAGCACACATTCTTCCATTGGAGAAATCCCAGACAGACATAGCAACCATTGCTTTTCAAATTTCAAAGGATGTTTGCTGTTTTCTTTGCCTTTTGTCATAGGTTCAATATCACCAAAACCCAATTCATTACCAGTACAAAAAATTAGCAGAGATGATGTTTCACCTATATAATCCAATGCACTTGTATAGAGTTCAGGAAACACTCAGAAGTGATTATTTAAACTCTAATTCATCCACATTGTCCTCTAGTAACAAAAAAAAAGCTCTAACCAGCAGTACTGTGCTGGTAAGTGTTCCTGGTGTTACTGGATGAGCTGCTGCTGTATTACATACATGTACATATGTATGTATGATGTACGTGACAGACCAGATCAGACCCCATCTAGCCCAGTAACCAAACCATAACAACGGCCACAAGTGCCAGCCACCATGGCCAGGGGTGGAAAACGTGAGTCAAGTGTGATAGTCTGCAGTGGAGCATGGCAGGCACCTGCCACACTCAGTTCCTCAAGACTGTGCTGCCTTCCTGCTGAGATTCCAGTAACAACCAGGGGTTAGACCTCAGTTAAAATGTGTGTCTGCCTGTGGAATACACTGCCCTTGTCAGCAGAAGTGCAAGAACTGACAGTTAAGAGACCTAAAATCACTAAATATCAGCTTTGATACACTGTAGGATTTTTATTTAACATGGGCTAATAATATTAAAATTGTTAAGGTTTAGAAAAAGCAATTATCATTTTAGCTGTTAGTAAAGAAGAATACAGTTTAAGCAGTCAGGCTTTATAAGACAAACCATCAAGAAAATTTACTCCACTTTTGATGCCAATCTGAGAAAAGATTTTCTGCAAACTTTTAAGGAATATACCATAAGAAGAAACACTTAACTTGCCTAGGATAACCAATCCCATTAAAATAGCAATTTTAGGCTTCCTATGTTTATATGAAATTTTATTTCTGAATTATTTTTTCCCAAGGTATAGTTTCTATTATGCAGAGGATAATCCATGATTCATGCATAGAAAGTCATCTAATTAATATAAGAATACTTTGAACAAGATCACAGGAGTGGCAACACCAGAAGAGGTTATTGGTCTGTTATGCCAGGCGTTTGCTTCTGGGGTGGCCTATATACTTGGGGGGGAAAAAAACCAAACAAAAACCAAATCAAACAAAAAACCCCACAACCCAAAACAGAAGCAATTTTCCACATAGAGAAGGGAACTTCACAGTATTACACAATGAAAAAACCATTTCAGCTCTGGCAGCCAAGAACAATCATTATGTTTTCAACCACACAAGGACAGATAATTCTTAAATATTTTCATAGTATCCTGAAAAAGATCTAGCTTATTGTACACTTTGACCGCTTTTTAAGTTCTATAAACATGCAAGTTTTTATGGTGGTCCATGCCAAAAGTAGGTCACGTAGTGTGCAAAAAAAGTATTTATGGTAGGAACTGCGATGCTTCATCTGAAGAAGAGAGCCTGAGCCAGCAGCAACTGAGTCACTTCTGCACCATCTTCATTAGAACAGAAATGCTATTTCAGTTACATAGCTTTAGTTTTGGTACTTTGTTTAGTTTGTTGTTTTTTTTTTTTTTTTTTCTTGGAAGCTCAGGATTGGGAGCACTGTCCTTGGCAGGTGTTTTAACCACAGGGTTGTGGTACTCGGCGCTTCTCTTACAATCCCAGCTTCTTGAATCTGCATATTCAAGAACGTCACGTTTTTTTAAATGCCAGAAAACAAAAAGGCAACAGCGGAGAGCCGAGGCAGAGGCAGAGGCAGGACTACGGGGCCCACGGCACGGAAAGCGGGGCTTGTGTCTGCTGGGGTCGCACCCGCGGTGCCCGGTAGCCGAGGCCACGGCTCAGAGCCCCTCGGGCGCCCCTGCTGCTCTGCCCGGCGCTGGCGATGGCAGAGCCGCCCCCGGGGCGGGCTGGGCCGGGCCGGGCGGGGCGGTGCCGCTGCCGCGTACAAAAGGCGGAGCCGCCAGCTCCCGGCCCGGAGCTTTCGGTAGCTCTGAGCAGCGAGCCGGGCGTCGAGCGGCGCTCGGCCCCTCCGCGGCGGAGCGTCCCCACCGCCCGCGGCGCATAAGGCCAAGGCTTTCCGACTTCAGCTACAGTGCTAGCTAAGTCGGGGAAGGCAACACGGAGCGAAGCCGCGCGTCCCCCCCTTCTCTCGGCACCGGGCAGCGGCGGAGAGGGCCGGCATGGCGCGGGCAGCGGAGCCGGAGGGCCAGCGGCGCGGCGGTCAGTGCGGACGGGCCGCCTCCGCAGCGGGTCCCGGGCGCGGGGGACCGGGCGGGGCTGCCCGCGGGTGGGGGGCACCGAATCGCGGCGTGTCCCGGTGGCGCCTCCGCTCTCAGAACGGTGTCCACGGCAGCGACCTGTGCCTGGTGTACCGAAATGCGGTGGATGTGCCCGTATCTACTTTAGCATCTGTTTCTTGTTTCTCATTTAGGATCTGTGAATGCCTATTTTACGTCTGCAAAGTTTCTTCTTTATCTTGGACATGCACTGTCCACTTGGGTAAGTAAAATACTGGCCTGGTAGAAGTAGGAGTTTATTAATCTGGCGATGATTTACCTGAGCTTTATTGGTACTTTCCAAAAATCTTCACAAACTAGCACAGCACCACAGAGGCCTTGTTACAACACCTTGCAGTTAAAAGTCTTCATAATCTTTACAAGGTATGTTGCAGTAGGTTTAGCTTTAGTGCAGACTAGTGCAGTACTCACTTCTTGGATGGCCTAGTTTTGTACCTTTTAATGTTTTTAAGTAACTACAGAACTCACGAGACTCCTTATAGAGGAGCAGAATGAGAGGCAGCCCATTGTAGCATAAATGTAGAGGACTTGCATACATACTAATGGGAAATGCTCGGTGTTTACAATGGACCCATTACTGCCACTCACTAGCTAACTTGTTGAAAGCATCAGGAGTTGTCCTTTGTAAAATCGTTTGCCTCCTGACATGCTTTCCTTCTGTGCTAGTATAACTTACTATACCAGCTTTTACTCACTTGAAGAATACTAAAAAAAAGCCACCTTAAAATATGCACTAAAAATAGACCATCTGGTTCTGTACCACAGAATAACATTATGTGTGTATAATAACACAATCTTAAGTGTGCATTCAATGGCTTGGTTCAAAAATAAATGGAAAGTTTCCCCCCATTTTCCTTGTTTTGTGTTTTGGTCCTGCGTTTGGACTGGTTTGATGTATGTATTGAACACTGGCTGATCTACATTTACAACACTGCATGCCTAACTGGCAGCTTTTTGCTTTTGCTAACCTGAAAGGTCATAGTGATGTTTCTCTTAGTAAAAAAAAGGCTTCTAGTGGCATCAAATGTTAGTTTAAACAAGTGCAATATTTTGGCAGTCATTAATATTGAAGGAGCTGTTTGGCTCGCTGCTTTTTAGAGGTCAGGGTTGTTGCCTGCAACAGTTTTTGTCAGTCATGCCCATGAAGTGCCTCACTGGCTATTTGGCCAACCCTGCTTCTTCCTCTTCACAGCTCTGCGGTGGGATTGCTCTTGAGTCTGTGAGTAAAGGTGACAAATCAGAGTTAGAAAACAATGTTGCACACAGTAACAAATGTTAGACTACAAGATGTCTGTTTAGCAATAGTAATGGAATACTTCCATTAATGGATACTCACATACAATGGATGTCTTGTGCTGAAAGTCTTGACTCAAAAAACCCCCAACCAAATCTGCTCAAACAATAGAAATTATTCTACAACAGCTTATTTTGACAGAACTTGGTGCAGGACTTCATCTTTTGTATCGCCTAAACTTTGGTGCTCCTGTAGTGTGAAGGAAGGTTTTTGCTAACAGGAACAGTAAGCAAATACCTGAATCTTCAGAACTCCAAGTAATGGATCATCTTTTAGAATGGCTCTGTCCACAATACAAAACCTGGGAGAAATGGGGTTTTGCTGTAATTGAGAGAGGTAATTAGGTTTCTGTGTTACTATGTCATTCCCAAATGCCAAGGGAAACCGTAAATGATGAAACATGTTACATCTCCAGAAATACTCAGACTTAAACAAAGTCTAGACTCTGTTGGGCTCTTGCTCAGTGAAGTATTTGAATGTGTCCCTGGCCTCAGGGATCTTAATAGTCTGGACAACAATGCTGGAGTCTCAGACC
Source organism: Orthonyx spaldingii (assembly GCA_013397795.1). NCBI lineage: Eukaryota > Metazoa > Chordata > Aves > Passeriformes > Orthonychidae > Orthonyx > Orthonyx spaldingii. Next base: position 1,158,163 of record VZTJ01002870.1, on the reverse strand, counting down.
TTATGCTGTTGCTGTCTATCCCTCAGCAATAAAGAAAGAACAGTATGGAACTGGGTTCACCTTGTTGGTGTCAGGCCTAATGCTTTCTGGAGATCAGCTGATTGCAGCTTCCCAGCCTTATCTGTGCCCCTCAGGCCTCAGGAGGCTGTCAGTAGGTGGTGGCCTAGCTATTCATCAACTTGTTGGCTTCAGTTCTGGTGTGGGATTGTATACATTCAGTTTAAGGTGATTATAAGGGTAATTATAATTACAGAATGGGAAGAGCTGTCTTTAAAAGGATAGTGATGCTAAACAGCTGTAGCTATTTAAAAGTTTTGAAATATCCACATTTTGAGACATTTTAAGGTGGGACTAAGTACATGTAATTAAGGATCTGCCTGTTTCTGAAGACAATATTTGCTATTAAAATTTCAGTAGATCTTAGCTTGAAATTACATATCTGCTACAAAGCTCTGTGATTTACTAACGTTGCTTATTCCTTATGGTTTTTAATTCTTGATAGAAAAATCATACTTTCAGGTTGTAACAGCTGTGGTTTCCCTAAAAATTGTCTCTGTGGGTTGGCCTGATCAAAATATTTTGGGTAAACTTGTTGGATAAAGTTGAACAAGTCACAGGCTTTTAAATCAATTGTACAGCAGGATCATGATCTCTCTGGAGTCAAAGGAACCTTTCCACGAGTTTGAAGTGAGTTTCAGTTTTTCACTCTGACAGTAGTGACTGGCACTGACTTTCACATGCTTAATTTTTTTAAAAATGCCTTTTTCATCTTCTCGGAATCCAGTAACTGCAACATGTCTGCATAAAGAAAAAAACCCCCAAACTTAGTATGAAAGTATGTTTTGGGCTCATTTTTCTAGCTTAATAAACAGTTATCCTTGTTAATTCACCTGCATATATTTTAAGTGAAATTCTCTAAAGTATCACCTCAGGTCATACTAAGTTTAAGTGAAAAGTGGACTTGGGAAATGATATGCCTATGGATTCATTGCTGGGATGTTTTATATATATTTCTACTAACTAGCCATGGAATGTAAGTGGAACATATTTACAGATGACTTAGGTGTCTCTTGAGTGAAAATTGGTTTATAATATATGAGAGAAGACATATAAGATGATCATGTTTATAGTAGCATTTGTCATTGGGTTTAGTTAAAAAAGCATACAAAACACTCTAGGATTTTTATTTGAACAGATGAAATTTTTCTTTCTATGATTGGAATATAATTTTTTCAGTTTATGGTTAAGGAAAAAAGTATAACAGTTTGCATGTTACAATGTTTACAGAAATCTCCTTCAGTGAGCTCAAATAACATTAAAAGGCGAATGCTTTTTGTGTCTGTACCATACTGAAGACTAATCACACTTTGCAATTATTTTGACCCTCCAAAGAGCATGCTTTTTATGTATCTCTTGATTCCTTTGTTACATAGTTAGATTTGGCAGGCTTTGATTTTTAAAAGTACTTTTATGTTACACCTCCCCCAGCCCTTCAGCATATTTGAGGTCCTTAGAAATTTGTACTCTTTGCTGTATCACATAGCGGTTGTTTATTTAAGATAGAGCAGCAGAAGAAAACAGTTTCATGTTTGGTTTGTAGAAGACTAATGTTAAGGACCCTTACTAAACAACCTGTGTGCCCTAGAATGGCATGAATGATTTCTGTTCATCTGCTTAGTTACTGATTAAATAAAGCATTTTCTGTCATGCATTGCTTGCAATATGTTTAAAAGTAAAGTGAGATGTGACAACAAAAAATCTCCATCTATTTATTAGCAAACCTAAAAATGTTTTGAATAATATGAAAACTACTTCACTTGGATGTGTTTAACAATTTGGGCTTCCTTTTTGTACCTGTAGCAGTGGTATCAGAACATGAATGTGTTGTATTCTAACTAGGTTAAATTAGCAATAGGCTAAATAGGCTGAACTAGCAGTGAGTTTGCAACAGGTCAAATGAGCTCTGCTATTCTACCTCCTCTGAGTAATATGCCAGTGCTTAACACTAAAAAGAGCTGAAGTCTATTGATTTAAGAAACTTCAGTTAACATTTACCCATATCTATCCTGAATTGTATGATGACTTGTTTTCACTTGACTCACTCTTGTGTTAAGACCAGCACTTAAGCTTTGATCATCTAAGAGCAAACTGCTGTCTTGAAAAGTTATTTAAATAGTGATCAGTAAATCTGTTGTTAATATTTGATCTGTGCCAGAGAATTTGTGTAAGCTTTTTAAGGCTTTGTTGGATGTGGCTGGTAGACTTTGTCTAGTAAATAGACTTAGTCTAGTAATATAATCATAGAAGATATCTGGGATTTTTGGATTTGTGGTATTACAGGCTGTAATGATCCACTTGATTAGGATAGATGATCTTAGTGATACTGGGATAAAATCAATGGTGACAGGATGTAGCAATCAAAAAGTCTCCCAAAAAACCACAAAGAAACCCACACCACCTCTGTATGTGTAACAAACCTTTATTTTAGTACAGACTTTTGACAGGGCTTCAGTAAAACAGTGAACCTGTGTGCTTCTAAAGTGCAACCAGTAATGTTGTGTATGTTCTCTTACTCTTAAAGGGAGACCGCATGTGGCATTTTGCTGTGTCTGTGTTCCTGGTGGAACTTTATGGGAACAGCTTACTCCTGACCGCGGTCTATGGCCTGGTTGTGGCGGGATCAGTTCTTCTCCTCGGAGCCCTCATTGGAGACTGGGTGGACAAGAACTCCAGGCTCAAAGGTTAGACACCTAGAGCAGGTTCTTTACTTAAGGATGGATCAAATTCATGTTAAAAAGGTGAAGCTGACAGTTAATTCCTCAAGTCAAATATGAGAATGGGGCTTGTTCATCTCTTTTAAGAAGGGCAGAGTGGTTTCAGAGTGGTGATGGTTATACAAAGATACTCTCAAAGACAAGAGGAAAACAGTTTTACGTCATGATATGTCTGTTACTCAGGCTAGACCCATATGATGTGTAGAGATGTATGGAGACACAAAAGGTAAAAAATATGTAACTTTAAGACTACAGACCAAGTTCTTCTTACATTATAACACTAACATACACTTGTATTGTTTGTTGTCTTCTGTCTGGATACAAACATCTTTCCCTTAAGTGTAAACACACTGCATTTGCATTATGCATATTGTAACTATATATGCTGTAGTCTGTTTTATAGATAAAATGGGATCAAGTTCTTCAAATGAATCTTTACTTTCCAAAAATTTTTAAACTAGTATCCCTTCCATGGTAGGTTGAAGATGAATTTTAGAGGCTTGAGCTAGGTTTTTACTACTCGAAACATACTGTCAGCATTTAAACAGGGACTTAAATTGAGAGAACACCTACTTTGACTGTAAATCAAGAGCTACAAAGTTACATTAGACATTAGTTTGTTTCTTTAAGACAATGGAAGATTCAGAATCTACTATGAAGTATACTTTTGCCACTTATATTTTGGGGGAGACTAGGAAAATAAAGTTATTTAATAAATCTGTGTGTTCCTTAATTATGTCTGCCTTAAGGCTATAGAGAGCTCATTCTTATGTTCATAACTGTTGCTCTGTTTGGTTTAAAACAGTGGCCCAGACATCCTTGGTCGTGCAGAATTTATCTGTCATCCTGTGTGGTGTTATCCTGATGATTATCTTCTTGTTTAAGACACAGCTCTTGACATTATACCAAGGATGGCTTCTTGTGAGTGCTTGAACTTGTCAATAAGAAATTCATTTACAAAGAAACTTGGGGAGCATGGAAGATGGATGAATTTTCATCTTTTTTTCTAATCTGTGTAGACATTTCTGGGAGCTAAAACTGGCAAATGAAACTGCATTTGTTAGGTAAAAAGAGATGATGATTGTTTTCTGCCAGGAATTGTAGACTTGATCTTGTTTTGTGTGAAGAATAATGCTAAAATGTGTGGAATCAAATATATAGTCTTTTCTGCTTGTATAGAAAGTGGAGATCTCCATCAGTTTTCTCACATTGTAATTCTTTCCCCTTATCTCTCTAGACATTGTGCTATATCCTGGTTATCACAATAGCAAATATTGCCAATTTGGCCAGCACTGCCACAGCGATCACAATTCAGAGGGACTGGATTGTTGTGGTTGCAGGGGAAGACAGAAGCAAACTGGCAGGTGAAATATGTTGCCTTTATTAATACCTTGCATGTCTTACTTTCTGAGCTTGATTTTACTTTTTTTTTTTAAGACTAGAGTTTTACAGAGATCAGTGGGTCTTTGAGTTCCATATATTATGAAAAAACATCAGGTAAAAGGGCAGCCTTTATTTTGCTCTTCCTTGCTCTGGACTACAGCTACTGAGATCACAAGTTACTATTGTGATTACAATTCAGTTAGGCATTCCCAAACTTGTTTTGCCCTCCTTTTAGTCCTGCTGCAGCTCTGTTAGGAAAACTAGTCTTGCTGAACAAGCCAAGTGTTGCAATACTTTATTTTTAGGTCCCTGGAATGAAACAGAGAACTCTTGCGTAACTGGGCTCCTCTCATAGGGATCAAAGAAAGAGATGCATGAGAATGAAGTCCAGAACAGTTAAGTAGGCATATTAGGAAATTGCCAGTAGGTATATTGTGCATGCAGGCACATTTGAAACCTTGCATTTCTGTAGCATTCAATGTCTATCTCAGAGCTATGAACACTTTCCTTCAGTTGGAATTGGAAGCTCTGCTTTACTTTGACACATGATGCTTTTGAGCATGGACTACAGACTAAATCATCTTTTGCCTGGAAAATATTTGTTTGCTTCTCCCCCTGTGCCCTGCACTTGCACAGTGACATTGATGCTACTACGAGAGAAAATTCATTCCCATTCATATTCTATTGCAGCTTGGTAGTTATGACACTACTTGGATGTGAGAGATTGGGAATCTCGCCAAGGATGCACATGGCAAAGTACACCAAAGACTGCACAATAGATCTTTGGCTATGCTGCTCCTCTGATTGTAACAGATAGTGTGGGAAGCAGCATGTTTTGTGATGAATTTGGTCAGGCTGTATGAGCTCTGAATCAACCCCATGAGGGGACTTAAGACTTCTGAGACAGAGGAACTGATACTGAACTGCCAACAAGGCACAGTGCAGTTTAACATTACCAAGACCTCTATAGCTCACTAACTCTGGAATTAAAGTTTGTCTGGCACAGTTTGGATACCTTCAGGCTTAGACACCATTTCAGCTTCTGGACTCTAATTTTTTATGAAGCTGCCTAAATTGCCCATAAAGTTCGGAGTCCTTTTAGAACTTTGAATCCTGTATTCCAGATTTTTACTTGATGTTTGTCTCCAATGAAGGAGATACATACCCATCTCATCCAGGAAAGGCTATTCTTAGATGCATTAAAAGTGTCATACTTTTATTTCCCAGTCTACAGATTATCCTCCCTAGTCTTTTATTTTGACCTTGCAGTGCCTTTCTAGGTCATGCTTTTGTAGAGCAGCAATTCAGGTGAACTTTCTTCATGCATATGAATCACAGGTAGAAAAATAGCAGCTATCTGTAAAAGTCTTAGGTTAATGAGAACTACTAAAACTTTGTTCTTATGTAGATCTTATTCAGCAAATCATCTTCCCCATGCCTGTCCCACATTCCACACATGAGCTAAAGTACAGACCACACCTTCTGTCTGGCAGTCAGTCCTGCCTCTTTACTGCTTCGTGAGCTCATGCACAATTGTATGACCACTTACATTTTGTACTGAGAAATCAGACAAGAGGTTACTGTAAGTTCTCATGCAACTTGATTGAAGAACCACTGAATTAAGCACCTTTGTTCAACAGATTTATCTAAAACATCCCTTCCAGACTGAATAGGCTTGTTTTCTGTTTAGCCATGATGTAACTTGGAGACTGTTGCAATTTCTTAACATAAAAAAAAAATTAAGTGCTGACACTGACTTTGCAGCAAATACTGTTGTCCATCTCTGCACTGTTACCTTTCCTCAAAGGAAAGGTAACAAAAATGTCTTAGTTATGCAAGTTAGTGGAATAGGGAAATAAAAAATTACCTTAATTTCTCCTTCATTGCCCTTGATTAGTTTTCCTGTTCACTCTTCATGCCTTTTCTAAGTGGAATTATTTGCCTTCCTCAAATAACTCAAAAAACAAAGGTTAGTTCTTGGAATTTTTAAAGCCAAATATTATGCAAGTGTCTAACTTAACTATTTGACTGAGGGTTAACTAGGTTAACAATGAATTGACTTTGAATTTTAAATAAAGTAACCTGAATGTTTATTTGAATGGCAAGGAGTAATTCTCTACAGATTCAATAAAGCAGCTTCATACTGATGCAGAATTTGACTTGCCCTTCAAAAGCTCTAATTTTACAGTAGTACTCTAAAAGGGGCCTCATGTGAAACCACTGAGTGTCTAGCAACTTTTAGGAGTGGAAGAATGGCACTATTAATTGGAAACTTACAGGAACCCAGGTGGTTTAATGACAGTAAAGTAGATAAGATTGAGGAGGGTGAGGCATTCCCTAGCAGCAAATGAAAGATGCATTTGTGCTGAGCATGGGCTGCTTATTTTGACTGTAAACATCAAAGGACCAGAAAGGAGTGAAGACTTTGCTCAGTAAGATCTAAGAATGCCTACAGCTGCCATCAGCCAATGTGACTGAAATGTAAAGCCATTTCAGAGTTCTGCTGCTATCATGGTGGTACTGTAGCCACCAGTTATTAGAAGTAAATGAAGCAGACTAAGAAATATGTGTTTCCTGTGTTAGGAGATTGATTACTATCTTCTCAAGAAACAATTCCACCTTATGAGATTCCTGGAGTTGTGCATGCTATGTTTGAGTGTTACAGACGTAGGAGTCCATGGTATCAGTACTGTGTAAAAGTGATCTGACGTCATGATGAGCAGCTTTACCTGATCTCATAATGAATAGGACTGTGCTGCCACTGTAAACCCAGATGACCTCACGCAGGCAAAACTGGCAGAAGTAGGGATTTGGCTTACAAACACCTTGGTTGATGGCAGTGAACGTAAACATTGAAACAGTCTGAAGGTGCCTCTGGTTATTCCTGCTGGAGCCACTTGCAGTTGGAGCAAGACTTTTAGCTTTACCTTTACACATGTACAATTCACAGTTATGTTAGTGAATATTTCACTGTAAGTGTTCACCAATCATTTCATATCCTCAAATAATTTCTAATAGATATGAATGCCACAATAAGAAGAATTGATCAGCTGACCAATATCTTGGCCCCAATGGCCGTTGGTCAGATAATGACATTTGGCTCCCCGATGATTGGCTGTGGATTCATTTCTGGCTGGAACCTGATGTCGATGTGTGTGGAGTATCTGCTGCTCTGGAAGGTTTATCAGAAAACCCCTACTCTGGCTCACAAATCTGCAAAAGTAGAAGCATCGGAACTGAAACAGCTGAATGTAAAGAAAGGTATTGAAAACACAGAAATAACTATTCAAATTTACTGTATATTTATCGCATTAGTTAAGCCAAGTGTTGACTTTTGTCTTCCACAGACACTGCTTTGAGGCTATATAGCCTTCTACTCATAGCTTGGCGATTTCAGGTTTGGGGTATATATACAAGAGACTCTGATCTAAGTAACAATACTTTGTGCAGCTTTTTGAGAAATTCCATGAAATGCGGCTGAAGAATGAGTTCTGTCCTCTTCATTAACCCCTTAGAGTAAGTCTGCCCTGTAACTTTGGGCTGGTCATGAGGAATGTTCCTATCCATCTATACTATAGCTAATAATAAGCTGGACCAGGCCCTTGGCTATGTAGTGTGTACAACTTCTGTAAGTCTATTCCTTGCTAACTCATCTCTATTCACACATAGTATTAACAGGCTTTCAGGAGGTTGTAGAACAGTCATAGTTCTATTCTGGCATGACTGAATGAGTTTTACATGCTCCAGGAAAAGGTGGAGGAAAAAAACCCCACTCTTTGGACCTTCAGCTCTTCTTCCTTGGCTAAGCAGTACAAGTGGGATTTGCAATGTAGATGACTATGGGTATTACTCTAAGTAGCCTTAAAATTGATATTAATGTTACTTTAAGTAGACCCAATATCAGAAATTAAAATTGTTTCAGAAGCAGACTTTTTATTGTGAAGTATTGGAAATGTCCAATGCTGGAGTATTAAACTTAAGTGTTTCCCCATTTTTAAGGTAGCAGTATATGAATACTACTGATAGCTCATGTTATGGGCTCCCCACTACAAGAGGTTGGGGTTTTTTGTTTGGGTTTTTGTTGCTGGTTTGTTTAAATATGAAGCATTCCTGGGTTTTGTTTAAATGCTAGCTAACAATCTTGTCTCAATATATTGTGAATTAGAAAGCTGCTATTGAAAGTACTGAAGAGATCTATCTTCCCAGCCATCAGATCCATGGTGGTAATAGCTGGTCCAGTAAGCTGTTGGACTAGGCTGATGGCGGTTGAGTGTTAGAGAACAAGAGAGTGTAGAAGACTCCATAGCTTTGGAACTGGCTTCTAAATACTGCTGGAGAATGAAGTGTTCAGCAAATGTCAATATGTAGGAAACACTTCTTCATCTTTGCTGTTGCGGTATTCTGATTTCATTAGAAGACTTGTGTTTTTAAAAGTTGCTGAAGAACTTCATGTGTCTCACTTGCTGTATGTGGAGTTAGTTTTGAACTTAACAGTGTGAAAACACTGCTCAGGCATCCAGACATTTATGGAATTTCTATCCTCTTTACTAGTGTAAATACTGATGTGAGTTTTTGGATTTTTGTTTTTGACCAGTGGAAGTTCCTTTTTCCTTTATTACAGTGAGAATGGAATTGTAGAAATGCATAGTCTGAGGTTTTGGGGTTTTTTTTTTGTTGTTGTTTTTTTTTTTTTTAAGTCAAGCTTTGAAAGCTTTTGGCTCTGGACAGGCTTCAGTCTTGGTTCTTCTGCCATGACATGAGATATTGACAGATGTTTAAGTATTCCCTTCTTGTTTCAGTCAGTGCTTTTAAGCATATAAGGCTGTGTTAAAATGCCAACTGGCATTGGTATTCATTAGGCAATTAATTTCTCTGTGGAATTGGAGCATTCAGTCACAAGTCTAGAAGCAGGCAATGCTTTCCTCTATCACTATTTAATTAAATAAATTGATAGGGATAAACTTTACTTGATCTTGCTCCCCGGGCAGGATTTAAGAACACTTTAAATGATTTAATTTAGGTAATTAAGAGAAAGCTTGGTAGTGGAGTTTGACTGATGCACTTCTGCAGTAGTGAACTTACTGCAAACCCTTGTCTGTTGCTTTACACTGTGCACTTTGCAGGCAGGAGTGTATCTGACAGCTCCATTTCTGTTTACAGAGAGTGATATGAAACCTGCTGAAGGAGTGCAGTTAATTATTGAGAAAGATGTAAGTGGCTTTGAGCCCCAGCAGAAGGAAGTCAGCTGCGCTGCCCGGATTGCCGAGCCTTTCATAACGTTCCGGGACGGATGGGTTGCGTACTACAACCAGCCGGTGTTCCTCGCAGGCATGGGCCTTGCATTCCTCTACATGACTGTGCTGGGATTCGATTGTATCACTACAGGCTACGCGTACACTCAGGGGCTGAGTGGCTCTGTGCTAAGCCTCCTCATGGGTGCCTCGGCAGTCACTGGAATCATGGGAACGGTAGCTTTCACTTGGCTTCGTCGCAAGTGTGGCCTCATTCGCACGGGCCTGATTTCTGGAGTTGCTCAGTTTGCTTGTCTGATCTTATGTGCCATCTCTGTATTTATGCCTGGAAGTCCTATGGATTTGACTGTTTCCCCATTTGCCGACATCAGTGCCAGGCTGTTTGAAAATGAACCATTGCCTACTATAGCATCTCCAGAACCTGAAATGATTTTTGCAACTGGAATGCCCAACTTGTTAAACGGGTCTATTATTCCTGCTAACAGTGACCCAGAGATGAGTCCTAAGCCCGTGCCTTTAATCTCTGTTAGTCTCCTGTTTGCAGGAGTCATTGCTGCTAGAGTTGGTAAGTATTATGTCTCTATTACAATTTGATTTACTATTTGCTTTTAATTCTAAAAATGATGGTGCCTGTCAACTAAATAGAAATTTGAGTTTAGAATTAGAGGCTATAATTGAAGTGTTATGTCATGTTTCTGGGGCTAATTGATTATATTTCACATAAAAATGAAATGATCCTGCAATAGTATCACTGGGGTGAAGACTGCAGTACTAATTCTATGTGTATTGTATGTCACTAATAGGAGAAAAGTTACCACATTTGGAGATGATTGCAGTGTATTTTTTTGGAAAGCTCATCTCTAAATGAATTTTGTTCACAACCAAATGAAACTACTTATTACTAGGAAACAGAACTAAACACATCTGCTATGAAAACCTTTGAACTTTACAGTTTGCTAAATTAATCCACTTCTTAAAATTGTCTAATCTTGGAGTTTAGAAAGGAAGCTTTGATTTGGATGACAGCTTAGTTTTTCGAGAAATTGCTGGTTAGCATAGTATCTATCAACAGAACAGGCAGTCAAATGCATATGTGTAGTGAACAGTAACTGTATGCCTGCTATTTAAACAAGGAGAGGATGAGTAAAACATTGGCTTGATAGTCATGGTGAAACAGGATGTGATAGGCAAGTTAATGTGTCAAGTTGTATGCATTATTTCAGGAAATTTTTGTAAAAGGAAAGTAAACTGCTCTTGTTTGTGAGTGTGAAATCAGTTCCAGTCAACAAGAGGGTATCTTATCCTGTGGATTTTTGGTGAAGTGAGTGCTTGAAAGGATGAATTGAATTGTGCCAGTGATGAGTTTGCCATGAGAAGCCCAGCTGTATGGATAACTGTTTTTTTCTTTCCATAGGCCTTTGGTCCTTTGATTTGACTGTCACACAGTTACTCCAAGAAAACGTGGTAGAATCTGAAAGAGGCATCATAAACGGTGTCCAAAACTCCATGAATTATCTTCTTGACTTGCTGCACTTCATCATGGTCATCTTGGCCCCAAACCCTGAAGCTTTTGGCTTATTGGTGCTTATTTCTGTATCTTTTGTTGCAATGGGCCACATAATGTACTTCAGATTTGCCCAAAAAAGCTTGGGAAAACAACTTTTTGTTTGTCACACTCCTGATCTCAAAGCAGCCCCTGACAGTTCACCACCTGGTAATACATCTACTGTCTGAAAGGATCCACTTCTCTTACTAACTTTGCTTCACAAATATCATGGTTAAGCACATATACTTCTTTTTATGACCCTGTCTGAGGTGTTTCTCTAGAGTTGAATGCATAACTTAGCTGTTTGGGGAAGCTGTCCCAAGAGAGAAAAATTCATATTACAGTGACCCTGTACAAATGTTTTATGTTTGTCAGGGGATAGCCTGGTTGGATCTTGACAGCTGCAGTATCAGAGGTTCCCCACAAGTCGTTATGTCTGGTGTTGGATCACAAAAATACTGTTCAAGTTCCTTTGCTGACCTCCAGAGTGATACTGTTAAGTGGTTATATGTACTCAATTTACTCATGAATTCTGAGTAAAGTGAGATTTTGTGGGTTTTTTAGTTACTTTGGAATAATTTTTTTATTTGGTTGTCTGGAGTTTTTCTCCAATATTCCTTTACCATGAACAATTCTGCTCACCTGTCTTCTTAAACTGGTATAAATATCCTCCTAAACATAGGACTCTGATGGTCCTTGTGGGTCCCTTCTAACTCACAACATTCTATGATCTTTCTTGGATTATCCTAGTGGACTCAATTTTTTCCCCAAAACCTTTATAGTATTTTATGTTCTGGTTTAACTTTATGGAAACACCTTTGCAGGTTTTTTGCATGTTTCCTTACAAATTAGACAACTGTTAGGTACAAGATATTGTATTACACTTTTGTTGCACTTCATAGAGTAAAGCAGCCTCATTTAGCAGAAGCTATTGATGTAATATTACAAAGCATGGCTTTTTAATTGCAAATGGCAGGTTTGCTTGGGTTTGATGTAGCAGAAAGTGCTAAGGTCAGGTGTACTGGTACAGAAAGAAATTCTAGTGCTAACTTAGTTTTTGCTGCAGAATGCAAGCAGCTTTAGTTTATTTTCCAATATATCAGGCTTTAATAGGGCTTCTGTAAACAATTGCATTTGAAAATATTTAATATTTCATGCAAAAGATGGATTACTTGCATTTATCTGATGTGTATGTGAATTGTGACTTTGTTCTAAAATACTGCTAAACCAATGAGACGGTGGACTGAGAGGCCCTTTAAAGCAACTTCAGAGCAATGAAAATGATACATCCCTCTGTTCAATACGTCCTTGACTTTTTGTTTTGTTTTTTTCCCCTGCATGGGTACTAACACAGTACTTTCATAATCATTAACCCGATGTGCACTTTTGTGGAAACTACGCACTTTGCTTTCTCAGTAGAGTTGAACCTGGTGGTGTTCTGAGTTTTCCCATGGCTTGGCCATCTGACTTCTAAATTTAAATATTGGTTAAATGTTTGTTTGCAAAATAAGTAGTATGTGAAAACATAATGTCAGCAACTTGTGAAAAGTATCCTCTGTAACTTTTAAGGGTTTTTTTTTTAATTTTAGGTACTGTCCTTCACAGTTATGTATGTTGCCAGACTTCAACCCTGGAATGTAGGTGTGGGAACTCCATTGAAACTAAAGGCGTTACACCAGGGCTGAATCTAGGCCAGTCATTACAAAGTTTGTAACAATTACATTATCTATCCAAGAATGTAAAAAACATCTAGTGGCTTTTGTCTCAGATACAGTGTTTTGTAAGAGGCGTGAAATGGAATGAATAGGAATCCAATGGACTCGTAGCCCATAGTTTCAATAACTGGATGTAACCATTTTTCTCATCTAATGGACCAAACCTAATAATTACTCTATGTTGCTGAAAGCTTCTCAGGGACGTTTTCACTAGGTTTGTAAGTGTTTATACTTTGACCAAGCATTTGGGTTTTGTTTTGATATGATAAAGTAAAATATGTAATTTAGCATAGGTTTAAAATTTGTGACTCAATCCTGAGTCTAACTTAAGGAAAAGGGAATTTTGCCATCAGCAGAATTTGTCAGAAGACAAATAAAACAAGCTTATCTAGATTTGTAAATATGTCCAAAGGGTAGCCCTATGTGGTATATGATAAGTACACTAGTAAGTAAAATAGCTCTGATTTGCCAAATATATTTTCTCATGTGTATCTAATTTAAATTGGGACCAGATTTTAATATTGTTAAATATAAATAAAAGTAGTCCAAATGTCAGTGAATGCCTCTATGCTGCACTTTGAGAAACATCTGAATGCCACTGTATATCTTGGACTCAGTGGCCATCAGGGAAGCAAAGCTGAAAATGAAGCTTTTTTTGTGCTGTCTACAGTCCACAGACCCCAGGGTGCCTAAAACTTTATGCTGTAGCACTAAGCATCAGACATCCCAGAGAGGATGTGTTCCTGAGGTCTAGAGAGCTCCAAAACCATGACAAAGAGCTGGGAGCATGCCATGTTCCTGCCTGTTCCCAAAGGCTTTTCTTTTTTTTTCTTCTTTCTCCAAGGACAATTTAGTCTTGTTTAATTTGAGTAGCAATTTGTTTCATAAATAGTTCCACTAGATAGTGCAGTACTCTTAGGAGGGGACTGGAGCTTTGTATTTTGTAAACATGATGTGGTTAGGATTCATATGTGCACATCAACCACAGCTGGAAGGCAAGACAATTCTAAAATAGAAAAGTGAATGCTAGCTTTAAGAGGAATAAGGAGGTCTAAATTGGAAGACTTGTGTGTATTGGTCTGTGTTGGATGTTAAAAAATGTATGCTGCTTGAGCACAGCCCATTTGTGTGCGAGTCCAAGATGTGTGCAGACACCTGTACTCAGTAGTGCTTTGAAGCAGTGTGGAGCCTGAAGTCTTACTTAGGAGGACTTTCATTAAGTAAGCATTTTTGGCCTTGTATTTATTTATTTTTTTTAAAAAATGTCCAAATTGGATGAAAACTGCCCTTAAAAATGTACACACTAGAAATCAATCTTACCAGAATATTTTATTATACAACCTTATGCTGGACATAATATTGATTTATGTATTACTGTTGTTAAAGCTAATTAATAAATTTGCATAAAAACTTACTTGTCCTGTATTTTTCAGTTTGTGGGTATGTTGGTATGCTACACTTACCATGGGTTCTGTGCAGAAAGCTTTTTTGTATGATGGGTTGGAACAGCCATGAAACACAAACAAATAGCATTGAGGAGGAGACAAATGACAAATGTAGTCAAGATCTTTCAGTGACCCTCTAACTCTTTGGTGAATTGCTTTTTGTTTACCATCCACAGTGATAAGTTAAAACACAACAGATGAAGGTCTTGCAACCTCAGCCTGGGTCCTGCGTTGGTGATAGAACAGTTTTGTGTCTTGGCTTGCTGAGTAACAGAAAACAAATGATTTTACCTTCCCATGTATCTTTACTATACTGAATTTGATTTGATGATACTGTAGCAGCAACCTGTAGGTGAGAACCCTAGGCATAGGAGTGGCCACAAATAAATGCAGTACTTTTAGTAGCAAGTACTTTTCAAGACTAAACCCAGAATACTGCATATAGGACTGTTTCTGGCTTTGTGTGTTTAGGATATGTTTGCGCAAAGAATTGATCTTTATAGAAGGATGTTGCATTGGTTCACTAGGAGTTCTCTGAACTGATTCCTCTTTGAACTAAGATTTTCCTAGAAACAGACCTAGATGGTTTGTCCCCAGTTGTTAATGTTTGCCTTCTTCACTGCCAGTTGCAAATTAAGAGAAGTGTTAGAATACTGACTTGAAAATATGCACCCCTGTAAATATAAAAGTATAAAATAAAACATTTGTGACTGGTATTGTGGACTTAATAGGTAAAGAAGGCTTCTTTAAACTGAACAAGTCCCTTTACAAGTTACTCTTTGATGGATTCACTGGGTTTTTTTACTCAGTTGTAAACATTTTGCAAACTTCTGAGTTTAAGCCGCTGTGGAATTCACTGCTCAGCAACCAAAGGTGGAATGATTTGAGATATTTACCACCATTTGTTTGCTTGTTGCACTACTTGGCTTACTAGGTAGTTGAGATACCAGCCCTGCCTGTGGAGGGCAAGGTATATTGTATATTCTGTATCATATTCTTCTGCTCTGAAAGACTTAATTGCTTTTGTTTTCAAAAGCATTTTCATAAAGTGAGCACTGGTAACGCAGTATGAAAGCTGAATCTTCTTAAAGGAAAAACATTGAATTCAGATCCTTCACTTTAAATTTTGTTTCTTTAGTGAGAAATCTGACTCAAATGCCAAAGGAGTAAGTAAGATTCATATCTACTAATTTTAAAATACTACAGTCACTGCTGTATTTGCTTCTATAAATACATGATGTATGTCCTAGGAGTCAGAGCAAAGACTGTTTCTGCTAGGAAGAGTGCAGCTAATAGATGTAGCTTTTCTAAATCTAGAACTCTGGAGGTGGTAATGCCTTTCTATCTGCCTTAAGGCTGGCCTATTTTGAGGTTCTCTAGGAATATATCGTGCTCTACTCTGCATTCATGTCTTTCTCAAGTACTTAGTACTAGAGGAGTTAGTAGTAAGTGTTATGCTCCTTTTTGTGTTGCCCTCTGTATTACACATTCTTTCTTGCTTGTGGGTGCTTTAACTGTGTGGTGTAATAAAAAGTATTTTATTCCTGGAATAAGACTTTATCTTCTGCTTTAAAAAAGACACTATTCTGCCACTCTGAAGGGCAGAAAAAACTCGACAAGTATGTTTGCTTAAAGGCTTGCAGTGAGTATGGACAAAGTGCATGCTGCTCAATAATGCTTTTTCAAATACTTCAGCTTGTCCTTGTGTGAGTCAATATTTCTTTCTAGTTAAACTTTATGGTATTTGGTCACAAGGGAAGCATGCAACTGTATGCTTTCTACTCTTAGTACAGAGTGATGGAGCAATCTGTTTTCACACATGCAGAGTTGAGTTCTTAATCCTTTGTAAAATGTATGGGAAGTTATTTACGTTTAGAAAATCTGAGTCCCTCCCTTTGGCAGATAAGGGAAAGAGAATGTACAGTAGCTATCCAAGCATCATGCATTAAGATCAAAAAACCCTACCCACAACAGCAAAACACATGTTAAAGCTGTACAGACTGGCTCAGAAAACAACCCTGCTTTTTCATGGTAAGCCCTTGTTCTCTTCAAGCGGGAGGGAGACAATGGTATATCTGCCTCCCAGGGCCACCGCACTGAGTCTGAAGGTGAGCTCTTCCTTGAACAGCACAGCCACCAAAGCGTGGTGTTCTCTCTCTTCCTGTCCTCGGCACGTGCTCACCGCCACCTGCGATAGCTGTACCTCCCACCCCTGCCTTGTGCAATCCTCTCTCCCACGAGGAGGTTCCGCAGCGCTGCCCCTCCCCGGGTGTCAGCAGAGCTCTGCAGGTCCTCGGCGGTGCCACGTGAGGAGGGGGCCCGTGAGCGCTCCGGAGCAGGGATGAGCCAGCTGACAGCACAAACAGCACCTGGCAGCCCTGGGCTCTGCCAAAGGCCTTGGAGAACAGAAACGGTTCCAGGCTTCTCTTCTGCTCACCTGCTGAAGTCAAACTTTGAGATCTTTCTCTTTCATCATCTTTAGATGGAATTAACCAAGTGGTTCAAAAGCTGTTTGTCAGGAAGCAAAGGAGGTGGCAGAGAGCAGTGTGATTGAGTAAGTTCTGGGTCCTTGGAAAAAAGTGGGTAAAAATATGTCATGTCTGTAATGTCTATTTCCAACAGCTCACTGTAACAAACTGATGAAACAGTCCAGAAAAAAATTTAGATGAAATTCAGTGCAAGGCCCTACATTTAGGCACAACTGACTCCTCAAATACTGGGTAGGGAATGCTTATCCATTGTTGTAGAAACTAATTGTGGGGTTATAGCCTAACAAGGAAAACCCGTAAGTAATGTGAAAAAATAAATGGCAACGGGATCTATAGCATGTATGCTTCATGAATTGAATCATACAGGCCACTGTGCTCTTTGGAATTGAAATAAGTGGGGACTTGCAGCCAATTTTTCCCTTGTCTTGAACAGCAGTGAGGACCAGAGAAGCCGGAACAGTGCAACAGTTATAGCTAGAGCTCTGGGAAGTGATGAGGAAAGTGCTCTAGGGAACCCTGCTTGAGCAGGGAGATTGGACTAAACCTCCAGGGGTCCTTTCCAACCTTACCCATTCTGTAATTCTGTGAAATGAGTGAAAGAATTCAGGTCATTTAGAGACTGAGGTGATGTGCTAACTGTACCTGCCTGTGTAAAAGGGGATGGAAATAATGCATAATCTTGCTTGAGAACACAAGCACTAGCCAAGTCAGATTATAGCATGCTTGAAACCCTGCAACTTGTGGAAACCAAACCTGAGTCTTCAAGGGCTTGTACCATTTTTTCCAGCTCTGTTTTTCTTCAATTGCATGTAACGTATTTCTGCAGTTCTTGCAGTTCAGTGTTGCCTCTAGAACCGCAGCTGAGACAGTGGACTAGTCTTACTGTTTGCCTTCAGGTTGTAAGCAATCTCTGGATTTTCTGCTAAAAGTAATTCTGCAGGATTAGTAAAATGTTTGGGCAGCTTTTATAACAATTAAAGGGTATTCTCCTAAGTACTGTCAAAACTTCACAGTTACCACAGATTTCGTCAAGCACTAATACAGCAGATCTTTACTGTTTTCCAAAATGCTCACATAATATGCCTGTGCAGAGCCTGCCTGCATTTTATGTGTACATCTCCTATCCAACCACCTTCTTTGAGCTCCTTTAGCTGTCAGTATCCTGCTGATTTAGGTAATAGCTGCAGCTCTTAACTTGGAGAATTTTGGAGTGTATTTTCTGGGGCCGCTTCTAGAAAGGCACAATGTGGTTCTCAGGCTTCTGAAAAAAGTAATGCCATGTGCGAATTCCTTTATTTCTGGGAGCTTCCTTCCCCTGGCCAACCACATCGCATATAAGACCTGACAGGGAGTTATACAAATATGTGGTCTGTCCAGCTGGGAAAGAGGGAGGAGGATGAGTTGTCCATGTTAGAAATATTTGTTCAGCTGCTACTGGAGTAAGGCCAGTCAAAGTTGCTATTTACAGTATGAAGTGTGCTGCAGTCCATTTCTCTTCTAAAGATAACCAACCAAGATAACGAATCAATTCTTTGGGACAGTTTTGGCTTTATTTGCTTGACTGCAATATACTATCCCTTGTCATCCTGTACTGACCTTGGCATTGTTTACCCATGCTTAACGGGAGCAAACTGTGATAGAGTTGGGGACCAAAGACACACCAAACAGTCCATCCAAGCTGGGGAGCTTCCTTAGTGGCTAAGCACACACACAGCTGCTTTGCACAAACCCACTGCAAATTTCGGTAGTGTAATCTCAATGTATCTGTGGACTGAATGGATGGTATGAAACTCTCCTACAACCCCTGCACACAGTGGGGTATTTGGGATACAAGCAGCTCTTGGAGAGAAACACAAAAAGTAGTATTAGTAGTATATGCCCATCAAAGAAATGTAAAAAAAAAATAATTTAACTGTTTCTCCAGGGAGAAAGGTTTTGTACAAGAACGTCTCCTGAATGTCTTTTGAAAAGTTTCTTCCCCCTCTGGAATACCAAGAAACTTTGTATGTATTGGGAAGCCTTTATTTACTTTCTTTTAAGACAACATTTCTCTTATATCTTATTATAAAGCCATTTTTGTCTTGCACACATCAAGGAGCTTTAACTATACTTTTAATCCCTTTACTATCCCAGGATAGCCTTGCCAGGGATTTTCAGTTGTCACAGAAGTAGAGTCATGCTTTGGCTTTTTTATTTTCTTCTGTCTTTCTTGCTCTGATTAGTGCCTGAGGCTAGCAGATACCAACAGCCTCCATGCAAAATCCACTGTAGCTACAAAAGAACAAAATACATCTCGTCACCTTTAATTCCTTCTCCTGAACCTCTGTCATTAGGCTTATCTTAGCCAAAAGAGGGAAAAGAAACTGTTCTCCCACTGTTTGTTTCCTCTATTTTCTTTAATTTTGTGTGACTGTGTTGACACAAGGAGGAACAGATTTTCTGTATAGAGGAATCAGACCTGAGGAGGTCTAGTCTTTGGTTTCACAGCACAGACAACCTGATCAGAAAGTAAGACAGATTTTTCTTTTCTTAAGATGATTGCTTAGATATATCTTCCCTACACAAACAATGAATTCTTATCCAGTTCTGATTTGCAAACAGAGAGTAAATTTTCAGTAACAAAATGGTAACTTGGCTTATTTACTTGGATTTTTAGCCCAGGTTACCAGTTGAAGTTCAGCGGTATATAGAAATGTACGGATCATTTTATCTGCTTTACCTGTAATAAAATCTAAATGTTGTCTTATCTAAATGGAACAGAGCAAACAGAAGAGACCAAGGCTGATAGCTGGATGTTCAGCAGAAAGCTGTAACTTCAGGCTGAGTTTGTACTTCTTTTTTGTGTTGCATCTACTGTCTAGTTGGCATTTCCCACTCAGTCACAGAGGACAGAGGTTAGATGAGTATCAGAGCATGGAAACAGAAGTGCTAGAAGATCATGTGAGTAACCTCAGCACTTGGTGGCAAATCCTCTTAAATGTCACAAAGGAATTGAAGCACAGGTCAGCATTCTTCTCAACCCTCAACACATTGCTCCACATCCACAGAGCTCCACACCATGCCTGTGTCTTCAGGATAGATGCTGGTTGCTGGGTCTATACATTTCCATTGCATCACATATTTGCTGAAGATAATTTTGTATGCATTGACAAATCCCCCCAGAAAAGGGGGATAAAGAGGGCACCCAATTGGCGGCACCCAGCAGTGTTCTAAGTGGTTTTCATGGACTGTCCTTGGGATCTAGTGCCAAACGTGATGGCCAAGGCAACAGCAACTTTTATTTCTGTAGTTCACTGAATGTGTGCAGCATTTCTTGGGATGATACTTAAACATTACTTGATGTAATGCTGTGCAGACCTCCATACACTATTACAAATTCCAAGAACCTTCACATTGGCAGAGGACAACAAGCAAATATTGTACTGAATTTACAAAAATACATATTCAGAGAATGATTGTTACCATTTTTGTCTTCTAATTCTCTTTATTAAAAGACAGCATCAGTAACAAAAAATTCCAATTCTAATTCTCCTTGTTAATACTTCAGAGTAGGAGGATATCACTATGTTTTCCTGCTTCTTGTTAGATACATTAAAAATGATTTAGTCATTATATACTGCTGCTTGTGGAAACTGTTACTGAGTAAAAGTTAAGGCAATAATATAGTGAGGAATAGCTCACTTCAGTAGTATTGACTGTAGCAATTCCTACAATGCATTTTTATTCAGCTAACTTTGCTTACATCTACGAATAACACTGTTAATAAAAAGGGAAAGACCAGTTTCTCAACACCATGCTGAGGAAGTGATACAAGGCATTATTAGATGTGCTTGAGGATGACTCAGCCAATCTTAAGTTACATCACGGTAAATAAATTATGCCAGAAGTTTGGCTATGATCACAAAACAACAGGATGGGGAAAGTAAGCCAGTTCTGAAGGCTGAAGAACAAGCATTAGTTTGAAGTGAGAAAGACAGTTCTGACCAGGTTTCACAGAGGGGCAAAGTAAGACTGATAGAAAGAGAGGCATGGGAGACTGGAATGATGAAAGGAAGAAGGAAGTGCAGCAGCCCAGCAGGAGTGTGTGACACAGGACGTGCTGCAGAATAAGGATCACTGGTTTCACAGGATTACCCTTCTTCTAGTCATTTAAATCGCTGCACCCTTCAGACCTTCAGTTCATTCCGTGGACATTCCCATCTTTCCCTGGTCCCTTACTCTGAAGCAGCACTTGGTCCCTTACAGTAAACTGCCCCTAGATCCTCCTGCTTCCTCTAAAGTCACCTGGACTAAGACAGTTGTGTACCATCCTACTGACACTGACTGAAAGTTAATTACTACAGGTTGGTTGTGTCTCAGGCTCTGTGACTGCAGGGGATCACCATTTCTGGATTCTGATCATCTCAGTTACTTGCTGTTGAAATCTAAAAAAACTAGCATCATGAAGCAAAACATGTTTGAGGATTTCAGGAAAAAGAGCAGCCTATCAGGCAGAGGCCAAGAGGAATTACCTAATTAGAACTGTAATGAAGAGTTCAGTGAGTTACTCATGAACTTGTGAGAAATACATATCACAAAGGTAACTGTGATTATCATGTTGAGGGTTCATTCTGTATAGCAGAAATATGTGGCACCCATCACTCCCTATTCCATGTGGATACAGCAGCTTTGCTAAAGCAGCCAATTAACTCAGCCTGACTCTTCAACAGACCCCATGTGTCCCGCATCCCACAAGTTACAGTTCTGTAAAGGAAATTCTGGAAACACCACCCTCTGCTTTCTGAGTGAACTGCCCTCCACAGAGACTGGAGAGCCAGGCCGCACACTAGTCCTGCCTAGAGATTATTTTGCTTTTCAAAAATAGATTTTATTTGCATGAAAATTTACATAATGATAGGTAAGTTACAGATAAAATGCAAGAGCTGCAACTTCAAGTGGCTGTGGCACCGCAGACATTTTTCTTACCCCTCCTCTATTGAAAAGGGCATGAGGATGTTTATGTGATATCCAGACTCTTGGGTAAAGGTATCCTTGGGTTAAAGGGTAATACACTTCCTGTTTTTCTTATAAACACCAACGTGTTTTAAATGGTCAGATACTACATGGATGGCAGTCAGTCACTGTGGACGGATAAAGTCAGCCAGAGAGGTGGGAAGTAACACTCTCACACTGAGCAGAGAATTTCTTCCCTTCTCAGTCTTTCCTCTGCAATTTTGCATTGCCTGTTCCCTGGCACTTCTGATGAGGGACTTCTCTACCTGACTTATTCCTTTCCTTATCTCTGTCCCTGTCCTTAACCCTTCCAGGGTGAGTCTGGCAGCGGCTGCAGTGCAATGGGGCCAAAGCCAGAGGCCCTGCACACTGGCACAGAGGCTGGAAAAAGGGTGGGACTTGTGCTGTTGGAAGAGGGGTGTCCAGCCAGCTCAGAAAGATGTGTCCAAGTTCATCCCAGCAGCCTGCATGGCACCCTTGCTGCTGATAAACCCAGGACTTCAGTCTTGGGCTCTGTCACACCGGGCCACAAGGAATAAGGGAGGAGGTAATGAGGCACACAGAGAAACTCAGAGGGCAGCTCTTGTCTGTGCTTCCATCTCTGTGATGCTGAAGGCCAGAAAACACAGTAATTACAAAGCCTCTTAGAGAACATAATTAACTCCAGCTGGAGCTTTTCAACTCAACTTTTTAAAACCTCTCCCTCCTCATTAAGGGCATTAAGCAGTTACTTTTTCCCAGACCTCAGAGAGAATCACTTTCCTCATATTAATACAGTCTTTAAATGACCAAGAAATGTTCTTTTCACCCCTTAGGTCTAAGAAATAACATACAGATCATGTCCTGAGAACATCACAGGGAACATCACAACACACATCTCACCAGGGAAGACTACAACTGAGAGATGAGTGACATCTGCTACCCATCAATGCTAGGTGTGTGAAAAGGTAAGTAAAGTTTCTTCTGAGGTGTGTTAAATGCAGAGAGCTCACAGAGTGTTTTGAAAAGGTTTTGGGAACTTTCTGTTAAAAGCTGATATTGTGAAAGAGAGGACTACTGTAAAAGAAAACATATTTGCTATTTTCTTTCTCTCAAGGAGACAGAAAAGGTAAGAGAATGCTTTTTCATCCTCTGTGACCAGCAGCTAATCAGAAGGTTGGAACAATAGGGAACATTGATAGCTTGTATGTGCTTTGCTAAATGCATTGCTATTTTAGGTATGAGTCTCAGAGCATGATTCAGCAGTTTCTTAGCCAGCAAGTAGTTCAGACGTATCTCGAGAGTATTTTAAGACTCATGGTATCACATGTTTCTTAGTAATAGTTTTCCTTTCTTCTTTTATCGGTGACTATATAGTAATTCCATTAATGCATTACTCATTAGTAAGCATGAGAACACATGGGATTATACAATAGAGTGAGAGAACTCGGTCAAATGGATACAGTGGATGCTAAAGGTGTTCCTGCTGAATAGACTTCTCTGTGGCGCTCTTTAACAAACTTTAATTCTTGTGAGACAGTGCATTTGAACTAAAGATAGCTGAAATCCATGAAATATAGCTATGGCAGGGTCATCTCTGAACTACATTGGTTTTACTGAGTTGCGTGCAGGTAGGAGGATTGGCACTTATCTCAAGGCTACTAATACAGAGGAAGCAACTTGTATGTATTTTTAGGATTTGGGTTCTGGTTGCAGTTACTCATTTGACATTGTTAAGAAAAAGATACAATGGTCAGAAGTCAGCTCTGAGGCTGGAAATTTGAACTAACAGTGTAAGTGTGAACATAGGTATAGTAAGTAAGGTAGGATTCAACGTATCTTAAAATATAGGGTGTGTGTGAGGAGCTCTTGTTTAATCTGCAGTCAGGTGTGCACCACTCATGTTCACTCTGTATAGCAGAAATACAACTTAATGAGCAGCAAGCAATGTTCTTGCTGCCCTTGCCATAAATATCCTGATCAGAACTAAAAAGGAAACAAAACTCATAATAGAAACTTGAGCAGTTTAAATCCCCTTTCTTTATTCACACTCAACACTTTGCACAGATCTCCTCTCCCCACTGTTCTGCCATTCTCAATGGGTAACTGTCTAATAGCACATGAAGGAGCTTCCCTGGAAAGAATCCTGATGTGGTGGTGTACTGTGGGAAAACACTTTGGTCTCCTTGCTACAGTAGCCTGCTTGTTCCATAAACTCAGCTTTCATGGTTCTCTCTCAATTTTCAGGCAGAAAATAGGATAAAGCACATCTGATGCCCCTTGGCAGGTTCACCCCATTCCTTGCATGGAGAGGAAAAGAGCCTGTGTGGGCAACTTCCAGTATCTCTGAAATCAAACATGTTCCTCTGGAGAAAATTTTCATGGTATTTCCTTTGCAGGGAGGGGCTGGGAATGAGAGGTGGAAAGAATCTGACCTGATAGCGCAGTGCTCTCTGAAAAAGTGAAAAATAATCAGCACAATTCTCAGTGGAGGTAGTGGTTCCTCTTGTTCATGTGGGAGTCAGGCACTAAAATGCCTTTGCAGCTTCACTCCATGACCTAGAACTAATGTGAAGTGTCCATGAGTTAGTGGAACTAGATATTGGTTCAGTGACTTGAACTGGGAGAAAAGAGACTTCTTGGTAGGTGAAAAAAATCCCAAACACATGGGTCTCACTCAGCCTCAAGCACTCGGATGTTCTTGGCAAAAACAACAAAAAATTAACAACAAAAGAACAAACACTCCAAAGTATATTTTGGGAAAGACAAAATACTGAGCCTTATCCAAAGTATGAGTTAAAAAGCAGCAGTCTGTAAACAAGAGTGACTCTGCAAAGTAGAACATTAAATTGTTATGAAAGGTCCAATCCCAAACAACTTACTTGTTTGTTTTTTTTTTTTTACTCCAGTGAAGTAAAAAAAAAAATCTGTGTATTTTGTTTGAAGCTGGTCTGTGATTTAAACCAAATTCACACCAAAACTGCCTTAATGCAATAGTCCCAGCCCACAGATTTGTATTTTAGAAGGGTAAAATGTTTATGAAAATGAAATGGAAAGAATAAGTGTTATGTCACATAAAGGCACCAGAATTAAATAAAGGATTAATAAAATAAAACTCTTCTAGGAATACATCAGTTGTCCTTTGGTAAAGGTAACAAGAAGATGGCTGTTGAAGGTTTGGTGGCTCCCATGTTCCCTCAGCTGTT
Source organism: Orthonyx spaldingii (assembly GCA_013397795.1). Taxonomy (NCBI): domain Eukaryota; kingdom Metazoa; phylum Chordata; class Aves; order Passeriformes; family Orthonychidae; genus Orthonyx; species Orthonyx spaldingii. The sequence continues at coordinate 1,133,382 of VZTJ01002870.1, read as the reverse complement.
CATGAGCAAGATTAAAAACTTCAGCAGTGAAATACAAATGTGGGACATGTCATGTGAGGTTTTCTCTTGTGTATTTCTGACAAATCAGGGCTCTTTAGGTTAAGAGATGAATAAATCCTATCAGGCAATATGTGGTGTGTGTGGGAAGTCTTTTTGAGAAGGTATGTTAAAAGAATTCTGTAGTAGCTGGGTACCAGAGTGAAAGCTGACCTCTGACTACAGGCTTAGCACAGTATGAATTAGTTACTTACAATGAAAGCTATTTTTGTCCCCCTGGATTCCCACAGAGTTAACAGTTCTGTAAGCAAGTAAAGCCAAATGAAAATATGAAAGCTGTACGGACCTCTGGCCTTGTCAGCCACTATGTAAGGCAAAGTTCAGCTCTCTGCTCTCCATCGCTGAGATTCTTGGCAGGCAGGACAAAGCTTTCCTCCTACCACTGCTGGAGCCTTGCCACAGCTGTGCTGAACATCTCCCTACTTTAGGCTCTGAGAAGCTGATGGAGGACATTCGACATTGTACCTGCATCTTTTTTTTTGTGGGGAAAAAAACTACAACTGTGCTCTTGAAACTGCTGTGTTTGTTCCTTGAGAAATTCTTAAAGCATTGAAATTTGGTCAGAAGCTTCAAACACTTCAAACAGATCATTCCATTAGGCAGAAGTCTTTGGCAATCCAGAACACTCATAAAGGTAATTGTTTTACATATAATATCTTGCAGTTGTTTCAGATTCTTTTAACAAAGGTGTTCGTGAAATTCCTAGGTGGTGACAGCCTTTTCATCTCCTTGTAAGGAAGTCTCTTACCAACACACACTGTGCTTCTGGATGGAGATAATGCCTTGCTTTTACCTGCTTTAGCTTTATTCTTCCATGTGAAACATCCTGCTACTCAAACTGTACATCCCAATGGTTCTGGATGCCTGGAAAATCAAACACCCTTTGGTGTAAGCACTGAAATCACTTCACCTGGATAACAGTGTTTAATGAAGATGGGGAAAAATCTGTACAGGATCTTCCAGCATTTTAAAGATAAAACAATATTGCCTTTACGACTCGACTTCATTTTTGGATTCTGCAAATATTTATTATTAGAATGAGAAGGATATAAACTTAAAGGTTGAACACCACAAATGTGATAAGTCTATTGATTTGAGACCTAGATCTTTTTTTTTGCAAGTAATCTTGCATCAAGCACTTTACACAGATTCCATGTATGGACTATTGCCTTTAGGAATGAGAAGGAACTGAAAACTTTGCTTGCCTTACTAGTAAAGTATTATCAGAATGACAATTACAGCTGGTCACAGAGTAAGAGTCTGCTTTTCTGACTCAGACTACAAGTTCTTCTCACGGGGTCAGAAGTGTATGTTGTGTACTCTCAGACAGGTTTATTAGTACTAATATATATTTTGAATTGCATTAAATATCACAAACCTGAATTCTGATTATCAAGTTACAAAACTGCTCTGGCAGAACACAATAATGTATCACCTTAAGTAGGAAACAATTTGTTGCTTTGAGGTAAAATAGTTATAATCTGCTTGCTAGGATTTTAAAATTTTTTGCAAGTTCAAGTTTCTTTTCTAAGTTAGGCTTCACACAGAAGGAATGATAGGAAACAATCACTAGAATGATTTAAGCTTTGTGGCACTCCAACTCAAATAATGAGTTCTCCCTTTGCCTGTAACAGTGTTCATTATTGACTCTGTTTCCTGAGTTAAACAAAAGCCAGGAAAACTGCAGTTTAAGATGAGAGACTACAAGTTAAAAATGTAAGTTTTCCAAACACTCTAGGTCCTGTTGACTGGGTGAGGTGTAGGAGTGGACGAAAGAAAAATTTTCTGCAATAACCAACATTGTAAAAGAAGCTCTCATGTTTTGAGAACAGATTGTTGTTGTTCATCACCCTTTGCAGAAAAGCAACAGAAAATTGTTGGATTCTGGTGACTTCTACCTAAAAACTACCGACAAGGTAGAAATTTCAGCTGTCCTGCCCTCGAACAGAGTGAATACAAAGGCTCTCTATGGACTGGGAGTCAGCCACCTTTAAAGGTTACTTTGAAATCCAGACCTGTTGGACATCTTTAGCTTAATATCCAAGCTTGAGCTTTTTCCTCCCCTGAGCTTCCACATAAGTGGTAGCACTTTAAAGAGGTTTGTTAAGAAATGTCTCAGAGCTCCTGCCCACACCATCCCCACTTTCCCCTCCATCCTCCCTGGAACACTGCACCTCTAAACACAGTGTAACACAGGCTCAGTTCTTACATGACAATCCTATCATACTGTGTCTATAAATGGAATTTTTAAGCTAATTTTGAGGGAAAACCAGTAGTCTTGGCTGTATTTTGTTGGGCTTCAAATACTAATGTGCTGACAAGATAGTGGAAATACTTCCTTGAAGAGAGATGCAGAGTACAATAAAACATTTCTGTGCACGTTGGAAAGTGTGGGTATGAGGTCAGCAATGTAAAACACCATCTGCGCCAAATCTGTGCTTAATTTACACAATTAATTTCACCTCAGCCATGAAATAAATGTCTTCCATGCAGCCACTGATATAGAAGATTGTGCTGGAGAGCAGATTCATCTGCTTTTTCCAAGGCTGTGAATAGCAAGGATGCATTAGCCACTGAACAGCCTGCTCCAGTGCCTATTCAACATCAGGAGGGCTTACTGTGGCTTCTAATATGAGGATCTGTCAACTCCAAAACATTGCTTCTGTGTGAACCAGAAAATTCATGTGGTGCCCTTTGCCTCAGGGTCACTCATTAGTACACTGCTGTTCTTTCTGTACTTAGAAAGAAAAACTCATGTTTTTCAGCACAGACATTGCAGATGTAATTATGCTGATACTTGTAATTGGGGAGTTTCACTTCTTTTCTTTCCCCTGTCCTTGGAAAAACAGAAATGCAATTAGGAACTTAAATCGCTGTCTATTGGCTATCTGTGGAAAGTTGGCACATTCCTCACATGATCTCTATTTCTGCCTTGAAAAGAGCTAATGTACTCTTTCACCTTGCATGTGGTCTAGAATGAACCCCTAAGTCTTGTTTGCACTCTTTCAGAGAAGTCACTTTTTTTTTTTCTAAGAGAGGCTTAAAAACTAAAACCAAAACAGACCAACTTAAAAGGAAAGGTCAATATTTTATGAGTCATAAATATCTATATAATATTAATTTCAAGTAACTTCACGTTCTGGGATAAGAAGGGATTCTCAAATTAAATTTTGATTAAAAATTGGTTTGTAGAAACGGTATTTTGGGCCAAAAGTCATTTTCACATGACACAGACACTTGCCAGGAAGGCAGAGATGTCAGGCAGCAGCTGTGGAATGGCTGTGTGTTGCCAAGAGGCTCTGAGCAGGAAGATGTTGTTGCAAAGATGTTCAGATACTTTGAGAGGTGAGTGGTGTAAAATGAACTAGAACAGGATAAAATCCAGTGAGGTATGCAAAATCCTATTCTGTCTGCCTACAGAGCTGTGAGAGTAAATTTGCCTATCTGTCATCTGCTAAAGTTAGTTAGGCATTTTTTCTGCCTTTTGGTGAATGAAAGTTATTTTGCACTCAATTTATTTTACTACAGCGTTAGAAATGTAATTTTTTATAAGCCCTGAAAATACTTGTATCTCTACAAACAGGGAAATGTTGGCTTCTCAGATGAGTTTGGTGGTTCTCTCTGGTGAAAACCTACATGTTCAGGGGAAAACAGGTTATGCTAGATCAGCTTTTGCTCGTTAGTACCAAAACCACAATATGTGCATATAGGTGCCATCAAACTCCATGAGTGCAAAAAAATTTGGTATTTTAGAGGGGAAGTTTCTTCAAAAAGGAAACCTTTGCTGTAAATAGTCTATTTTAATAGATCAAACCCTGAGTTTAGTGCGTTCTGATTCTAGCAATAAGCATGCTCTGTGATTTGCCCCTGGGAGCAAGCAAATTCATTGTGCTCATGACATGTAAAAATATACAAGAAATAATGCTTCTGAGGTTTCACATCCTTTCACAGTGTAATCAGAAGACCCAGGAGTAGATGTCTGAGCAATGATAGGAGTGCCATGGAGTCATATGTTTCCCATGGAAATCATTTGTGACTTCCCTCTCTTTACTGCCACACATCTTCAAAGCACAAAACCAGCTTGTATTTTGAGCAGAACAATTATTTGCTTTACATCAAAGTTTTATGTAGCTCTTAATTCAAACTGAATTTCAAAGGAGTGAAGTTAAGGGAGGTCTCTGTAACACATGGGTGGTGATGTGTTTTCCTCTCCTGGTACACTTTCTATTGATAGATCTTGACATACTTTACAAACATTAATAATTTAGCTGCTTGCCAGAAAGAAAATATGGTTTGCTGTTTCAGAATAATTCTTGCCAATTCCTTCTGTTTTTGCTGAGAGTTGTAAAAGCAGTCATCTTCACCCTTAACTGCTGTGTGATTTTGGTCTGTTGTATCTCCAAGTGTTTCAGTTGAAGTACCTGGGTGATCTATTCCTATATTTTATATATTATAATTTTGCCTCTCAGGACTCTTTTTGCTGCTTATGTTGTTGCTATGGGTCAGAGTTTTAAAAAACAGACCTGTTGTCTTATATTTAATGGACTAAACTGCTGTCTGAACAGGTTGTTTGCCATCATGCTTATGATACCACTGGAATACTTGGAAAACTAATTAAAAGCAGAAACGGGATTACTCCTACTATAAAAACTGATATTTTTACTATAAGACTCTATCGACAGAGGCAGCTGTTGAATATAGATAACCCAAATCTTTTGATCCACGTTAGACAATTTGTTTCTTTCTCAAAATAATGGCTCAGTGTTAACTAGTAAAAAAATGGGGACTGTATTATTATTTTATTTGTGCTGATTGGATCACAGAACAGCTTGAAGCCTTGTCTGGAATCACTTGGCGTAACTGTGTACAGTGTGTCACTGTGGTGACAGTGGCCCTCCTGCACTGTGGGACTCTTAGTTCTGTCTGTAAAATTGCTGCTGCTGCAGATTATTTGCAGAAGGCTGGTTGTGAACATTTTGCTTTAGAAATTCATGCTCAGTCCAAAACTTGTGTGAAGTGACTGTTGTTAGGAAAGATTAAAATGGCTTCAATTCTGTAATGAATTTACACTAAGCTACGCATTTGAGCCATTATGTCTGTAGTTCTTTCTTTCAAGAAGCTGTATTCCTCCCTAGGACAAGAGGTGAGTGCAGTTGGTTTTCAGTGTTACAATTGCCTCATAACCCTTTATAAAGGGCTCTCTAGAGTTGATGGTTTTTAAAATGGAATTGGGTCCTGATTATGGGTCCAAGAATAAAACTAAGACAAAAATTGTTTTCTTTTATACTCTAGTTCCGTGTGGTCAGGAGCTGAGGTAGCAGAAGCATTTTGCTCCCCAGGCCGCTGTTGCACCGGTAACAGCCAGAGCAGGGGTGTCAGCTCTTACAGATAAATAACAGTGTCTTCCTGCTTGTGTGAATGAGACCGGCAAAGGCTCCTCTCAGAACTGGGAAACCTCTCTCCTCAGCCCCAAGCCTCCATCTCAGCTAAAATCCCAGTCAGCACCAACAACTAAATATTTCTTTTTAGGGTCTACCTTGTTGTTAGTCGGTGCTGTTAACATTTCTGTTTTATAGTTTGACTTTAAAGCTCCATGTTTTCTTTTTCTACTTACAGACTCTTGATTCTTTAGCAAGATACATTTCTTTCTAGGCAAAGAGAGGTGTTTAGGGAAGAGAAATAAAAATGGAGTCCTTAAGGAGTCCAGTTTTAACACTGTGCTTTCTTCTTATGTCTTCAGTTGCCCTAGACACCTCTGCCTGCCCTCAGACTGACTTGTTTGTTCAGACTGAAAGAGTTGCTGCAGTCAAACCCAAGGGGAATAACCTATATTCCATTAACCCCATTGTGTAGTCCAGCTATCCCATGTGTCACTCCTCAGTGGCTCTGTCTGAGGGCTAATTTCCATAGTAAGGGACAGAAAAGTTTGAAAATTTAAATTTTGTCTAGCAACCAGAGCATAGTGGAAGCCATCATTCCCTTATTCTCCTTCAGGGGCGGATAGGATGAATTTGCATGTTCTGCGTTTTTCCCTTTTTTTTTTTTTTTTTTCCTTTCTCCTTCACAATGGATTTTGGGTCAGGATGGCTACGTGGTGTTGCTGAGGGCAGGAGAGCTGCTTCCCCGCCCAGCCCTATGAAATACATGTCATCCCATGAAGGCAGCCAGCTCTGGGGAGCTGGAGGAAGGAAATACTTTTCCTGTTTTGTTTTGTCCCCAGAGACACTAAAACTACTTTTGTGATTAAATTAGCCGAGTGCAGTTTGAGAAATGTATATGTTGTTAATCTCTGAATGTCTTTCCTCTTTGGAATTCAAACATGGTATAAAATCTTTGGTACAGGTACATTTTTTAAATAAAAAAAGGGTATATTTTTTCTTTAGTCATACCGTTACCACGGATCACAAATCGAACATAAAAATGCTCAGTAAAGGGCCCACTTCACACTTTCTCTATCTCAGTTATTTTACAATTTGTTTTTTGTTTCAAAAAGTAGCTTTCATCCTGGACAAAAGGGTTGCCTTTATAGACAGCTTCTGCAGGATGAGGCCACACAGCACAAGGTGTGCTTTGTAGGAAGTAAATGGTTAAGGATTGTCTGTGTTTCATGTTATGGTCCTTTCTGTGTCTCCAGAGGCCTTTGTGGGAATATATTCCAGTGAAACAACAAAACCATCCCTTTATCTACTGTGTGGTTCATTCTTTAGTAAAATAATTAAATAAACGAGGTATGAAAACTTAATGGAAAAACTGAAAAAAAATCCATGTTAAAACGGGACAGGGGAGAACTAAAACGAAGACTGTGCATTACTCAATAGTTGTTTTGTTTTTTGCGGTTAGTCAAACTGTCCTTTCCCTGGACAAGTGAGGATTGCTAAGCATGAAAGATCCCCTTTTGTAAGCGATCCAAGCCACAGCTTATCTGCTGTGTCAGCTTTCTCATCGCTGTAGGTACTGCGAGCAGCAGAGAAGTGCTGGGACTTGTGACTGGTTCAATGACCACGAGTAATGGTCAAGGAATAAAAATGACCCTCAAATCACATGATTTTGATTTGGAGAATATGTTCTTGGAATTAAGGCAAAGTTTGGCATGTTTTTCAGCTTTCATTTACTAAAAGACAAGATATTTCACATGGCAAAATATGAATTTAAAAACCTCATGTGAGAAATTAAGAACTACAAAAGATTAAACTACTTTGGTATACTGTCCACAGCAATATTATTGTCCCATGCAAGATCAGCATTTTTAGTAGTGTAAATTGTTGTGGACCATGACTTTAGCTTTAATCTTTGGGGTATATGGCCTCAAAATGTTGAATTTCAAATGATAATTTGAATCTGGCACTAACTATCTAAGTTTGTGATTATAAGTTGGGATTGTTTTAGTTTCTCCAGAAGTGAAAGCGAACCATGTGTATTTAAACATCTCCAGTGTGCTTGGAGGCATTGCTGCTCATTCAAGCACTGGTGCCTCCAGCTGGATATTCAGTAAGAAGCCTTTGTCACCCAGTACAAGATTTCCCTAATCCTTTACATAAATACAGAACAGCTTTTTTTCTCATATTTATTAAACGGCTGTAGATTTAAAAGCTTTCCAATCATATGATACATGGAACAAGTTTCTTAGCAGGATCCTTAATTTTTCCAGCAGAGAAACCTCAAATTGTGCAGTAATACTGATGGTTACCCAAATGATCCTAAGAAACAAGTCTTGAGTAAGTCCCTGACACAAGCTCAGGCTTTTCAAGGAGTTGGGGTTTTTCTTCCAGTTGTTAATAATTTATGATTCATAAATTCCTTGACTGCTGCAATATTGCAGAGTGACATCTTGTGCCAGCTTCCCTAAGGATGCAGAAAGTTAGTATCAAATTACACATAATTTCAGTGCCATGGAACAGGAGTCCTCATCCTTTTGGTGGCAGCCTCACTTTCAGGTTTGTGGATGTCTGATACAATTTCTCCCTTAGAATTAAATGGTTTGAGGTTCCCACTGCCTTTACAAGCCTTAGCTCCTTGTCAGGAGCTACTGCAGTAGATAACGGCTCCTGCTGTGTTAGGTAATGTGTGTGTTACTTGGAGACAGGGCAGCCCAGGGACATGAGGTAATCTATACCTGTCCTGACTCTGAGAAAGGGCTCATTCCATGTGCATGGAGATAGAGAAGTATATTTATCATGGAAAATGTGAAAAAGCATCTATAGATATGCATTGGTATTCCAAAGCCATAAATTCTTTTAAGCCACGCATCCTTAGCAAATACAAAGTACAAATATAATTATGTGCCTGATTACCTTGAATTGTTGTTATGCACTACAGGCATGAATCAAGGAAGATCAAGTCACTGTTTGTTCAGCTGAGACTTTTGCTCAGCAGAAGGGTCCTATCTGCCCAACTTCTCCATCTGATTGACGTCATGGGCTTCAGCAGCGTTTGTTTGTAGTCTTAGATGTGGCTGTGTGCACAGGCAACTGAAGTGCTGTCCAATTAAGCTTTTCTTCTGGTAGATCCAGGATCTCAGGTCTTTGAGGAGATAAAGAATGTCATCAAATTTTATACACCAGTAGCATGTACTTAATCTTTTGGAACCCCTTCAGTTTATGTGGTGCTGAAAAACCAGAAGCTGGTTGAGAACCTGTGGTACCTCCTTGACATGAAATTTCTATCTCCTCTCCTACCCTCATTTCCCCTCCCTGAAAGGATCTAGAAGTCTTTGATTTTTGCAAATGTGTATGTAAGTAATTCCTAATACATCTGAATTGTCCCATTAAATTGAATTAGACTAACTTCACATGCTTGAACTCATGTGGAAGGGCTGGGGCTTCTAGTTTGTAACTTTAGTGCTATTAAAGTTCTGAACAGAGAGAGACTGAGAAAAATTCAGATCTTATTTGGACTGGTAAAAATTGAAACACTAGAATTGCATCTAGTATTGTAGGAACAACTTCTCTGGCAAAGTGAACAGTTTCTCTGACTAGATTTGGTTAATTAACAGTGTCCCTTGGTCGGCTGCTCTACCTTCCCTGCACATACAGCTTTATGTAGCTACAGTCAGGGCTTGATTTGGAGGGAATTACTTACTTAGTGAACTAAACTACCATTATTGCAAGCTAACTTTGATTAGAGTTGCTCCTTTTTATCCTTTTAAGTTGCTTCTTTTCATCCTTATCTACCCCAGTGTTTTAGAAAAATTGAACTAAGAAAATAATAAATCTTCTATGTATATCATCTGGTTCTGATTACCTACTTTATTTTCTAAATAGCAGTGGAACTTATTCAGAAAATCAGTGTACAGTCCACAAATGTGGTATTAATTATTGAGATACATGCTTTGGACTTGCCTGCTACCAGCTCAGTGGTTTCTGAGCATGTTGGTGCATTGCAGAGAGTTCCTGATCTCTCTGGCTACCTCCCAGCTGGGAGTTGATATTGCTTAATCTACAGACAGGGCAAAATACTGAAGGAAATGCATTCTTTGCTGTGGAACACCACCCTGTATTGTATTTACAGAGTGCTCAAAGGATCATTTTACATTAATTATGATTTCTGTGGAAAAAACTCAGAAGTAATTGGCTCAAGTGTTACAGGAATATAATTTAATTACAGGCATGAAATGTAATGTAAATAAATAGCTGACAGTTTTCTAGTATCTTCTTTTGGCAAAGATGATTATAAAAGTAGATAAATTAAAAACCAAATAGTCCCAAAAGTTGCATTTCCTCTTTCAAAGTAACCAGTTGCTTTCAGAGGGCAATAATATACACCACTGAGAGAGTTTAATGGAACAAGTGGTTAGTAAAATCTGCCCAGGCAGTGGTATCTGTCATCACAAGAATGATACTTGATAAAGTAAGAAATTCTTGTCTTGTTTTATGGAATATACCACTGACATGTCAAATTCCTTTAAAGAGGTACTACACATGTCTAAAATGTGTTCTGCCTTTCCATCTTTTCATTTCCTCTGGTTGAGGACAGCCATGGGACTGTATTGGATTAGTGATGGGTGCTGTGTTTCCTTCCCAGCCAGTTCTGCAGCCCTTCCCTAAGCTGTCAGATGGGACATGCAGTGTGTCTCTGAGAAGAAGGTGCTGTAAGTCCCAGCATCTGCTCACACACCTGTGGAATGTGGCAGTGCATTTGCAGGAGGTGGAGTAACAGAACAAGCCACAGATCCACTTGCCAGGTCACCGCTACAGTATTTTCCCTCTCCTGAAAGAGCAGAAGTGCAACAGAACTGTGTCCTCTGGAAACTGGAGGCTGAAGGTAGATTTACTGTCAAGAAAACCTTTCAGAGTATTTAACTCACACTTCTTTTATTTCTAACCATTACACACATGTGCCTTCCACCCCTTTCTTCCACATACAGTTGTACCAAAAGAGTACATAAAAAATTAAATTAGTTAATTTCTAATAGTCTACAAATATTTGAAGGATGCTTTCCGATGTGAACTTTCTGAACTATTTTTTGAGGTTACTCATTACTTCAATCAATTAATGTTTGTTTAAATGCAAACACAGCTGTTTGGTAGGGTTGTTTGGTTTTTACTCCACACACGAGGGACTCACAAACTGAGCAAATGAAACACTTTGGGTTAACAAACCCTGTTTCTCCAAAGCCCATAATCTCAAATGACAAATATTATTGCACTCTGAATAGGGGGCATGAGGGTGAATAGGAAATCAGCCTGGGTTTTGGCTGGTTTTTTTTTGATGTCATTGCCTTTTTGTTTGTAACCCTCAAAGCCATGAAGTTCATAAAACTTCATGAGCTTCCAGTAATGGCTTTTAAGATGGATTTTCTCTCCATCAGTGTGCCAAGAAAAGAGACAATACGTTTGCAGTGTCCCCCCATGCCATATGTGGAATGTATGTTTGGCCTTACAGGCCCCAACAACCTGGTGTTGACTCACCTCTGCTTGTGCCAGTGACCACACACAAAACCCCCTTTGCCACAGACGATGTCTGTGCTCTATTTGAACAGCAGACACCCCCCTGTATTACAAGACAGGCTTTACCTAGTCAAAAGAAGCAATGATAACTATTTCCCTCAAAAAACTCGGACCAGTGTAATATTTGTCAGTACCTTTCAACACCTTTGATCTGCAATATGCACATTGTAGCCCTATTTCACTATTTTTTTACAGAAAATAGCCCCAGAAACAATCCCTTTTTTTTGAATCTCTCTCAATAACACCTTCCTAAAGGCCACTTCAGCATTTCTCAATTGTTCATTTTTCCAGATTTCTAGCATTCTAGTTTTTCTTCCCTTAAACAGATATTTCCTTCATTTACACTAATTTTTCCTTTATGAACATGAAAACATAACCTTTTTGTGGGCAAGCAGTAAATACAGGATTAGAAAACTTGCACAATGGCTTGTTTCACATCTCGTTCTTTGCAGTGTGAACTCATTAATGAATAGTCAAGCTGAATTTGGAAAATGAATGCAGGATAAGAAAAAGCTGCTTTGTACCTCTCAGATTCTACTTAAGAAATAATTAATGTTGACTAGATCTAATAAAAAGGTAGACTTTGCAATTTATAATTTTGAATTGAATGTTTGCTATGGAATTTCTTATTCTTCTAATTTCTTGAGAAATAGCAACACCTAAAGATCCCGAGATCATTTCCTTGGAACCCTGCTGGTTTCATTCTTACTAAATTCTATAGATCTGAGTCTGTAGTTATTATGAAACTTAAAGGAAAATGACAATTAAAGTGATTATTTCAGTAAAATGTTAGGAAAATTAACCTAATCCCTATTGTTAAGCAGACAGGGTTTTTTTTCCTATGGAGAAAAAAGTTATTAATGAATAATTCACTAAAAGTTTTAGTTTTCTGGGTTCTGTTAAGCTGTTCATATTTTAAGCTTTATTTTGATTAGAGCCACATTTGCATTAGTCTAGATGTGGTTTCTTTGTAACTCTTGAATTGCTTCTAAAAAGATGTCAGAATCAACAACATGTTTTAGATTCCTTAATGAAGGCAGCCTAGTTATCGAGCTCAGCTCTGTTTTCTTGTAATGAATATTTAGCACATTAACCTGAGCACAATGGCTTGTTCCACAGTTCAGGCTGGATACCAAGTAGCTGTGAACCCTTCAGTCTCTTGCATTCTGTTTGATCAGCAAGTATTTGTGAATGGGAGAAGTGTGTGGGATTGAAAATAGCAAAGTTCACAATTCCTGCCAGAGCTTTGCTTGGGCGAACTGCACCTCACCTATGAGAACCACACACAGGATGTCCAGAGCCTGATTATGTGTGGAAATTAAAACAGAAGCAAAACAGTTTCCAGATGTTATCCATATTTTCCTTTACTTCCCTCTAAAGCTTTGATATTTCTTAAGAAAAAATGTTATTGGTGTAAGGTTCTAGGTTCTGTGAATTTGGAATGAGCTAATAAGAGTGTAATTAAAACAACAGAAATCACAACAGATGAAAGTAACCAGAACAGCAGATGCTAAAGAAAAATCTTACAGAAGAAATTTATAAGACTTCAGCAAACCTACAGGAAATGAATATCAGTTCTATAATCCTCCAACTGGTAATCATAGGAATAAAAATTAAAGCAAAAAATGGTCTTCTACAAAAATAAAAAATCAAAGCTTTAGAGTCAAACCCACAGTCAAACCTAATCTGTTGTTCTCTGTGGTGTGACCTTCTGTGTTACACATGTAGAGTTTTTGGGTCATCTCTGGTTGAATGCCTTTTCACTAATTACTGTAATAAAGTGATTATGAAATTTTAGTAATCTTTCAAGTCCATTTGATGTGCCTGCAGGAAGCCTCCTTTTTCTTAGTTTCTTAGTTCCTAGTTTTTTCCTAATTATTCTTATTTAGAACAATGACCTAGACTGAATTTGTTAGATTTCAGTTTTTGGAATATATTTTAAGTCAGTAGGTCAGTGGGGTCTTAATGTGAGATTCTTGTCCCTGTGCGTTTGTGCAGGATCATCCAGATCCTTTTCCATCCCTGGTACTGCAGGTGGCCCAGTGTGTGAGTACAGGGAAAAGGCACAGCAGCTGCCTCTCCCACTTGGCATGATTGCCTAGGAGGGAGTTATACAAAAGGAGAGAATTGATTTCTACGTTGGTTCCATGAGAAAAATGAAACGTCCTGCAATTTCTCTCTGTGTGTCTCCCTCACCTCCGCTCTCCTTCCAAATAACTTTTGAACCCTTTGGTCAGTTTTGGCCGTGTTGGATGGGGAGGTGACGTTGCAGGAAGTTAATTGAGATGAGCAATTGGTAAGAGGAAAGAGTTGCCATGAACATCCCAGTGAAGAGGAGTCTGTGGCTCAGCACCGGAAAATTCATATGGAAAAGAGACGTGAATGCTTCAGGTAGATGAAAAGTAGCCATCGGAGATCAAACCAAACCCACAAAATGATGGGAAAAACTAGCAATGCTGTGCTGTGCATAGAACTTTTTGGTTTTCTTTCTCCTAAAGCTTTAAGGAGTGTTTGTTTTTAGCCTATTTCCCTTTGCTGTTCCTTTGCTTGCTGACGCTACTCTTGCAACCTGAGCGATATCTGTGAGCCTCTGCAGATTCATTCTTTCTTAACAAAGAGCACGGCATGCTTAAAATTTATTTCTCTGGATGCAGGATTTCCATATTATGCATCACAGAGTTGTTTAGTCTGAAGAACTATTTAAGAACTTCTGAGTTTTTTTTTGGAATGTAAATAGGAAGCTCTCCTTTTTTGATATGTTTGTGTTTGCACTGGTATCCATCTCTTAGTTGAGGTCTCAAGCATGGTTGTGTTATATTTATCAATCTATCTATAGAGAGATCTTTGCAGCATTTCTACAGGATCTACTGAATTGTTTTACTTGAACTGTGTAAGTGGCTTGATTTATTTTTGAGCTGAGAAGGGCAGCTGGAAACCTTCACTATTTGTATATCCCAGCCCATCTTTAATTGTTTTGTAAGTGGTTCTACTTCCATTGCATTACTCCAAGCTGAAATGTTTTTGGAACATTTTTTGTTGGTTAATTGGGAAGCTGTTATATATGGCTTCCAGGTGATTTGCAGTGATGGGCATTCAGGGTGGTTTTCTACCTTCATCTAAAACTGTTGATTTAGAAGTGGGTTTTTATTTTGCAATTGACGTGAATTTTTCTTTCCACTTAATCCTTGAGATCAGCTAGTAGATTCCATAGAAAAGGAAAGATAAACTGTCTATGTATCCTGAGCCTACTCACAGAATATGCAGTCCAGAAATAACATACTGTACAGACTGATGGAGCAAGCACTATGAAAATTTTCCTTTCCTACAGATGTGATAGTTCTCAGAAATCCAGCTTTCATTTGAGCTATGCCAAGTGAAAAAGGACTCTTTTCTGGATGGGATATTTCAGGGTTTAAATAGTCTCTTTGTACGAAGAGCTCATGCACTGTTTTTTACTGTTTTTATTTTTGGTACTTTTACTTCCTTGAAGTGATAGAGGAAATGGAGCAATCTGCAGCTCACAGGGAAAATGAGGAGGCTGAAGCGATGTGCCCTGGGACTCGCACTTCATTGCCTTTGCAGCCGTGATCCCAACAATCCTTGTGCTCCCAGCTGGTTGCAGGGCGACAGCCCAAGGTGTCAAACTCACTCTGGTTCTTCTTCTGAGGCAGGATTTAGTTGTCTTTCCTACTGAGAACTCGCCTTTAAATAATTTCAATGAATAGGATGAACTTCTTGCTACATTAAGCTTCATTTTCAAAGTGGAAAAGGAAGAGGGCTGTGAAAGATGTCCCTGCTTGCCCTGTATTTCTTCCTTAGAAGAGCTAGGACTGCAAGTAAGAGAAAAGCAGGGCCATGGAAGCTCAAAGCACAGAGGAAACTTAGCCTGAACAAATTCTTTCATTGCAGAAGTGTCTGACTTTGGTGAAAATCATATATTACTTTTGAGTAGCAAACTTTACAAGAGTGCCAAGTTACTTTATTACTTGTAAAGTCGGTGACTAAAAATGAAAGAGATAACATCTCAGATAATTTTGGAGAGTTTATTTGTTGGCTTGTTTCACTGGTTTGAGGAAGAAATGAAAACTCCTTTGGTCACTAAAGGAAATAGCCAAGATATTCAAAGCTTTGATCACAGTCTTGAATCTAAAAATATAATAAACTAAGTAGCACTGCAAACAAACATAAGTTGAGGCATCAGTAACAGTAACTGATAACCAGCTTTATGGCTGGGATAATTTAGCTATTTTGAAATAGAGGAACTTGCAGTTTAAAAAAGCCATTTTGAAAAACTGGCAAAACCTCTTGCTTTTCTGGGCACTACCTTCTACCTATTCATTTGCTGCTGCTCTCATGAAGAAATTAGATGAGTTAATGGCTGCAGTGTGTGTTCTTGAATGATAAGCCTAATTCTTAGTTACACAGCTGCATCTGGAAAGGTCGGCAGAGGACAAAGGTCATGGTTCCAATAATGATACTTCCTTACATGTTATAAAGCTCACAATTCTTTAACAGTTTTCATTTTAGAAGATAACAGAATAATCACCCTCAATAATTTAATGCCATCAGTCTAAAAGTATTTTCTTTGAACTGCTGGCCACAGCTTTATTTGTTTATTTACTTATTATTTTGGGAAAGGAGGAAGAGCGTGTAAGGGGAAACCAGGAATTGCTGCATGAGAGCTGAGCTGTCTCAGGTATCACACCAAACAAACATGTCTTGGGAATGTTCTAGGTGTGGTTGCAGCTCTCCTAGCACAAGGGACAGGCTCTGGGAAAAATGAGTGAGGTTTGGGTGTATAACATTAAAACCTCATGTCCTGAGCATAGAAAAACCTCTTGAAGGGAAGTCCTGCCCTGTTTTCAGTGGAACTGCAGTTCTGTGAACATCTTAAAACTATTTATTCACGTATTATCTGGTTTCATTATAGGCAGATGTTTTCCCCCAGCCTTTGTGTTCCCCACAAAGGCAATGGGAGCTTGTGTTGGCACAGGAGATGCCAAAGCGGGCAGCAGATGTTGGCTGGAAGGTGGGAACGGTTCTTTCCATGGTGGCCACTTATGTGTTCAAAGCGTTTGAGAAACCCACAGCCTCAGAAACTGCTGAGACGCAGGTTCCAGAGCTGTGTGGTAACTTCCCTTACAGCCACATTATGGTATTTACCTAAAGGGCTTCATTCCCTGGATTACCAACAACAAGAAATTCTTTGTAAGAAGCTTGGGCTACATTCAGTTTCAAGCCACACATACAATTCAAAACACTGCTCATAGCACTATTTTAAGATTTAGTATTTTACCTTGTTGTTAGCAATGTGACTTTGTGACCTGGACTATAAAGTCAAAGTGTGCTTTGTCAGTGATTTCTGAAGAGTAGGGATTTCATCCCGAGTTGACTTGACAGTACAAACACAAATATTGTTCATGATTTCTGCCCTCTGATAATGATTTCATCTTGTGAAGAGACTCTGTTGTGACAAGCTCACCGTTTTACGTTAGTGAAGCAGTTAAATGCAGAGCTGTTCAGAGTATTATTTAAATGTCTGTTGCAACCTTAGAGGCAGGTGACCTTGCTGCCCTGGCTAAATTCCAGTTTACATCATTACAATCTACTACTTAACTCCTCAAGGAAATGCTGTGCAGAAGCCAAAGCTAAATCTGCACGTTCAATCTGAACTGGGATATCCACAGAAAACAGTGCCCTGCAGGGATTCTGCAGCGGGAGAGGTGTTTGCTGTGAAACAAACACAGCTGGGGTGTCAGATGAGGTATAAATTGCTGCCTTTGCTTCTGCCATCACCAGAAAGACTCAAGATACTAAAGGCAATCAGCAAGGAGTACAAGCCAGAACAGAGAAAGAACAGGGTTTAGGAGTACCCAGAAATGTATTAAATGACCCTGACAAGTTTTGCCCTTGATATTATAAGTTAGAACAATAGCTGATCTGTAAGCAATTAGCCCAAAGAAGGGCTGAAGGACAGTTCTGGTGCTGCTAAGGTCCAGGGAAAAGCAAAAATAAAAAGGGATGCTATTTTATTTAATGGAAATAGAGTAGCATGCTTTCACTTTGTTCTAAAGACTGTTATCAAAGAATGGAATAGAAATTTTGCAGGAAAGGAAAATTATTTTTATTAGGAAAAACTGTGTCTGCCAGAATAGGTAAGCACTGAACAGATTCCATACCATAGAATGGCTTTTATCAGAGGTTTGCAAAATTAGACAAATATCTGTCAAGAATAAATATACTTTGTTATTCTGCTTTGGGGCAGGTCTGTTCAGGTTTCTCTGAACAGAAGTTGTTTGAAGTTGTTTTCCTCTGTCCTATTCTCTGCTGGTTCTAATTCTGGCTGTTTGCTCGAGCTTTAGAAAGCTCACTGCAGACTGGGATTTGGCAGATTGAGGTATCTGAAAGAACCTCCCCAAGGCTAGACAGACAAACGATTGTTAGGCTGAAATACAAAGACCCAGGTGATCCTAAAACACGCAGCACAATTTTCAGGGTTTGTTTTCTCCCATCCTTGATCTCAAAAATCCATAGCAACTCAGTAATACCAGCCTCTTTCTCACGGCTTTCCTGCCAAGGCTGCCCACCAAGGACAGGGCACGTGTTGGAGCTGCTGTTAACTAACAACCAGTCTGGGCCTCACAAAATACCAATGCACAGCAGTGATTTTCAGTCTCTGTGGAGCTACACTTGACAGGAACAAGCGGGTTAAAATTACTGGTCACTTCTTCAGCATTTAGAGCAGCACCTGAGCAGTCTCAGGGAACAGCCCCTCAGTCAAAGCCCATTGCCATGATATACTCCATAAGGCCATGCCTGTATATTTATTTTTTGTAATGCTTACTATAGCTGCTGGAATTTCAGGCCCTCATGTTTATCCAACCACTTGTCCGAGTGGAAAATTTGGGAAGTAAACAAGTCCCCTTCTAGGCACCTGCCACCCTTGTGTGGTCTGTCCCTCAGCCTAAATAAAGCTGTGACTGCTTCTGTGAAAATTGCTGTCCTGCTGTGATGCACAAGGCACCCACAGGTATGGAACACTGGCCTCTACACGTTGCAGAGGTGTTTTCTCACCTATTATATTTATCATGTAACTGGAATCATGAGATTAAATTCAGTCTCCTTCTCTATGGTCTTTTGTGTTAAATCTTTCTAATAAAGAATAATAAAATCTTTAAAAAGATTTTATTAAGTAGCCTTTTGAAAGAAAAAGCAGAAGCTAAAAAATCAAATTAAGATTTGACTTTGATCACAGTAAATATGGAGACTGTTCACGGCTATTCATGGAGACACATGAAATTAAAAATAAAAAAGTAACAGCAGAAAACTGTTTTAAAACTAAATCATTCCAAAGCTGCCACAGACAGATCAGTAGTAGCCCTCTCTGTGTTCTTCATTGTTGTAATTGCAGTATCAGTCAGTAGACATTTTCTAAATGGTTGGTCAAGAATGTGCCTACTAAATGTAGTAAAACTGAAACCAGAAATGCATTTCCTTCTTGAGCAGAAAAAACACACACTTAGGACTACAAACTGAGAGCCCTCTTTGTTATCCCAGTATGTTCAGTCTACTGTGCAAAGCAAAAAGTCAGTAATGACAAAAGATTTAAGTCTAAGAGCTGTAGTTCATGAAGATTCCTAACACAATGCACTACTGCCTGAACACTAAACCAAACTGCACCTTCAGATGCTGACTTGCACGTGAATTGTCTCTTGCTCAGACCGGGCTAGCTTCCAGGAAAGCACCTGACTTTCACAAGAACATGTGAATTTAAAAAAACTCTCTTGAACAGAGAGTAAGGTTTCTTCCTTTAAAGCCACACTTAAATGTTGCTGACACAGTAACACAACACCAGGCTTTAAAGCAGAGCTTTTGCAAAAGCATGTGGATAGATCTCTGCTCAACTCACACTGGTTCCTTACAGAGCTGAAGTCTGATGTTATTTAAGAAAAAAATACAAAAACCTTTCAATGTGTTTTTCCTAGTATAGTGCACATTTTGAAGGGGGGAAAATCTATCCACTTATCTTTTTATTTTCCTGTACTTTCTATTTCTTAGCATTTCTGAGCTTTGAAAACCTATCATTTGTCAGTTACAGTCATAACTCATGTTCCCTATTTGTTCTGTTGAAACTTTTCATTTAGGGAAAAATCCACTGGGTCCAAGGTTCTGAAAAGGCTGTATCAGTTTCAGGTCTGTATATAAGAGGGATGGAAATAAAAATTGCATGACATTTAGGGGAGCTGTGATTTTTTTCTTCAGCTATATATACCATGAGGTTATCTAAAAAGCTGTTATACAAAGGGAGAAAAATGCAAAAGCAGGAAACGGGACACAGTTGTGACAGGGTTAACGTGTTTTCCTTCTCTCCCTGTGAAATACAATATACATGAACTTACAGGCAAACTAACTTTGAAAAACTTTTACAGGTTTTAAAATGTTATTTTTCCACATACCAAGGCCTAAACAAGAAAGCAAAAAAGCCTAAATATTAAAAACTTGCCTTAAAATTCTCAGTAATACCAGTCCTAGGTAATTAATCTAAGACCAATATATGCCTTACAGTCATAAGTAATGATGGCCTGAAGAGCTGTGGTACCTGCCTTCATTGGATGAGAAGATGCAGGAGCCCTTTGCTGCAATGGGACTGAGTTAACCCTAGCTGGTTTAGTCTTAAACTCTATCACTTAACTATTTTTCACTTTAACATCTGGTTAGAGGGAAACATAAAGTGGGTGCAAGGCACTTTCATCACTCAAGTTGCATGGCGCACGTTCCAAGGCTCTTCACAGAAGCCAACATCTTTTGAAGTATCTTCATATGCCCACGTTTATGTTTTGACATCTGTGATAGCGAACTTAAGGTAACTTTTCTATAATAATGAGTTTTAAACTAATTTTTGGCCTTTTTTTTTTTTTTTTTTGCTGAAGCCAGCACTCAGACCTATTGGTAGAATTCTTTTTAACAGTTCTTTTCAGTGCCCCTGTCTCTATGGTAGTGTTTCCATTTCTCAGGGATTAAGATCTCCCGCCACACCCTCACCCGGGCAGGCTCAACATTAGGGCCTCACTCCTAAATGTAGCAGTGAAGTCACTGCTGTGCCACATTCTGGGTGCATCATCCACCCTTCTCTGGCTGCAGCCTGGGACTTGTTTCACCCCGAGGCAGCTGATGCTGGAGCTACCAGCACACCAAGGGCCAGCCAAGGGCTGCTCACTGGAAGCAAACACTGCCTTCATCTTAAAATGAGAGAGGTAAACCTGCCAGCAAAATAATTCTGAGCTGCTTTCCTTGATGCCTAAGGATGAATTTCAGTATTTCTATACATGGGTAGAACTGACAGATTTTGCCTGTTGTACAATATATTTCCCCCAAAAAAGTAAAGTGTTGCCACTAACTGCCTTCTAACATACAGTGTTAACAAAGGAGAGGAAGGAAAGGGTCCTCCACTTTGTTTTAAAGGCACAGTGAACTCAGGTTTCACTGACAAGAGTTGGATTGTTCTTGTTTCCAGCAATTTTACTGAGTAGTTTTAGAAAAATATTGTTTCTTCACAGCTTTTAGTGACCTGTGCCATTTGCACTTGCTTGCCTTCATTCTGCAACACCACAGGAGATTGTATTCACTCTCAGGCCCTCCAATTCACCACTTCAAACCAATTCTACACTCTGCTATATATAGTTCAATGATACACAGGAACTCCAGCTGATGCATTAAAGGCCTATTAAACTGGCCATCAGATAAACTGATACATCTCATACATGATGCAGTGGTCTTGACATTGGGAAAGGTTTCATTGTGCTCTGATACACGGAGTACCCTCCGCCTAAGAACCTCCATACTCTGTGAACTCCACAAAACATGAATACCTGTATTCTCTAACCACTTCTCATCTGTCTCAACACCTGGAGAGGAACTCTGGGGAGGAGACTTGTTACTTACCTGTATACAGCACCAAGAACCACCCTGATTTCCCCTGCCACACCTTGAGCTAAGCTCTATCACCAACTGAAGGCATTTGCTGCTGCTGCTTTGGCAGCAGTAACCCAGCCTCAGTGGGGAAGATTTTCAGCAGCTGAGCTGTCACTTTGCTAACTGATCACAAGTCAGATAATGAACTCAGTTTTGCTATTAGCCTTTTAAATACACTTGCAAGGGGGAAAAAAAAGCCCTCAAACCAGGTTAAACATTTTCTAAGGTCACAGAGAATCAGTAATAAACTAGGAGCAGGATCAGCTTTCCAAAACTTTAATCCCTCCCCCTAGTTCTGCATTCCTTTGGAAACAGAAGCTGCTAAAATTTTTGGCCAAAGGACCTGAAAATTTTTTTGAAAGAATATTTAATCTACAGAGCTTCAACTTGCAGTATAAAAAAACCGTAAGATATCTGTTTAGAAGGCTGATATCCAACTGTAGTCCATTTTTCTTATTTTTCGTAGCTCTTTTTCCTGGGATTTAGACAGTTTACATGTCATCTCTCCTAATAATTCCATATGGCTGGTATCTTCTTGTTCCATTTCTGTGACATCTTCCTCATCTGAATCATCCTCTGCTTTTTCACTTTCCATTTCTACTTCATCAGCAACTTCTTCAGCACTGGAAGAAGATTGGAAACAATCCAATTCATGGGTATTCTCATACACTACAGTACTATAGGGGAGAGGTAAATTATCATGCAAATAACTAAGTAAAGATAAGATTTTATTTAATTTTTTTTATTAGTTTAGTCTACTCTAAAAGCTGCTATACTTTTCCTGCCATCCCAATTTCAAGCCATTTTTCAAATAGCTCTCCTCTAAGTAAACTTAAAACAGTTTTCTTTCTTGAAATATAGAGAAACTGCAGAGCAGGCAGGTCAGCATTACGACAAATGTTAGAACATCAAAGTCCTACAGGATTAGGAACATTGGATATACTGGTAGATGAGACAGTATTCAAGAAGGCCATTCTTCTCTTTCAAATCTGGAAAAGGTCACTTGGTCTTAAAAACTGCTGCACAGTACCTAGTGTCACTAGGAAAGAAAAAAATTCTTTGTTTTTTTTTTAAACACAGAGATATGTTTAAAGTGGCTGTTCCCTTCTGAGTTAGAGTTTTAAGCCCGTGCTGAAGTAGAAAGCACAATTCCAAAGAATTATATGGAACAGTTACCCTTTACCATGCATTAATTAATAGTATAAATTCAAGTGTCTGTTGTATAAATATTCCAGATCTATTAGAGTGAACAGTATGGCAGAACAGTACTGGTCTTCTAAAAAATCATCTAATACAAACTATTCATCACTCACAAAATGTAAATGGAGAAGCACACAGCAATATCACGTACCAAGGAAAATAAAAGCATGTAATGTTAATAATATATCCACTGTGTAATATAGACACTATAGAGTGATAAATTCTGGTCAATCTTCAAGGGCCGAGTGCTGCAGCCCTTCCATGTACCTTTAAATGCACAGCCATACCAATCACCACTGTCAAAGTACAAACACTACAAGTGCAAATATTTACACAGGTCACTGAACTCTCATATTCTTCAGGACTGAAACTAGATGCAAGTTTCCACGTATGAGACTTTTGCCAGTGTTTTGTTGTGCCATGCAGTAAGAAATCTTGCAGCAGTGGGCAGCACAGCGTGGCAGAAGCCAGGACACTGCTGTTATGGCAGAACACAGAGCACACACACGAGCTGCTCCAGCTGGAGTTTGTTTCCAGGTGAGCAGCCCTGGCCCTGCCTGGCAAATTCGTAACTACAGCTGATTCCATGGATGTCTTCATCTCTGGCCTGGCAGAGTTTAATGAAACACTTTAAAGACTAGATGGCACAAAAAAGCATTTGTTTAACTGGCTTCAGTGTAACTGACAAGGTATTAATCCTAATACAAGAACATTGTCATAACCCCTGGGCCTGCATTCCTTTCTTAGCAGCATACATTGATCTCAGAGGAGTAAGCCACGATTTTAAGTACCTATCAGACTACTCTATTAAATTGGAATTAATGCACTGTAAGCCAAACCTAGCTGTGCTTACAGTATACACTTGTATTTTGTAGCTTAATTAGAAATGAAATCTGAGTTCTAAACAAATTCTTAAGATCAAACTTCTAACTTCTTGGTGTGTCTAGAAACTGAAACAAAAAATTATGCAGGAAGTCATAATAGTGTCAAATAAAGTTGAGAATCTAGCATTTAACCAAAACTAGCACTAAAAAAAAAAAAAAAATCAAATCCCTCAAATGAAGTTGAATTCATAGAGAATATTTGAGTGCAAAAGGCAACATTTTTGCATATAAGCATGTTATGCAAAACCCAGCAAAACTAACAGCAACCAAAGAGCCAATACACTGAACAGCCAGACCATTACCACACTTAAGTATTCTACTAACTTAGTGAATAGATAAAGAGTGCTGGAAAACTGCTTTTACACTTTAAACAAAGATGTACATAATTTAAAATAACTTCAATAACTAAGGAGAATTCTTGAACTTTTCTTACCTTTTGTTCTCTTTGGAGATGAGCAATGAGTTAATAAATATAGTGCAGAGGAAGGAAGCAGATGGCAAAACGTGTGCTGGGGTGTGCAAAAGCTGTAAAGACAAAACAGAAGCTTTATGAAAGATTTTGTTTGTCATGATTTTGCTTGTACATTTACTGTAATTACTCCTACCTCTTTGACAGCAGGTGAAGCTTGCTCCTGCTTATTATGAACAACTGGTTTTCCAAGGTCTATATCCTCTTGTGCTTGCTGACGTCTGTGCTTTCCCAACAGCACACTAAATGGGGTCACAGGAAGACTTTCTTCTACTGCCAGCTTGAAAAAATGTAAGTAGAATTTTAGTGTCACAAATCTGAGTTCTATCTCCTTTTAAGTTACCAAAATTCAGAATGAACCCAGATGTCAAAAATCTACACTCAAATTTAATTCAACTGAGCTATCTGGCTCTTTGTACTCATTCTCTGTCAGGTGTCTGGGAAAAAACCTGCACCGAGGGTTGCAAAACTCTCCAGAATCTGGACCCAAGAACACCAGATTTTAGTTTGCTGATGTACCTATTAACTTCCAAGTATGGAAGGTGGTGCATTTGCCAGAAAAACTAGGGATGGGTTTTTGGGATTCTGCTTAGAACCAAAAGATCATTCATACTCCAGCGTCATCTGCAGAGAGATTCAATTATGTAACAGGAAGCAAAACATGACACCCTGACTTCTAGCATTTTCCTACATCAATATACGTTCATCTGAGCACCAAATTATTCCCCACCCTCCAAAGAAACTGACTGCTTATGCCCACATTCCCACAGGGCTTTGTATTAGAAAGATACTAACTTCTACTTTGATCTATTTTATCTAACCAACCAAATCAACCAAATGCTGCTGTTTCAGTGAGTATGAAACACTTTTTCAACATGAATTTAAAAAAAAAAAAAAAAAAAAAAAAAAAAAAAAAAAAAAAAAAAATGTGGGGCGGCNAAAAAAAAAAAAAAAAAAAAAAAAAATCCAATTTCCCAGACTACTTCTCCACAGAAATACATACTGGAATGCAATTTTGGAATTGCTTCTCACTGGTAAATCGCAATTGACTGACAACTGTTCACCCTCATCAGAAAGCAGAGTTCAGACCACACCCAAGGTTCCAAATGTTACAGAAACCAAGATAAGGAAAGAACTTACTCAAACATGTTGCTTCATTTGTGTAACCTGAATGTTTTAGAAAAGTATCTTTTTTTTTTCCCCTTCAGGGAAGATAGAAAAAGGAGAGTAGCTTACTGATACTTAAAAAAAATTTTTTTACAAACAGCACTTCCTATCAACAAATAAGCAAATACAGATTACTGTCCCTTAAGTTAAGTGTCTGTGACTCCAGGTAAGGATCTGGTGTGCATTTTCACGATAGAAGGGAATTTCAATATGACAAAATAAACACCATCAGAATTTTGAACTGTTCTGTCCATCTGAGTCAGAACTTCTATGAGAGGTACCTGTTTGCTCGATGGTGTAAGCCTTTCTTCCAGAGACTTTGTGCTAAGTGTCATTAGCTCCTAAAATACAGAAGGATGTAGCACAGTTATCATATGTGAAACTGCTTTCCATATTTCCATATCTTGTCTAAGAAGCTTCCAACTGGCCCAAAAGCTTTTATCAGTCAAGTGGAAGAGGCAAAACCATCTCTTCCTCTTTATTTTGTAAAGAAACTGAAAAGAAGTAAGAATGGACCTAGAGGTTCTATAGACAATTTTCAGAAAACAAAAAAAACCCCACAACCCCATCCAGAAATTACAGGGAAATTGAGTATTCACATGGAACATTTGTATAATCAGCAATAATATATAGAGCTTCTAGGTGTTTAAGTTAAGCAGCACAGGCAATGTTCCCAAGTTATCTAGTTTCTTGGATCAATGAGGCAGCATAAAGTATTCACAGTAGAAAACTAGTAAATAATTTTGTGCTTAGGCTGTTTTGGCAGTTGAAAACTTTCAACAAAGCATGGCTTGCAATGACTTGAAATCACAAAAAGAAACTCCTACACTCATAAGCAGAACTCTGAATTTGTATCAATCTATTTTAAAGAAAAGAGTTTTTTCCCCAGCAAGCACCTGCCAATTACTATTCCTTACTTGTGTATCCGTAAGAAAAAATAGTTGGGATTTTCTTAGCCAGGGGTATTTTTCTGAGCTTGTCATTTCAGGTTCATCTCTTGGAACAAAGGCAGCAAGCAGAATCTTTTCTTTACAAAGGTTTCTCTGGATGTAGATTGGCCGTGGCTCATTTGGTTTAAATACAAACACTGCAAAACCAAGAATGTCTTCTCTTTATATCAGGAAATTCTTACCTTCCTGGCCAGCTGTCAAAGCCCTGCGTATCACAGCCAGGAAGGCTGGACAGGATTGCCTCCAGGCACCAGTTTTCAGGAATATAACTGGATAACTTTACTGCATAATAAAAGGTATTTTTCACAGTACTCCAGTCCAGAGAACATAACATAATTGGAAATTAACATTTCTGTAGGAAGAGCTATCTTAATTTAATGTCAGAGCTCTGAAACGTAGCTGTACAGTTTTGCATTTACAAGAGAGAGTCAAGAACATTTGAGACCCTCACCCAGAAAGTGTGGTTAATCCTGAGCTATATCCTGTACCAGAAACTCACTGCTGGAAGAAAAGGTAACATGCTTTATTTTTTTGATCTGCTGCTGTCAGACACAGCTCAGTTTCCACAGGTGCAAGCACCCACTGAAGTCCATCTTGCAGTTTTCGTGGTCTGAATTCTAAGAAAACCTTTTCTAAAAATTGTGCTTCCCCAGTTTTAAATTCTGCTGATTATGACTTGTCAAAGAAGGCTTTGTACTTACAGCTGGACTCTTTGGAGAGCCACGAGACTGCAGCAATATGTTCAGAAAGGGGATCAGGTTGCAGAACTACGACATTGAGGTGGGCACTCCACTCCACTGAAAAGCAAGCACAGCAAGAGCCAGACGTGAAAAGGAGCCAAACAAAAGGTCAAACAAACAACACACAGGACCTCAGCTGCTGGAAGAGGCAGCTTCACTCATTCCCTGGTGAATAAAAACACACAAATGCTACCAGCTTCTACAGGAGTGTAAGAAATACAACCTATTATTGGGTTATCATTCACCTAACTTACAATTTATCTGCACATGCACACAAAGCACATGCACACTGGACAGGATGCTATCCTAAGTATGAAGATCATCCCATTTCCACAGGGCGTTTTGTAGTGTGTAAATCTGGAACTGAACTAGAATCATTTCAACGTTTCACAGTAATTTCAAGTATTAAATTACTGTAGCACACATTCAAGCTGATCTTACATGCACAAGTGAGCAGGTTCCAGCAACACAGAAAGCCATAATCAGTGGCACCAATAAGGTACTTGGAACATGTTAGTCTCCCAAAGCAGATGTTCCTACAGAAGTAAAAAGTCAAAACAAGTTAGTGACCTTCAGAGTTCATCTTGGTTTCTCTATATAGCAATTATTCACAAGTCACAAAAACCATTCAGTTATGATTTAGTTTTGAGATCTAAATCAGAAGTTTGCTTTTTGCTTTCACCTCTAGTGGCATGAAACTTCACATACAACTATCAGATAAGTCTGATGATTTAAAGTATGCGTAAATATAGAAGGATTACATGTTTCTACAGCATTCCAATCTAAAGGAAGGATTTTAAACTCTTAAATAAATTACAAACCCATACATACTTGTAAGTGTTCACATTGGGATTCAAAAATAACTTCCATATTTAAAGAAGCCCTACTATTGTTTAGGAACTAGAAAGATAGGAGTAGTTAAAAAGAAGTTATTATAAGCTGCTCCAGTTGAAGAAAGCATGTGATTTAATTTCTCAGTCTCTTGTTTGAGAATAACAGAACAGCTTTATGACTTCTAATGATAAAAGATTTTCATAAAAAGCTAGTAAGGTACAGAATTTGTATATTAAAGCACAGCCCTTTGAAGTTATGCAAGTAATACAGTAATTCATTATATTCCTACAGTAATTTATTTCCTTTTAATGTAACAAATAGTAATTGCTGTAAGAGGAGGCAGCTGGCCTGGGAAAAGCTTGCCACTGCATCAAGCTGGTGGCTCATGTGCCTCTCACAATTTTACTGCACACCAGTCTCAGAATCACATTTCTCAATTTCAAATCCTGGAGGACCAATATAAAACAGACTTCATCAACCAAAAGAAAAAGCTTACAAACATAATACAACACATGGAAGGGAGAGATCTCTGTATGCTGCTGTGATTCTTTGTGTCAACAGTCTTTAAAACATTGTGACCACACAATGTTGATGTCTTTTATCATGACAGCATACAATGGAGCATTGCTGGCATAGTCTGCCAGGAAAACATGGATTTTCCTACAGAGGTTAGAGAGAGGATCATGATATGTATTTCATAGTACAGATAAGGTCATTATGCTTTTATGGTTTATTGATAGAATTTCTATTTGCATGTATGCATACATGAATAAAGAACCAACTCTGTGTATTTATACTTTTCCAGAACTTTGATTCATCCCTGGATTAATGGGGAAAAAGAGAAGGGCTGTCAACACACTACTTGTGTGCCCCATGATACACCTTTAAGGATGGGAGTACAGGAGACATAAGCAAGTAAGAAGGAACTGCAACACTTGATCTTATTTTTAACAGTATTTTTAACCAACCACCTAAAAGCCATTTTAGTCTTTTCTATATATGAATTTAAGACTGTTAAATTCAATGTTTATTTGAACATATACAAGGTCTCAGACTGCTATGAATTGATTCTTTTTGTTCTGAGAGTTTAAAGGAGACATAAAAGAGCAGATGAAAAACGCACCTTATATTTCCAGGTGGATGGCAAAATGTACACTTAAGATCCCAAGTAACTGAATCCCATATAGTGACAGTTTCTTCAAAGCTAACAGCAAGCAAAGAGCCATCTTCTGAGAAGCAGCAGTTCGTAGCTTGGTAGTTGTGGTAGCTGCCTACAAAGTCACAGCTCCAGCTCACACTTTGCTGTGCTGTATTGAATGAACAAGCCAGTTAATGCAAGTCTATACAGGAAGAAAGAAGAATTCAAGTATTATTGCAAATTAGGCTCAAGAGCAAGGCAGTTTTCTTTCACAATTTTTGAAGAGTGTAGAGAATCTGCCCTGTTCTACTATGAGAAACAGCTGGTAAGGTTTTCATTTGTCCTCAGTTTCGCATCTGAACAGTGAACCCTGAGACTGACACAGTACAATGTTCATGCTTAGTTTGCCAACTCCAGTAACTGTGCTCTTAAACAGGCAGAGGTTAGATAAAATGATTCTCAAGTAGATTCAGTGCTTATTGTTCTGAAACATTGTTCTAACTCTAGCAAGAACACGAGCGTTACTCAAAATCTGAACACAGATTGCATTTGAATACAACAAAGCTCGTGGTTTATTTGCAGAAGATTTGAGGATTTCCAAGTGACCCACCAGCATGCTTCCTTGTGTTGGTTCACCTGCCACTGTATTCTGTTGGGACACTTTTCCCACTGTTGTTGATAATTACCATAAAATAAACCAGAGCAAACTGACGTACTTACCACATTAACACACATTTCCCAGTCTAAAACAATTCATACAGCATGCTTTTGAAACGTTTGAGTAGGATGAGGAAAAAAAGGAAAATAAGTTCACCCTATGCTAAGATATCCTTTATATAATGGCTACAAGTTGATGATTAAAAGACCTGCCTTTAAAAA
The DNA here is from genome assembly GCA_013397795.1 of Orthonyx spaldingii. Taxonomy (NCBI): domain Eukaryota; kingdom Metazoa; phylum Chordata; class Aves; order Passeriformes; family Orthonychidae; genus Orthonyx; species Orthonyx spaldingii. The sequence continues at coordinate 1,104,146 of VZTJ01002870.1, read as the reverse complement.
AAAAAA
>VZTJ01002870.1:996097-1104120 GCA_013397795.1 Orthonyx spaldingii | reverse complement strand
AAAAAAAAAAAAAAGCCAGAAACAATTGAGTACTTCCAGCTGCATGGCACCATCTAGGGGCACAGCAAGAGACCTGCTGCAATTAACACACACCAGAGTGTACTCAGCTGAGGAGCTCGCTGGTAAACTAATGTTTGCTGCAGAGAAGCTGCAGCTTGTCAAGCCTGTCTACCTGAGCATTCCTACTCTGCCCCACTGGGCAAATACACCACAGCAGTCACCACCAATTTGTACTTTTATATATGCCAGGAAACAGAATCCTGTAGTCACTTAAAAAACAAACACCCTGATGAGGCCAGTCAGCAGATATAAAACTACTTTGTGGAAAGAAAAAAAGAATTTGTTTTCATCCCCAACTGACACTATACTCAAGATCAAAGTATCTGTCATTAAGATACAATTTAGGCTTAGAAAAATTTATGAAAAAAAGCAAAACCAAACACTCTTTCAGATACCACTGAAGGGGTTACCATTAATACAGTAAATGACACAAGGTTTTGTCTTTCTTCTCACCAGCAGCCACCGTTGAGGAGCAAAGAGCTTGGAAAGTCAGTTTGGCAAAGTCTGCCAAATGGAAACCCTAGTAGCTCAAAAGTACTTCTGAACATGTTCTCACCTGCCCATGAAAAGACAAACAGATTACTAAACTGCAAGCAGTTCAGCAAGACCACTAGCACAGCTATTTGGGAACATGAAATGACAAGACACCCAAGTGGCAGGGAAGCTGCAGTTCACTTAAGCGTGCCTGACACTGTAATAACATTTAAATAAAAGGAAATTAACTGTGTTGGAAATCTTTTGTATTTCACATCCAAAGGCATACGAAGCAATTAATACACATACACAGATGGTCTGTTTGAAAGAAGTGAACAACAGCATGCCTTTCAAGAGGTGAAATTTGGTTATTAGAAGCATCTCAGAAATAGCTAAATACTCAGCCTATGATATTCAAATACCTAATGGAAAGGAAGGATGTTCAAAAAATGAACTCTGAAGTGGTGGATCTGCAGAAAGGCAAAAGTGCTATTATTTTACACTAAGTCAACTCAAACAGCATTAATACATTTCTGCATGCTGCTCCTTTGAGCAGGAGTCTCAAATGAAAAGCCTACCCAGAGGAATGACAAAAATTCATTTTTGCAGCATGGAAAAATCATTACCACAAACAATTCGTTAAGCAATGAACACAGGCTGCCATTCCGTTCTGCAGCAGCTTGCCAAGGTCTTTGGCTATTTCAGAAACCTCCATATCAATGTGTAATCCTGTGGAACTACAACAGAACTCCAGCACAGGATGCTCAGGAGAACACAATACTTCATGCAGCAGCAGAAACAGATCAATGCACGGCACTGAGCAAATGAAGGTAGGCTCTTGATTTGTATAGCTTGACTTCAAATGTCATTGTAGGTCCTTTCCAACTCAGGATATTCTTATGGTACCATGTTACAAGGTGCAAGTAAGAGTAAATTATGTTTTGACCATGCTTACCTTCTGGATCAGTGTCTTCTACCATCACCCAGACTTTAAACACACAGTCTCTGCCAGTTGTTACCAGTATGAGAGAGTCATCTCCCAGTTCCTCCATGTCACGAAAGCACATGTCTGTGATGTGGTTGTCATGGGGTGTATTTATTCTGGTATTCAGCTTAAAGCTATAGGAAAAGAAAACAGAAGCTTGCCATTCTATCTCATTTGGAACATGGGGAAGACTTCAGTTTAAATTGATTCTGGAATGGGCAGGGACAAGAGGAATCAAAGAAAGTTCTAATTAAGACAGGTAAATGGTATCACATCAACAGATCAGATTTCCCTAATGGCTTCCATAGAGTAGCCCAGCACCACGAATTATCACTAGGCAAGCAGCTCTCAAATACTCAGCATGAACTCTGGGCAGTCTTTCCAGTACTTAAAAAAATCAGTCACATACTTGATCTGTGTGGTAGCTTTTTTTTTTTGCCTTGTTTCTTCTTTAAGAAAATAACAATTTGTAGTCAAAATGTAATTTTTTAAATACGAAAATTAGGGAAAGGGTATTAACCAGATGCATATGTTAGCTAAAGAAAAAGATCAACAATAAAATGATAATCTTCTGTACCTTCTGGAGAAGGACTAATCAATTAATGATGGATTACACAGGGCTGGGAAAGCTATATGAGCTATAGAACCATTCTGTCAGGTCCATGATTCTTAATACCAAGAAAAGATGTAAATTTAAGTCCCGTGGTTACAACAGCCTCTGATTAATGTAAGTAAAACAGACCCAGAGCAATTATTTCCCACGTGTATTCAGTGCAACTCTGTGCTCTGTGTGCTGTTGCAGATGCTGTAGCATGCACGGTAACCTCCCAGATCTGGAAAAACCCTGCCTTTGCAAGGCAATGTCTGTGCAGGGATTTGTGTGACTGAGAGCTGGAAGGCCACCTCTGTTATCACTACCTTTGTGTTTCTTCATGGTAGAACCACAGCTTCAGCTGCAGCTCGGGGTCGGTCACTTCCTCGCTCTCCTCCACGGTGGCCAGCCAGGTGCCCCGGGCGCTGAACGCCACCTTCACCAGGTCCGACTGCGCCAGGCCCGCCTGGTGGATGTACTGGCGCTGCACGATGTCCAGCTGCAAAGCAAGGCACAGCTGCATGTCAAAATTCAGCTGCAGCTGTAAGAGATGCCACTCCTAAAACCATGGAGAAAGGAAGTTCTGAAGGCTCCAGTTAGACCTGACTGGGCTGTGGCATAAAAAAGTACCCCAGTGTGTGGGGAGAGCAGAATTAGGGCATCTGCATTCCACAATGATGCTAAGTGTAGGAAAGAATTAAAAATAATATGAAGGTGTTTTGCCTAAAATTTTTGACATTTAACAGGATAGCACACTGTAAGTACTCTTTTCAGTACCAATATTTAGATTTGTTTAACAAGTAAAGTTTGAGATAAAGCCAAGAACATCTCAGCCTGGATTCCCGCCTTGTGAGACAGCTGCAAAGTTTTTTCCTGTTTGCCATATTAAGTCTTCAAATAAATTCTGATGCACAAGTTATTTGACGGAGTAAGTTAAAGTTTTGGTACAAGCCCATCCAACTTACACTGAACAACTGTTGGTCACTCTGGAGGGAATAGAACTGCAAGTGGCCTGGCTCTCCATTCAGGACCAAAGCTTTGGTTCTAGGATCAACCACCAGGCCAGTCTTGATATCTCTACCTGGAAACAAAAATCAGGTGACAAATGACCAAAGCTGTCAAGTGACACATTCCACTCTCTAAGTGGAAGATAAATTTTATTTCACTTACTTTTGATTAGCCCTTGAATACTTCTGGAAAACCTTAGGTTGCTGTTGATTATTGTAATTCCTGAAAGAGAAAGTAGACAAAGTCTTGCATCTCATAGTGGGAAAGGGACTGTAACCATCTGTACTGTAAATGTATCTTTTCCCAGTTTATGACACCAAGGTGGAAAGCCAAGTTACAGCAGTCACCAGGCAAATTCACAGAACTGATCAAAAAGCAAGAGATCACTACAAGCATCTGTTTTTTCAGATCAGTAATGAAATTTTATGCACTACCTAGTTAATTCATCCAAAATCAAACACAATAAAGCTCATACAGATTTGCATTTCCATTGAAGTGATGCTTGGATGTGTTTTGGCTTACTGTTGTCTGTGTGCAGGGTGCAGCAGAGAGCACCATCAGAGGCCATGGAGATGTACTCGATAGGAGACCCCAAACGAGGCAGGAAATCCTTCTGACATGAAGATTCATTGTGCCACTGGACTAGAACAGATTCAACTCCACCACTCAGCAACCTGGTTCCTATTCCAGCAATAAAAATAAAAGGTTTTGCTTAAAAAGAAATAAAATCAGCAGCCTATCTCTTTGCTATGACAGACAGACATGAGTTTCTCAGAACTTTTTAAAACAAGAACTTGTCACAAGCAAGCAAATACATCAAGCCTGGGCAACACACACAAATATGTTTCTCGTTATCCCCTGTTAAACTGCTAGAGAAAGTTGAACTAAGTAAGAGGAACTTGTGTCTACAGTGAAATTTAAACAATGCTTTGGGAGTAGTAGATCCCATTACTTTCTGAATCAGCTGAGTATTTGTGTTAGGATATGGCTGAATTGTTCTTCTGTGAGAAATACTTCGCAATAAGAAATATCTTAAGGAGAATAGTTCAGATCACACAATTCGGATAAAAATGTACTATTTCTGACAGCAGGTTTGATCTCAGACAAGACTGACTTGTTTGATTTGGATGGCAGTAAAACTGGCAAGAACTCATCAATGTTATGAAACAGAAGGGGAGGGAGAGTGGAGGTGCGGAAGAAGAGGTGAGAGAAGGGGTTAGATTTCTTTTTTCTACCACAGAAGATAAATATTTGACATTATAAATGCCGAGCAAAATATATTAAAAAAATAACAACTCCTTTCATTTTTATTTCAGATCATTCTTGGATATAATTAAAATTCTAGAAATTAACTTATTAGTAAGTGGACAAACTTGCAGCTTCTATTGATTCTTGTCTGCTGCAACACTTCAAATTTTTGAGAAGGTTTTACTTGTTTGATGGAGGCTTGTTGGTTTTTTTGGTAGGTTTTTTTTATAGCTTTGTTTAGGTTTTTATTTTTCTTTTACTCACCCTCCACAGAAAAAGCCAGATCCATGACAATATCATGATGCCAGTGCAGTGTGGAATATGTGTACTCCTTCCTGTGGTGGAAGTTCCTCCTGTGTGGAGAGGAACAGAACATTCTTTATTCACAACATCAACAACAGAGGAAACATAAGGAAATATTGAATGGAATCAATTATATCATCCTGCTCTCTAACTTCTAGACTAGTTTATCCTATGCTCAAGAGATGCAGGAGGAGGGAAGGAACACACTAGAGGTTTTCAGAACCCTCCTGGTTCACACCTCACATCCTAGGTGTACTGCGCAATTCAGCCCTGGAAGCAACTTAGCCATGTAATGTTTTTAATCATGTAGTTCCCCTGGTGTGCTCTCCTTAGGACTCTATTTGCCCATAAAGAGAGATTTCAGCTGCTCTTGCATTACCATTCACACCTAAGTTTAGATTCATGGAGCATAACTTAACACAGGCACTTTTTCCACTTCACATTACACTCACTGTCAGCACTGCAGGTTCATTGCTCATTCTGACTTCTGAAAATGGCAATGCTAAGGATAAATCAGACTGCTTTGCTCAGGTTTCACTTAATTCCTACAGTCAGAGGAGTTTATGGGATACACAGCCAACCGAAGTGCACATACCAGAGGCGAATCTTTCCATCAGCATGGCCAGTTGCAATGCAATCCTCCGTAGGATGGCACACGACGCAACTGAAGTGATTGTCTCCTCCTTTTGTCTTCATTGTACTCAAAGAAAACCTTCGAGAGTTAAGAAAGTAACTTTAATTATACGTGTTGGGTTGGTTTTTCTAAACCAAATCTTCAAAAGCTGATGCTAGTGCACATAAAAACATAATTCTGATCAGCAAACTTAAACATCTCCAAGTTGTTATGGTTATGCGCATTCTCAAAAAATAGTGACAGACTTCTTTTTCTCCTGATTTCCTTAATTCTTCGCCTTCAATCAAGCTGAGTTTTTCTTCTCTCTTTCCTTTTCTCTTCCTTCCCTCCCCCTGCCTGGGTCCTGCCCAACTGTGTCACTTGTTTCAGTTCAGCATCAAGTATTTAACTGAAGAAAAAAACATTCCTGAGCTGCAAAGGCAAAGTACCACTGACACTGATCTGCCCACTGTTCCGTTCTAGAGGAAGCTTCTTACACAGTGACGACATCCCCTCCAGCAGAAAACCAAACATGAGATCATGTGTGCACACATCACGAGTCAATAAACGTTTAGGCTGCATCAGACTGAATCAATACCTGACATTTTCATTCCCATTCTTACCTGTTCAACAGTTTCCGTTTAAAGAAATAAACTTGGAGATTAACATCCTTCACTGATACCACATATGCACCCTGTTAAAGCAAAGCCATTTAGGACATACAGATTATGTTTTAGCACAAGGAAAAAATAAAGCACATTTCACTACACAGTACTTAACATTGGAGACATATAAGCTGATATTAAGTATATACTTTCCTATTCTAAGTGTCACAGTTTCTTTTTTTTTTTTTAAAGAACACATAGATCTTTCACTGATTTATTTACTTTCAGTTTTGCTTCAGTACTACTGTGCTTGGATAAAGGCATAAACAGCACAGAGTTCATTTGAGAGGAAAAAAACCCCAACCAACCAACACCCCAGAGAAGAAAAAACCCCAAAGGTGAACATACTTCTCTTCCAAATGCAATGTGCTTCGTTGATGCACCCACACCGTCCAGAACCACTGACAGCTCCTCGGCTTCTAGGTCTTGACCCGCTCCTTTTGTCAGCTTAACTGAGACCAGCTGGAATGTATCTGACCAAAAGAAAAATGTCTGAAACCAACAGCAGTACTGAAGAGCAAGGACCAGACGCTGGGTATCACTGCAAGTGTAAGCAGAAACCAAGAGAAGCTGCACAGTCCTTGCTCTTGCTCTGAAGCAGCAATACATTATAGTACAGAGTAAGGCCAAGCTGTATTTATTGCAGAAAAAATCCCATGAAAAATATCTAGGCATGCTGTTAAATAGGACAAGTCTATTCATGTTAATACTGCTTACGGTGGGAGAATCATCTCAAGTACTCATACACAACTTGAGTAGTACAACCTGTACCTTGGTAAGCACTGCTCAAAGATTTACTGCACCTACAAGCTCACATCCATGCAGTACATGCTTCAAAAGCAAAGATAAGCACTCTTCTAGACAGATATTGGAATGATAGATGTCACAGAATGAGAATGAAAAGGGTACAAAATGCAGGACTACAGTCATCTGCCATAGGTTTTAAGAAATATTTCACAATTAACATATTAAAGCCCATTCTTGCAGCACACCTCTCACTGATGTGACAGCAGCAGACACAAAGAATGACTGAGATGACATGGATGATGCTACTTGTACTGTACCTCGTTCACCCTTCTTTGGAATGACAACAAACACCGAATCCTCAGCACTGGCAGGTGTGTACAGTGCCAGCAGTTTGGATCCTACAGTGAAAGTCTGAAGAAAAAATGAGGAGTCAACAATGACTACATTTGTGTGTATGTCTCTAAAGTAAGAAAATCGTATCATAAAAAGCCCTTCACGTATTAATTAAAATTCTTGATTCTAAGACAAATAAATACATCTTTATTCTACCAAGAACTAATACAAATGTTAAAACAGTACTACTAATATATGAGACATCAGATTTACTGAAAAACCTTTCGATACCTTATGCCTAATACAAAGCAGAAGGCCCACCCAGAGGTGGGTATTTAGCAGAAAATATGAGCAAGAAGACAGTCAGCAGCTCACATTTTCAATTCCTATTGGCATATCCCAAACTGCAGCACACTCCCCAGAGCTACACTGGACTCCAAACTGCAGCAGGGAGCAAAGTCAGTATGCCAGTACATCTCCCACCTGCTTCCCCAAAAGAATCTGCATCATCATTGTAATCACACATTCTATTACTGCCATAATTAGGTGGGTTTTAGGTTGTGTTAATAGTAGAACAACCCATCTCAGACTGATTTGTGTTCATTTTTGACATGCTCTTAACAGGACTAACTCAACATACTTTAATGGGAATCCCATCCATGAAGTCCCACAGCTTAATGGTGCCATCAAGAGAGCAAGAATAGAGCTGAGGAATAAAAATAATAAATATATATGTCAAAACAATACATTAAAGCTAGATTTTACATAAAATCACAACTGCAATTCCAGGTAATTGAATCAAAAAACCCACAGGATAGGGACCAGCTCTGTACTGACTTCAAATAAAGTGCAAGGAAAGTACAACACTTACTCTAGTTTGAAATGTGCACTGTCACAAAGTGTGAATGCACAGATACCCATCATGTGAACATCTGTTAACACCTACATTAGATTTTGCACAGCTAATACACAGATCAGTCCCTGTTGGTAAATAACTTGTTTATACATAGACACCAAAAAAGCCCAAACAACTGAAAGTAGGGAAGGCAGGCTGAGAGCAGAGAGAACCACTGGGGCAACTTAAAGGTATTTAGTCAAATCTGCATCAGTACCAGCAGATACAGAGGGGCAAACACCAACTACAGTATTTCTGATTTTCTCACATGCTTCTTTTTCCCTTTCAGTCAAAGAATCGGAAATTTTGCTGTATTTCCGTTGTCATTGGATTCAAGAAGTGTAACCCCCACGACATTTCACATTTGTGTTTGTAGCAAACAGACACAACGCCTATCCTTCTTGTCAGATTTCAGAGAAACATCAGCTCAGAGATGCCCTGATCACTGCCAGCCCCTTCCCGAACGCCAGCCAGCCCCGGGACAAGCCGCCGCGGTGGCACACGAGGGTCAGGGGCACCCCCGGCCAGCCCAGCCCCGCAAACCTGCATGTGGTTGTGTGGGTTGAGCTGGATGCCGGTCACCAGGTCGGCGTGGCCGCCCATGAGCCGCACGGTCTCCTCGGTGCACACGCTGTACACCTTCACGAAGTCCCCCGAGGCGCACAGCAGGTACCTGCAGGGAGAAAACGCCGTCACCCCGCCGCGAGGGGCCCGGGCGGCCCGCGGCAGCCGCAGGCCGCGGGGACACCGGCGGGCAGAGCTCCGCTCGGAGCTCAGGAGTCCCCCCAAGAGCGGCTGCCCCGGCCCCCCGCCCCACTTGCTTGGAGTCGGCGGAGAACACGGCCCTGGCCCCGCGCAGGGCGCTGCCCCCGCACCGCACCACGCGGAGCGCGCCCGCCGCCACCATCTTGTCCCGCCGGCCCCCCCGGCCTCCAGCCCCGCCCCGCCGCCGCCGATTGATTGGCCCCGCCGCCGCCACGTGCTGCGGGCTGGTTGCGCGCGCGCCCCCTCATGGAGACACGGCAGTGGCGCAGGTGGGAAAGAGCCGTAAAACCGCCTCATCGCCCAGACCGTGGCACCCAGGGCCGCGTCCAGACTCTACTTAAACACTTCCAGGGACGGCGACTCCGCCACCCACCCACCCCGGGCAGCCCCTTCCAAGCACTCTTTCTGTGAAGAAATTCTTCTTAATGTCTAATCTGGATCCCCGCTGTCACAGCTTGAGGCTGTGTCCTCTGATCGGTTGCCTGGGAGCAGAACCCGCCCCTCCCCTGGCCACAGCCTGCTGTCAGGCCCTTTGTAGAGGGCTCTCCGCGCTCCGTCGCTGCCCCTGCCGAGCGCCCCTCAGAGCGCTGGTGAGTGCGGGGAGCCGGGGGGCCGGCGCAGTGCTGCCCCTGCCCACTGCCGTGCTCGGCTCTTCGTCTGAAACCTCTCCTGGCCGCTCTCCCCGGCCATTCCCAGGATGAAAGGTGGCGGAAGCGCCGAGCAGTGCCGGGCCCGCCCGTGAGGGGCGGTGCCGCTGTCATCCCCCGAGCACTCCGCTCCCTCCTGGCCTCAGGGCGTGGCACGGGCTGCCAGGGCTCCGAAAGGGAGAGTCCTCTTGGCTGGGTCTGGAATTGCTCCTGTCTGGGTAGAAAAATGCGTTAGCTCCCTTGTTTAAGTGGGCAGAAAGGCTGAACAGACGAAACTGATGGGCAAGCTTTGCTAAAATCCCCCTTGTTCGCCGACTTGGACGAGCTGTGGGTTTGCTGAGTTACTGAGCACATCGTGTTCTCGTATCTGGAGGAAAACCGCTGTCAGAAGCAATGTGAATGTCTGGAATACACCGTGATTTATGGTGTCTGGTCCCCTCACTGCTGCTTTAGAATAGCAATTGCAGTTCTTGCGCAGCTGTGTAGTTTTGGCGGCTGTTTATCGAAGGTATCTCTGGTATGCTTATATTTGATTTTTAAAGAGTCGCCCTTCACAGACAATAACAGGGACAGGTGCGTTCCGGGGGGGGGGCGGGGGGGTAGTTATGATCATCCTGCTGTAAACCAAGTTATGTCCTTTTCTTTCCTGCTGAGTCCTAGCTCGGAGGTGAACTGAGGGTTGTGCAGGGAGAGCAGCACACCCGGTGGAGTATTGTGGTCATAGGGAACTGGGATGGGTGCGAGAGAGCACAGTGCACCCAGAAACCTGGCTGCCAGTCTCAGATGCTTGGAAAATTAAGCAGTGCATGCTCTCCGGAGCTGAGAGCGGAATTTACAAGGTCTGCCTGATTGTAATTGGGTTTAGCAGCTGTGTTGTGCTCTCATTCTGGTGAATGTTTTAGAACCCAAAGGCAGATGCGATCTAGTGCTCCACCTATATGGGACAATGCATCTTGTCCAAGTTCTGCGCCACAGGCACTGAGTAAAGCCAGAGTTCTGTCTTGGGGGAAAAAAGCAAGGTCCCTAGGAAAAGACAGTCCCTTTAATCCACATTATTAAGTGAATGGGACTCTTTAGCCTAGGTCTACACTAAACGTAGTCAAGCCTAGTTAAAACACAGAAACTTGGCCTGTTCAGCTCTGTTGTTGATGGAGGAGAATGGCAAATCCCTTGTGCATCTTAATGCATATGTTTTTGTTACACTGTTGTAATGCACCTTTGTTTTTATCATTTTAGGAAATCTGTCATACACTTTGAAGCTGATAAACGATGCTGCGACCAAGACTACCCCCAAACATATATTCTAGGGCAGGAGCACAGGTAGATAAAGCATATCCCGCCAGCACCAGTGCAGAGCACTGTTGTCTCACTGCACAGCCACTGCTTTCAGCACTGGGTTTCTCTGCTTTCAGCAGCACAATTAATTTGGTTTTCCTTCCCACACTTCAGCAGAAAACCCAGTAATGCAGCCACAATTAATGTGATTTCAGTATCAAAAGACCACTTGCTAGTTATTATATGCAGGGTTTTTTCAACTGTAGATGCTCTGTGTAATTGTTCCAAGTAATGCTGCCAAGAGTCATTAAGTATGGAACATTGTTGTGAATTAGATGGGGTCACTATGGCAGAGTTTAAAAGACTTTTGTATTCAAAGTTAAAATGGTTGCCATAAGTTTATTAGGAAATAATAATAATTGCAAATAATTAATTATGTATAATAATATATAATTAGATACAATTATGAATAAATAAGCAGCACACACACGCACACACACACTGTGTGTTTTAAAAAAGAAAGTTTTCTTCTTGGATTTTTTTTTTTTTAATGCACTCAACCTTTTAGTTCATTGTCATAACCTGTATTTTAAGTGTGGTTTGGTGCACAGGTGCATAAAGAACCAAAACGTACCTGTACCAGCTTTTGGAAGCTGAGGAAGTAGAAGATATTGAAAGTATCTGGCTTGTGGTATTCAAGCGAGTAAGCAGAAAAACGAATCTAATCTGATGTTTGTTTTTATTTGTTTGAAGTGGTGGCTTTGTATGCTTTTAAAAATTTGTTTAAATTTACATTTCCAGTATACAAAATTAATATGTTTGTCTGTCTGTAGAAATTTGCTTCTGTCTTTCCCAAAGTAGTGACTTGATTCAGTAAGGATTTGAGTGTATTCAGCTGATTTAGGAGGAATTAATCAATTGAATGTGATTGTAAGTACTACAAGGTGTAATTTTGCAAATTTTAAAAAAATTGTATTGCAATGAATTGAGCAAATAGGTCATAGATCATAGCAAATAGTATTGCCCAAAGATTTGTTTACATTTAGAATTCGCTGTGTGATTGTGTAAGTAATTACAGGTAAACTAGTTGGAGAGAAGGCAGCTGTAGTTCTGAGACATCTATTTTTAATGTTGTAAATAAAAATAGAGTAACTTTAAATATGTTACCAACTTAGAAGGAAATCCTTCCAGGCCAAGAGGTGAGTTCTTTCTAAACAAGTGTCACTAGTTAGGTTTATGTACTCTGTCTAGACTGCAAGTTTCAACGCTTGTGAAATCCCATGTAAATAATACAGTGTAAGAGTGATTAAGAGAAAAAAGCATTGTTGTGACTTCAAGGAAGCAGAATGACCATCCCTTAAGGCAGGGTGTGATACACCACAGTACCACTGCAGTTCAGTAAGTCAGCAGTACAACACAGGACAGATATCTGATCTGAAATGCTGACCACACTTTATATTTGACTTTGTTTTCAGCAAGTTTCTTACTTTCCTGTACCCTGTTTGATCTCAGCCTTGCTCCTTAACAGAATATCCAGCAATGTATCCCTGTCTGAAGCCTGGAGCTGTGATAACTCCCTTGCTGTGCCCTGCACTCTGCTTTCACACTGGTATCCTGCCTGGCCAGCATTTCAGCATGGGGAAATGTATCTGGTATATTTCAAATTCTGTTCTGTTTGGAAACATCACAGTTGATCTTTAATGTCTTTTTGCCTTCCATTTTGTGTCTTTCTCAACCTGCTTGTGGCTGCAGAGAGAAGAAGGTTCTGAAATACATGCCTTGAAGTCTTCTGTAAGGAAATGAGTGATAAGAAAGGCTGCTTGTTTAATAACGCCTTCCTTTAGGAGGTGATGTGACGGACTCAATTGGTTACTGATTTGCCTCACTAAACTTAAAGCAAAGACAGTGTACTCATAAGTTGACTTCAGTTTGGGGAATATATTTTTTTGAAGGGAAATTACATTGTTTCCTTTGTGGTACACAAAAAATAGCATCTCATTTGCTGAAAGAAAAATTAACGTGACAGAGATGAGAAGTGAGTGTGCGGCATGAACACGCGGTGTTGTGGGAAGCTCCTGCAGCGGGGCACATCGATAGTTTTCAAGCTGGGAAAGCAGCTCTTGGTTTATAGAGATGATGTCCCCATTGTAGTAATGAGTCAAAGCAGTCAGCACTAGAGGGTGCTGGAAGAACGACTACAACACGAACTCCGTGTTTAAGTCCAGAACCCCTGAGAAGGGGGGCTTGCCAAGGCTATGGTGCCCCTCAGAGCTCTCTGTTGTGACCCAGCCCTGCCATAAACAGCACGCGGGTGTTCTGTTGGAGCCGCTGCTGTCACAGGGAAGGCGAGCACCTCGCAGGCGTGTGACACACTCTGTGTCCTTAGCAGTGCTCAACAGGTGATGGCAAAACAAATGTAAACACTTCCATCACTTTTTCAAAGAAGTTTTGTTTTGAAACATCTTCAAATAGAGGGACTAGTCATATGGTGAGAATGAGTAGAGGCAAGCTTTATAAATGGAAATTCGAATCTTGATAGTGATTCTGAAGCTGGTCTTTAAAATAATTTCACTCCTGTTTATTTTAGTGTCTGAATAATTGTGAAAGAGTAAATCGTATAATTTCAGTTTAATTCAAGTAGTTAATTTTAAATGTACTTTTCTTCTTTTGAAGATCATAAGACTGTTTAATACTGCAGAGTTCTTGATTATAATGTCATCCCATACTAGCTTGATTTTACAAGTTCTTTAAGTACCTTGGACATATTGGCCAATATTAGTTTAGCTTGATTATAGAGCTGTTTGGAGCTTTTGTTACCAATATTTTAAGACAAGGAGATATCAGTTACCTGGTAAGGAGATAATGACACAATGAGAAGCCTTGCAAGTAAATAAAATGGATATTTCATATGAGAATTTGACAGTGTGGATTCCACTGAAATTTCTTCCCATTTCATGCATTCCTTTTTTTTTTTTTAATGGTAAAAAGGAAATAGGATTTCTCTTCTGACCATTTCTAGTAGTTAGAATAGAAAAAAACCTGTAACATATGACAGCAGAAGCTCACCTTGGGGTGGTGTGGATGTACTGACCTTTTCTTCATTCATTGGATTGGAAAGGGCATTTTGTGGACATGTGGTACCAACTGAACTCCATTTGAGCACAACTGTGCTTTGTATCCAGGTGGTGAACAGTCTTCTAGTCTTGCTGTGGGGACTCTGTATGGTCCTGTTCATGTGTTGTCCCCATGGTGGTTTCTACAAGCTTTGCATCATCTGCGTTTTCTGCAGCTGTGTGTGCCTTACACCAAGGCAGTCAGGATTTCAACTGGAGAAACAACTGCCTGGTAGATGAAGTGCCAAGGGTGTCTTCTAGGTTAACCCAATAGAGAGAGTGCAGACAGTGTTGATCCATGTGCATTTTACAGCTCATTTTCCTGACTGGAAAAGAGGGTTATGTCCTCTACACATCTGTGATGGCAATGCCAGTCAACGCCCATTGCTATTAACTGCTTATTAATACCAGCCAGATGTAGAGGTGTGATGCTTCTTTTGTGTTCTGGTGTCTCTCCTCTATTCTTGTAATGAAAAGAAGCTGTGAAATAAATGATAATAAGTATTTCCTAATTAACTATGATACTTAATGACTTTAAGTTACTTTATCAATAAGGCATTGGCTAATGCTGTACACTTTTTCCTTTCCACAAAAATGTAAATGGAGCAACTCATAGCTGCTGAAATAGATGTTGAGTATTCCAAAGGTAGCCAGAGAAGCAAAACAGAACCTACATCTCTAACTTCCTTCTGAACTGAAACTGTTCTGTGCAGAGACTCTGCTGTAAAAAGACAGACACACTCTAAGTATATCTTATTGTTTGTGAAGGTCTTGCTTCAAGGGTTTGTTCTTTAAACAGTGGCTGTTAGTAAGCAAGGATAGACTTTAAGGGGAGCAGAGCTAAAATGTGCCTCAATCTTATTGTCAAGCAGCGGCTGAATCTTTAGTGTCTCTTGTCCCACGTCTTTGAAGATTTATTTTTTTTCTTACCAGTAGCAGAGGAGACAAAGCTTTGTTCAGCTAGGGAAGGTAAGTGCTGCAGTACTTACTGTTACAAAATGATTCTGGCTTAAAAGGAGAGACTCTCAGTCTTTTAAAAACTTTGTGCCTGTAATCTAACAAATGTTCACAGCCTTTCCTCTGATGCAAACCAGCTGTAACTGTGCATTACTGTGTGTAAACAGTGTTCTCCTGCTCTTAGTGTTTCCAACAACAAAGCAGGAGATGCAAGCTTTACTGTTCTCTTCTCAACTGACTTGTGTTAATTCCCAGCTACTGATAATCACCCCATTTTTAAAAATCCTGTCCCATTTTCCAAACCAGCAAGAACAGGGGCTAGCACTGGATTCCATGCCCAGTGACGAGGTGAAAGCTGGCCTGAGAGACTGGGGTCTTGGTGCAGCTTTTAGTGTCTTTGTGAAAAGTCTCATTGCCAAATCTTGGAACTCATGAAAACAATGTACTTTTTATGCATTAGTTCATCAGGATAACCACGGCACTGCTTTTCAAGAAGCATTTCATTGAGCAAGCATAGACTCTTCTTTTTTTTCTTCAGTGTTTCATTAATTAATTTTAAATTATTCCTTATGGGAGGTGGTTATCTTTAATGGGAGAGAACTCTGAGAGGAACCTCAAGGGTTCACGGATCAGAGTTAGTGATACTTCAGAACTGATGGGTGTCCTAAGTAATGTAATATAATGGGTCAAGTACATATCCACTTTCCCTTTTCTGATACTGCAGCTAGCAGGGTTACTTGTTTTTCTCTCTCATACATCTGTTTCTTACAAGAAATGTACCCTCTACTTTTTTCCTGCATTTTGCACTGATGCCTTGGTATTTGTGGCATTTGTCTGACACAAATGGGCTGATTCTGAAGGGTGTGTGTCCTTTACTATTCACGTCTCCTCTGAGATAAACAATGCCAACAGAACTCTAGTTTATAAGTGTATTCAAACCGAGGTAAAACTCATTTCCCAAATTATTTCCAAGCACCAAGTCCAGATGCCTATTGTTAAGGTTTGGATTTTTCTCTTGCAGCAGCTGCAGAGTAGATTTTTTGAACAGTTGTATTGAGTTTCATAGCAGGGAAAACTGCCTTGTTGCCAAATAGTTGTTACCATGATTTGTACTGAAAGAAGGATTTTGGAGGGGAGAGTGAGTCCAAATGTGCTGTTTATTTCAGAGCTGTGTGGTATCTTTTAATGCACAATGTTTTTAGTAGTCTGAGTAAATGCTGCTGCTTTAACTAACAGAAGGAAACCAACATGAACCATGATGTATTCTGAACTGGGGCTCTAGAACTGTTAGAAACAACAGTCAGTCATCATGCAATAGCTTTGTATTTTAAGGCCTATTGAACTGACAAGCGTAAATTAACAGGAGAATATCTCCTAGCTTACATGCAAGTTAGAGGTTGTGTGAAGTGTGGTTTAGGCATTACACTCGCCAAATCCTGTCCTGTCTAACCCAGACATGGCTGCCCACTTGCAGTGCTGCATACCTGCTCTTTTCATTCTTAATCCACAGGCACTAATTCTATCTAAAGGATATTCTAAAATGGTGTGCACATCCATTATATCCTTTACATACCCTTTCCCAAAGTTTACTAGAACTTGGTAGCTGGTGGAACAAAGATTGCCTTTGGGTTTAGGCTCATGTTGCCTTCAGCAATTGTTGCTATCATTATGTTGCTAACGTTCTGTAGCTTTAATTAGGGCTTCTTTTTCCTGAAGGCTGCATGTCCTACTGGCACAGCGTGCTCCAGATCCCCTGGGTGCACTTGGAGGGCACTGCTAGAGTAAGAGCTCACAAGAATGAACTGCAGCTCATTTTGTGGCTTAGCAGGAAGGTGTTGCTCCAATGAACTAATAAGGATAGCACCGTATTTTTGAAGGCAGCAGTAGCAATGTCTTTTCTGTCTTCAAATGATGGCAGGTCTTATTGAAGGGTCCCAGCACAAGCAGTTGCATGAATTTCTGGATTTATTTCATGCTATCCCTGAAATGCATTCTTGTAGTAAGAACCTGAGATTGCTACAAACCATGCTTTTGGTTTATCTGAAGCAAACACTGTTAAACACCCCTAATTTTAGAAGTCACAGAAGTGGTGGAGTTTACCAGATGTTGGATACCATTTGTAATTAATTAAATGGAGGTGAGAGAAAATGCTCTATGGAATGGAAACATTTATTTGGATTACTTTGGTATTGTTCATGAACACTAAATCAGTCTCCTGTTCCAAATTATGCTTAAATATAGTTTTGCTCTCTTTCTGTTGGACTAAAAAGTCTTTTTATGAATAGGTTGTATTGTTTTAGGGCACCTTTGTAAGTGTATGCTAATTTAAATTCTTTGTACATTGTGGTAAAATTGATCTTAATCTGATTTACCTGGGAGTACCTACTTGTTATTCCTGTGAGAGAGAATCTTACTGAGATACCTGTTCTTCTAAATTCTTATCCAAACTTTTTTTGGTTGCAGTTATTTGCTTATTTGTCTTGATTCCATTTCTTTTTTCCTTTCATGTAAATGGCTTCTGCTATCTTGACTATGTATTTAATTCATGGCTTGCTGTGGGTAAGTTAATACATCCTCAAGCTATTATGGTTTTGATGGCAGATTTTAGTTTGGCCTTATTACTTCAAGGTCTATTCTACCCTCTTTGAAGGTAATTAGTATAAATTCTTGTGGTATGTTCTGTGTAGTTTCACTTTTAGATTCACAATTGCCTTTCACTGTCTTCAGTGCTATTCTGCTTGTAAACTGCAGTAAAACTGTTAAATGTGTTTGGGTTTGGTTTTTTTTTTTTGTGAAGGTGAGTGTGTTTACTATGCTACTGCTATACTTTTCCTGCTTAACACACTATTCTTTTTCATTTTCAAATTGTTTTCTTCCAAATTTCAAATCTTTCACTAATTTCTTGATCAGCATCAATGGTAAATAAACTGGCATTCCCTAGCAATTTCCTGTCTCTGAAGAAAAATGTCCTCAGCACAGCCCACAGACTTGTGTATGGTGTGTCCTGCTGTTTTGCTGCCTTCATAGGTAGGTGTCTAGGTAGCTAACACCCTCTAATTTCAGCAAGATTCTGTCATGTGCCCACTTCTGTCAGTGATATTGACATACCACACAGGTATTTCCCATCTCAGGGAGGAATAAATAAGATCATATTTGACATTGGTGGATAAATATTTTGCCTCCACTCTTCAATAAGACTTGCAGCTGTCATAATTTAGGAGAACTCATGGTTACTGGCTGTGAAAGGCCAGACAGAGCTCCTGCCAGAGCCACAAAAAATCTTCTCTTTGGTCAGCCAGCAGACTGGCTGTTGAGCAATTTGAAACCCTCCCTTCCCCCAGAGACTGGGCATTTTGTTACTGCTTCCAGGCACTCGTGCATGGAGCAGAGAAAGCCATTGGGAATGTTCAGTATCTTACATGATGGTACAGAAGGAACTGCAGAACCTGGCTGGCAAGGCAGAGTTTGAGAAGTACTCAGGCTCTCTATAAAACAGATTGTTTGTTAGCCACACCATGACTTCTGTGGAATCTCTGCTCTTAAGTGATTATCAGGTCTGAGGACCAGGACCACAGGTTATAGTCTGCAGGTTAAATAATCTTGTCCTAAAGGAGGTGCAGCTTTTGAAACATCCACAATAATCTAGGCTGTCAAAGTGAAATAGCAAAGGTATCAGCAACTGACTTTTTTTTGTCTGAATTTTCTTCCTCTGTTGAGCAATAAGGTCTGTAGACAAAAAAAAAAAAAAAATCCTGAGAGCTCCACAGGAGAGTGGCTGCCAAATACAACAAAGGTTTCCTGTGCAAATCTAGAAAGCCAGGCTTCAGTCAGCCTTATGGCAATTGCTGAAATGTGCTTACATCTGCGTTTTGTTTGATTGGGTGTGCTTCAGGCCCACAGGGGTAACCAGTTTTTAACTTTGTGAATTACGAATTTTCAATTTAGATGGAAGAAAAATGCAAATAGTATAAGAGAAAACCATATTAAATGGCTTGAGTGAAATATCATGTGGTTTACTTTTACTTGTATGCTGCCATTTATTACTAAGAGCCCACAAGCACAAGAACTCTAATCCTGTTGTATTTATAAACTATTTCCATGGGCAGTGTTGCAGGTTCTTCCTGTTTTCCGTTGCTCAAAGCCAATTGAATGTTAACTGATGAAAGCTAATTTCCAGGTATGGCTCTCTCATGATGTTGTAACAAGAAGTGTTTTGTTCCACTCTAGCAGACCTTCCTAGCTGGGTCTACTGGGCAGGTATCTGGCACCAGCTGCTCAGTTGTGCCATTTTCCTTGTTATTCACTTCCTTGGGTACCTGTGTTGATGTCATAAGAAAGATTTGTCACCTGCTGATCCTCTGCATTGTGGTTGTGAGTCTCTTACAGGTTTGTGCAGGAGTTGTGGTTGAGATGCAGGTGTGAGACAGAAACTGAAGCATAAGACAAAATGAAATAAATATGAAAGTTCTGTGACAACCCCTTCTATCTGATATGGACTCATCAACAAAAACATTTTTCTCTGCAACATACTATCGACACTTCAATTGTAGCTAGGCTATTTGTTGCCTTGGAAGTCCAAGGGGAATAAATGTTTTATGCTTACTTTGCCACACTTTAGATTAAACAGGTTTTCAGTATAGATCCTCCTTTGACCCAGGATGTCCTGATGTCAAAAACACAGTCACCTGAAACTAAATTGGAATAATCTTGAAACAAAATCACTGAAGCTTTAATTTCCTTTTTTATTTGTGGATGCATATGGAATAATAATTTTGCTTCATAACTTCAAGCTGAAAAATAGCTTTTCATATCTATCAAGATTTTCCTTCAAATGCATTTAATATTTTATGCTTGATTCCTAACAGACATGTTAATGTTAGGAACAGGGGAATGAAAAAGGACCTCCTCTGCTCAAGGACAGCTGAAATTTTTTTCTGAATTGATTAGTTTTTTGTCTCTCTGTGACTTTGAAAGCTAGAGGACAGCTGAGTTTTCCAGCAGCAAAAGAAGTAATGTATAAAAAATACAGGAGGCAGGGCGAGAGAGTCAAGACAATGAAACAAGGCAGTATGAAAATAGAAATAGCAAGTTTTTCTTTTGATGATATTGAAAAGGCAGTAGGTGAACAGAGCATATATTAAGTGAGGGGACAAATCTCAGTGTGATGTTACAGCTTTCTGACTTGTTAAGCACACCAGGAATTCTTAGAAAAGAAAGAAAGACAATGTTCAAAGATGAATGTTGTGAACTATAATCAGTCTGAAAAGGCAAGTCCCCACGCTGAAGCTTTTAGAGGAGTTTTACAAACTTTTAGAGGAGTAAAGAGGAGTGCTTTCTCTTTGTGCCCCATATGAAAGGATCTGAGAAGATTTAGATCAAGAGACAGAAGAGGTATTTATGGAATGTCAATAGCACACCAAGAAGCAGTTTGTACTTGTGGTAGAAGACCAGCAGACGTAGAAAGGATTTAGAAGGGCATGAAACTGAGTTCCTTTCATTTGACCTTTTTCTGTGGACAGTCACTAGCCCAGTTTTGGAAATTTGTGGAGTCAGTTGAAGAGATACCGAACTGCCAACTGCCTGTGCTGTGTGGGTGAAATCAGAGATCCTGGTCTTCACCATTGTCTCCCACATCGTTAGCCATAAAGTTACATATAGTCTCAAAGAAGAGAACTTTTAAACAGTGAAAACTGCCAGCCTGATCCTTCACAAAATAACAAAATGAACCTACTTATGGCAGCAAGAAGAGAGGCCTTTTTTAATCGGGATCGTTGTATCCCTCCCAAAGGTTTTTCACTAGCAGTCTTAGTACAGCATTAAGTATGAACATCTAACTTTTCAGTTTGCACTGAATAATCACAGAATTGTGTGCACCCACACTGCAGTTTCATCAAAAAGGACAAATTACTGAAGTACTTAAGGTCTGTTTACTCTGAATAGGAGAACAGAAGGACATTTATTGAGGTTTATTTCTATATTCCCTGTGGAAGATGCAATGTACATAGAGTGAAGTGAACTTACCTGAGGGGAGCTTGGTGATAATCTTTTTTTAGGACTTGCAACATCATGCAGTCTGGAGGACACCAGCCCTTTAGCTTTGAGGATAATTTGAAAAGCATCTATTTTCAGATGCTTTCATTAGGTCATTCTATTAGAAATGGAAGTGCTGGAAATATTTTTGGTGGGAATTATGCAGTGGAAAAAGAATTTGTATTTTATCTCTAAAATGGATTTGTATTTCAAAGAAGTTTACAGAAAAAAGTGGGTTTCTAAGCATGTCAAGCAAGTTAGAAAGTGTGAAGATGAAACTGTAAGTGAACTTGATAATTGCATCTTCAGTTCTGATGTAAAAGTGGCATTTTGATGAGCACTTTTGTTACTCATTTTAAATTATTTCATGTATTAAATTAGAATTTTATCTAGAACTCAAATGGACTATATTTGCTTGAGACTGATGTTAGATGCGCAATGAGATGGTACCTTGAGATGTATTTTTAATGTGATTTTATGTGTGATACTGAGGCCATGCTGTTCTTTGAGAGCAACTTTCATAGCTGCTGGAGCCTGCTGTGCTGACTTGTTGAATGTGGGTGTCCCCATGTACCCCCAGAGCTGAGGAAGTCATGGTGGCAGTGTCAGAACTGCAGAGCTGCAAACAGGAGACAGAGCCAGCTCATTAAATAAAGGGCATTGCCAACATCTGCAATAGCAGAGACTGGCATAGTGATTAATGAGGAAAAGGACAGATTTTACATAGAGAAGGTATTCTGGATCTGTTCATCAAAAGGGTAATGTCAAATAATGCATTTTTCTGTCTTGTAGCTAGAAGCATCTGTCATTGTTACAGCACATGAGAACAGTCTGGGGGAAATGGTGATTGTAGAAGCTGGAAGTGATGGATTATCAGGTGACTGTGTTGGAACAGTTAGATATGTCTGTAACTCAGAGAGCTGACTGGTGCTTGGATGTGCCTGGGGAAGACATGGAGACAACACTTGTGTTTTCCTAAGCACTGTTTCCCTCCCACGATACTCAGTTTAAATGCATACCTTTAATTTAAAGTGTGTTAAAGAAACTAAAACTAAGAGCAGCTGTGATGTTGGTACAGCTTATTCTCTCAGGTAACAAGGTATCTACAGAGAATGAGCTGTTTGCCCAAACCTTTACAGCACTGTTTTCCGTTTGCTTCCAAAGGTAAAAGGGGGAAAAAAAGGCAAATCCAAAGAAAAATCAGAAGACAAAATTTGTGTGGGTCTAAATTTGTTGAAATGCTAAATGAGGGAGATGAGAGAAGAGAAGGAAGGTGCTGGACACTTTTTGGCTAGAAGGGCGAATATGAAATAAAATTTGAAAACAAAGACAGGAGTTGGACGAATAACTTCTGTGCAGCTTTCGGGTGGTTTTATAGGTTGTTTTGGGGGTTTTTTGGTGGGGGGTTGGGGTGGTGGTGGTGTTTGTTTTGGTTTTTGTCTTGGTTGGCTTTAGAAATCTTGATTTCTGTCTAAACTATTAAGGGTATGGAGTGCTAAAGCAGGGAACCTGAGTGGGATAGGTACTGGGTTAATTGCTCAAGAGTGTGTGACCCCTTGGCAGCTGCCCTGGTTCAGGCAGCAGGCTGAGGGACAAGCAGGCAGAGGAGCAATCTGATCAGTTTTTCCACTGAGGTAACTTCCGAGCACTTAATGTTACACACTAGTGTTTAATAAATTAGCTCTCAGAACGTGAGTGGGCAGGAGTTACAATTTATGTACAGCAATAGGATATATGTTTAAATATACGCTGTGTAGATACCCGTAGCTGCTCAGTAAATAGTGACCATAGCAGGTGCTAAAGGACATCCCCTGTGTTTGAGCTTTGGGGAGAGCACAGCTGTGATACACATTAGGGAGTCTGCACCAGATCATACTGTTCCATGGTGTTTATTAGTTCACCTTTATTTACTTACACTCTCAAAATCCCTTTCTCAGCTTCTTTGTGCCAGCTCCTGCTTTTGGATTCAGGAGTCAGCCCTGACTGAATGAGTTTACATGAAGTCAGCTCCTAAGTCATCCTCCCCACACTCTGAAAAGTGCTTTGGCATAGAAAAGAGGAGTGTCTGGAGCCTATTGAATCATGCCCAGCTGTTAAGTAAGATTTATGTTGATCAGTTAATTGAAAACAAGATAGTGATATTTTTGTTTTGAATGAACTGCATCGTCTTCTACTTCCCTTTCATAAGTGTCCTTCAACTATTTTCTAGCCATGCTTTTTAGTCCTAGGAGACCTTACCATAAGTAAAGAGAAGGTTGGAAATTACTTACCCTTTGCTTGCAGGCTTAATTTTGCTTTTAAGTCTGTCCCCTGTCAAACAGAGGATCTGCTTTCCAGAATGTGACTCATAATTTTTAAAGAAAATAAAATACTAATTGCTAGCTGAAAATGCTAATTTCTAACTGCTCAAGCAAGAGATATTCCGGACAGTCTTCTATAAAATTTCCTTTTAGTTCCTTTTAGTTCTTTAGTTAATTCCTTTTAGTTCTCTCTACATTAAGAGAAGCCTGAATTGTGTGTTTCCATTTGGCCTTTGGGAGTACAGCTGAGACTTGAAAAGATACACTTTAAGAAGAATGTTTTGTCTTGGAGAAGTAATCACTTGTTCTGAACTGAGACCTGAGTGCCAAAATGTGTATGGTGCTTAGGCAGAAGAAGGGCAAAGCCTGTATGTCACCCTAAATAAACCAGCTCCTCCTAGGTGTGTGTAGGAAAAAGTTTAACTTGTTCTAAGGTGAGAGAAGTACAGCAGTGTTAAAAAGAAAGGCATTCAGTAGTTAGGAGTTCTTTAGCAGTAAATTTGTTGTGGTCCTTTTGTTAGTTTGTGAATGATAATGAATTATTTGTGGATTGAAAAGCACCATTCTGCTACATCTAACTTGCAGGTAAAATTTTGACATGAATAAAATTTTGACATTGGGAGTCTAGAGCTACACTGGTTAATGTATATAGTTAACAACATCTGTTCTGTCAAGGGGTTTCTTACCTACATCTGTCATTACATATCCCATATTCTCCTAGTGGTGAAATGTCTCACTTACTAGTATTCTACACATAGATTACTTGAGCTTATAAACTGTTCTTTAACATTTTCACTTTAGCTATTTTGAGCATCAAAACAGCCAGATTTTCTTTTCAGTGTTTACTTAGAACTGACACTCCCAGAGAGTACAAGAAATATCCAGCCCATGTTATTTTTAAGGTGTTGCCTAAACCCATTCCAAAGCCAGTTCTTCAGAGGAAAGCAAAGGCGTAATTCATCTGCTGAAAAGGAATAACTTTTTTTTCTAGTTATAGCGGAAAAAGCATGCCCTCATTTTGTTAGACAGCCAGACAAATCCCTGACATGTACTTAATCAAAATAATATATCAACTTTTAGTAGGAAAAAGAGAAGACTTTGTATTCCTACTCAAGGAGGTGTCTTAATGTTTTAGCTATACTGCAAAATATGTATTTGTATTAGTGACTGTAGCAGTAGGAAGATCATTTGATTGGTTTGTGTTTATTTCTGTGGGTCTATTTGAAAATCAGGGTAAACATTTTCCTTTGGAATGATCCAGAAACCTACAGAATACCTTCATATATTGAGCAGGTCAGTGCCAGCATTTTCCAAGGACTTAACATAATGCCATATCGAGTGATGCTTGTCTTCCCAATTCTGTTGTTTTTTGTAGCCACCCATCTTCCTGGCATTACTTATTCTGAGAACCAGGCTTTAAAACTTAGGATTGCAAATAGAGAAATATAAATGTTCACTTTTGGCTTTTTTGTGTTCACTTTTGTTGTAGGGGTTTGTTCCTTGTAAATATTGTGGATCCCCCCATGCAGCTCTTTTGACTTCACTGCAGTGTACAGCAGTTAGCAATGTAAATTGTGATCCAGGCTGGCCTTACTACCAGAGATGATGCTACAAAAAGTAGGGATGGGAGTAACTGCAATACTCTAAACTGGAATTTTACCTTCAGGATGACAGCAGTAGTGCTATAGTAAGTGGATTCAGGAGGTAAACCAAAAACAAAAGTAATTTTGTATGTTTCAAACTTAGCCTAGTTCAGTTGTGTGGGCTATGCTTGCAAGCACACACCCAGAAGAGAAACTTCAGGAGGAGCAGCACAGTACCCTACACAAGCATCCTCATGATGGTGTTTTTCTTCATCTTGCACTGCCCTCTTCACTAACCATTTGCATTTCACAGACTTCATGTATGAGCACCAAGTGTTTTGCTTTTTGTAGAGAGGTTTTTGATTTTCCAGCAAAATGCTATTAACACAAGTGTTTTGCATTCTTGCTTCCACCTCGCTTTAGTCAGTACTGGGATAATTTTTTCCTAATCCCCTACACTGCTTTATGAAAATGTGGCATTTTAAAAGGGACGGGTAAGTGTTGGATACGTAAATGAACAGCTTTGGTTTGTATTCCTGAGATATGAAGTAAAAATATATGAAAACAGATGTGTCTTATTTGGCATTTACGAATGTGGGTTTTTTTTTAGCTAATAATTAAATTATTCTTAGTTTAAGGCTTAGTTTAAGGTTCTCAGAATAAAATACAGAATACAAAATATAGTTGTGCATGGCAGTATTTTTAGTCACATTGTACATAGGTTGGGTGATTAAAAGTCACTTGGAGAGACCAGTTCTACCTATCTAGACAGTGGGAAAATACATATACTGATATGTTTGACATATATATGTGATTGTCTCCTGACACCTGCTGTTGGCCGTGGTTGGTCATAGGAGAACTGGTCCATTGTGTTTTTAAAGTGAGATTAAAAATAACTTTTGTTTGTTCTTGTTTGTTTTCAGTAAGCTAAACCCATATTCTCTTATTCTTTTTGAACAACATTTTCAGTGTTCATAAAAGTAGTAATATTTTTAAGTTGAAAAATGTTCCTTCTAACTGCAAACTATTTTTCTATATTTTGAAGCTGCCATGAGGTAGTTAAGAGATGCTGAATATCACTCCATAGTGGTTTCTTTCTAGCTTTCTGTTTTGTTTGGTTGCCATTTCATGCAAACTTATTTCATCTTAATGTCTAAAAGATCTGTACCATCTTGGCTCATGTGTGTTTGTGCCTTTAGCTAGTGGGACCAGAAGTGTTTAGCTTTGTGTTCCAAAGTCTGTTTTCTAATACCAGATTTGATAAGTTATGAAAGATCACAAAGGTTCACATGCTGCATGACCCAGTCGGAGGCTGGGCTTTGTGCCATCTCCAGCTGCCTGGTTCTGTGTGGCACATCCGGGCAGCTCGGTGTGTGTGAGATGTTCATCACCTTGCAGCTCTCTCCAGTGTACCTGGGCAGCACTCACCCTGAACAGAACAGCCCAGCAGTAACTTCACTTTATTCCTTGCTAACTCCAAGTGTGGGAAGTTCTCCTGCTCTGGAGAAGTGACAACAGCATTTTTCAGGAGCAGAAAGGCCAAGTAAAATTACTGATGTCTGTCAGCATTCACTTTGCTTTCTGTTGGGTGTTCCCTTGTTAATTGCATTAAGGATGGAATTTGTAATATCATGTACCTGATAATTCAGCTCAAACCTATCTTAAATTTAAGATTTATTTAAAATTCCTGCTTCAGAGATATTCTTCTACCCACTTAACTAAAATCACTGAAGCTGTTCAGTTTGTAAATAAGACAAATAGTGAAGTCTTCTAGCAGGACCTGTACAGAGATGACTGCAAAAGTTAGGTCGTGTTCTCAGTCAGTGTCATGTGCTGCTGGTCACTGGCATATGACAGCCAGGTAGTAACCTCTTCATGAGGAAGCTGAAATTTCCTTTTGCTTGGGCTATTGATTATTTATGGATATTTTTTCAGAATATGGAGAAACAATATTTGAAGACTTGTCAATAAACTTTTTAAACTCCAAGACACTATGGCATCTGACCTGTTGAGGTTAAAGTATTCATGCAAAATAACCCCAAAAAAACAACCAAAAATCCACCCCAAAAAGCAGAAAGAAAATCATAGTGATATTTTCACATTATTTAAGAATTGCTGTGTGATGGTTTATTTTCTTCTTTGCAAGTCATTACACTTTTAGGATGACGAAAGGAACTACACTGTAAATGCAGTCATCACAGTTTTAGTGTCCTTGCTTTGAAATGTGTTGCTTTAAAAGTATAACCACAGCACTTTGATTTGTGTGTGTTTTGCCAGTGTCAGGTCCCAGGCTTTGACCAATGCTATGGTTTTTCTCCAGAAAGAGACCAACAGAAGAAGGAAATACTTCACCCCTAAGTATCTGAAAACATACTTTAGTGACCATGTCTTCATGAAAGAAGAGGATGGAGGAAAAGGAGATGGGAGGCTGAAGGAAAATGAAGTAGTTTGTTACGTAGTTTGCATTATGGCACTGGAATGTTTAATGCACTTACTGGCAATAATTCAGAAAAGTTAGCTCGATAATTTAAACAGTGGATCCCTGGATCTCTCTGAAGCTTTTCCTCTTCCTTTATCAATGTCAGTGTCTTTTAACAGAGATGACTTGTCAGCTGTGCCTTTCCCTATGCCACATAAAATGTGTATCAGCACTTGCAGTAGAGAGTGATATTTTTCTTCCAGTGGCACTTTGTTGGCGCCTGGAATAATGAGATTACTGTTGTCCTGTCTTAAGCATCATTCAGGTGTGTGATGTATATAGTTGACATTACAGTAGGTGTGCTGCCAAGCAGGTGCAGCTAAAGAAGTATTATACCAGTCCCTCTGTCCCCAAGGACAGGTACAGCCAGAGGGTGTAAATCTGTTCTGGCTGGTTTGGATATCTTCTGACTACTCTGCTGCTGTCACATACATCATTAAAGTAGTTTAAAAGGAATTGCTTCTGGATATGGCTGTAGTGGAAGAAAAAATTTTCACTACTGTCTTGAATATTATTTTTCCATGTTTGAGATGAATGGGAAAGAAAGTGTGTGGCAAGCTCCTACTCTAAGATAAATCAGATTGGTATGTTTCTAAACACTTGAGAAAACTTTTGTTAGGAAGTTGACTTACAGATAGGCTGATTTGTTTATACAATGCACATCAGCCTTAAATATTTTGTATTTTTGTTAACAAAACCAAAGATGAGTTGATAGGGTTTTTTTTCCCAAGATCTCTGTTTCTTTTGATTGTTCATTAGAATACCTTGATCAGTATACTTAACAGTCTGCTTTAAAGCTGTGTCAATGTCTGACTTGTTAGCTCTCCATGTCCAGGTGACTGGTGCATTTTACTTTATCCTATCACTTACTTTCCCTCAACTTGGTGTACTCTACATTTTGAGAAAAACGAGATAGTTAACCCTGCTGATTTTTCTGCTATTTACAGCTTCTGCTATTTACAGCTGGTTAGCCACCATCACCTGAGTTCGAAGCACAGGTGTCTAGGCTTCTGTATATTTGGGCAAGATATTGACAGAAATAGCCTTAATGAATGTTTTTCCTAGAATTCTTAGCAACTGCTTCTGATGACAGTTTTAGTACCATGTATATAATCTCCTTTTTTGGAAATTCTACTGACCTTATGATTCGTAAATCTAAAGTAAAGCTCTTCTGTATTTATCTGTTCTCTGGCCTTACTGTGACAAAGTGCAAAACCTCATGTCTATGGCATGTTTTTTTATGTTAAGGGGGAAGAAAGTGTATTCATTAAGCATTTGCCAAAGCATGCCTTTGAATCATTTCTGTTCATCTCTTCTCAAATATGTGCTTTGAAATGAATGTTTTGTGCATAAAAATGGATTATTGGCAACTTGTCTTCTGATCAGCCTTGTCAAGCACACTTCTTAAAAGCTTTCTTCCCCTTTGTGCAGCATTCCCCAAGAGATTCCACTTTGAAGAAACACTGAATTTTCTCCTGTATTTGTCTCAGTTTGTCTTAA
The DNA here is from genome assembly GCA_013397795.1 of Orthonyx spaldingii. NCBI lineage: Eukaryota > Metazoa > Chordata > Aves > Passeriformes > Orthonychidae > Orthonyx > Orthonyx spaldingii. The sequence goes on along the minus strand of VZTJ01002870.1, from coordinate 1,075,548 downwards.
TTAAGCTTTTTTTTTTTTCCCAAGCAATGGCCTTCTCACTTTTTAATCTAGTGTTACAGTGAATTCACACTGAGCAGACATTTTTCTCATGCAGTTCTATTTTTTTCTGGGGTTTAAATGCTCTTAAACTCTGTGTGCTCTTAATTTTTAAGAATCTACAGCATTTCTCAGTAAAACAGATGCCATACATCAAAATCCATTTATAAGGTGGTGTGCTTGCCTCTGCAAGCACAAGTTTCTGGTTTGGGTAGCAGCTTAAGTTCTAGATGTGTATGTTTTTTATTTTTAATGGGTTTGCTGGAGTGGCAGCCATGACATCAGTCCAAAACAGAATTACACAGTCACTGGAAAATGCACGCTTTCACTAGCCAGCAGTGAAAGAAAGAAAGAGTGTGTTAGACTGTCAGAGTGGAACAGATAAAAGGCCAAGTCTAGCAACTGCCAGTTAAATAATTTCTAAAATAAGCCAGTGGATTTTTGTTCAATTGAAAGATCAGTTTTTCCATAACTCCTCTAATCTTCTAGTTACAGCTCCTGCTTTAGAAACACTACTGCAAAACAGAGGCAGCAATACATCATTCAAGTTTTTTCTTGTTAATGTCGTTTATATTTACATATGTGTACAAATTATATGTATATAATTTATTTTTTAAAATCACTCAGTGCAGCATGAGGCACTGTTTTATTGTCAGTCTGCCTAAGTCTTTGAAATAAGCCCTGGTGAATTTATTTTTTAAGCCTCTTTGAAGAGATTTGGGAAATCTGTGGCGTCTCAGATGATGCTATTAGGTAATGAAAATGGGAGTGAGGGTCATAGAGCTGAAAATAACTTCCAAGTATTGAAGACTTGGCTTCCTGCATGTCTGAAAGTGCTGATGTAGGACAACCTGCAAACTCTTGCCCTCTTTCTCAGTCTGGAGCTCTCTAAACTCTTTTTCAGGAATTTTTGAATATTTTTTCTTCAGTTCTAAAATTTAAATTACTTTACACGAAAATTATCAAATGGTATCTTAGTTCTGTATGTGATCTGTTCCACTGTGATCAGTTCTTGTTGCTTTAGTTTCAGAGTTGAGACTAAAGGTGACCAAAGCATTCAACAAAACCTCTTTGCATTTCAGTTTGGAGTTGAAATCTACTTATATCTGAATCAGCTGTGACTTGCTCACATTTTTGTCTATGCTTACAAAGCTTAGTCCAAGGAGGATAAAAAACCAAAACCTGACATTTTTCATCTCACCAGCCTTTGGAACATTCTGTGCTATTTATTACAGCTCTTTCCATCCACAGTGTATTCAGTGGCAAAAGATGCGTTACAGCTAAAAACTACTTCTGGTTTTGTAATCCCACTTCTGGTTCCAACAAAACTCTCAATACAAATGTGAATCCAAACCTTGTCACAGGTTTGTAAAAGATCAGGCATGTGAAAACTAGGTTAATTTAGCAATTGAGCTATTTGCTCATTTAGAACCAGCCTTCAAAGATCTCTTTTAAGTCAGACTTGGGAGCTGTGTGTTTTAAGTCGTAGCCTGGTTTCTTGTAAAGTGTAGGATTACAGGGTCCAGGACACATTTTGTGTTTTGTCTTCCTTAGTGTGTTTTTCCTTGTTAAAGAGCAAGGCTATGTACGATTGTCTCTGGCTTTAGGTTTTTTCTTACTACTCTTTTTCCCCCTCCCAAAATACAAGTAATTGTGTTCATGTGAAAAAGATGATTAGAGCCTGATGGATCATGGAGTTTGCAAGCTTTCAACAGTTTAAGTGTTCATACACTGTAGATTTAACTTTATCAGCTTCTTAAACATACAAGCAAAACTTGGTTGGATACATCACAGCAACTTTCCAAGACAGTAAAATGAAACAAACTTTTGAACCTATTTAATGGGCTGTTATAATTTTTCTTTCTATTCTATTACCCAGTTTCTGGCTCTATGGAGGATTCATTTTCAAACTAGAGTTGCTTTACTGCTAAAGCGGTTTCTCTCTGTTTTGGGGTTGCTTCACAAATCATTTGGGTAGATTTAAGGTACAGCAAGACAAAATTTGGAAAAGCTTTGTTGCAAGGGAATGAAAAGTTGAGGGTTTTTTTCCCCACTTAATAGAGGGTATAAAACTACAGAAGGAGAATAAACCTGGATAAACTGTAGTAGATATTCCAGAGATTATGTCCAACTGGTTTTGATGCCATAAATAGAAATCCAGGAACTATCTAAAACTCTTGCCAGTCAAACAAAAATACCCTGAAAGTAACCTTTGAACTTCATTGATATTCCTTGAAAATGCATTGACCAAGTACATAGCATAGCAGCTGCCACTGCTTTGTAAATCAGTAAGAACTTTATTTACCCATTGATTTCAAGCATTTAAAAAAGTTCCTTTCTGGATCAGTGGAAAGCATGTTCATGGGCTTATGTCTGTCCTCCTATAAATCTACCTTTAATATGTCAGCACCAGCCTATGCTTCGCAGACATGCTTATTTTTCTTCACATATCACCTTCTCTGCTGTCTCCCTTTGCTATGTTACGACTTTAATTCCAAGTCTGAGGATTTACTAAGCAGTTTTATTGCATGCTTGGTGTTAACACAACTGTTTTACCCTTGCTTATGATGAATCTGCAATTGAGCTCAGAGTTGCACTGATACCTGGTGCTGGCACTTCACACAAATGTATCACAGGACCATTTCCTCACAAAAATAGATTTACCACCAGAATTGCTGGGGAACTGAATGCTAAACTGCCACCACAATAAATACTTTTAGAGAAAGGAAAATAATAAGAAGGTTTTAGTACATCTTTCCATCTGGTTATGCTTATGGCCCTTTCTGACTATGAAATAACACATAGCACTGTTGTGGTAAAATTTTCCATGACAAAACCTACTGGCAAAGCCTTGGTTTCTGCTATTGGAAATTATTACCTATTTCTAATAAGTAGGCCATTTCAGACAGATAAATTATTCTCATTATTGAAATATTAATTGCATTAAGAAATCATCTCTGGAGAAGATGTGAAACTTTGAAATGTAGTAGGACTTCAGTTTTGAGAAGTCTAGTCCAAGGAGATGAGTAATTAATAGGACTTAGCTCTGTGGCAGGGCCAAATAGAAAAATGAAGACATATGAATCACATCAAGCAGTATTTTCTGAACAATGAATAATAGTTTTTTAAACTAATATATGCATTGTTGATTTCTCTATCCAGCTAATTCCCTGGAAATTATGGAGAGGAGATGAAGTTCTATTGTATGAAAAAACAGAAAGACCCTGGCGATAAAAAGCTATCAAAATGTGTATGTGCCTGGGTTGCGTGTTGGATTTGAGAACCGTTACAGAAAGACCTTTCAGATTTGCTCAAAACACATTTGTGATAACTGCTGTTGTAATAGTGAAAGCTTTTTAGTATCTGATGGCCACAGAAATGTAATCCAGTTCTCAAAAATCTTTTCTTTTATATTTGTAAATCAAACCCATTTTTAACAATAGCTTCTAAGGAGTACTTCTGAAATATCGCTCCACCCTTAACTCATTTATCCTACATCAGAGGAACCACATAGATCTCCTAATACCCAGCTGCCCAATTTTTAGTCTGAAGTCTCTTTCAATCTCTTTTCAGGATTTGAATAAAGGACCTCAAATATGTATCTAATAAAAAATTCTATCATGGCCAAAGGAAATATCTTTTATCTGTGTTCAAATATTCTGTTCTGACCCACTTTCCTAGGCATCCATTAATTGCAGTATTTTTACAGGTGTTAAAGGGTATGACTTTATTTTAGTTTTTTGCGAGCTCTAAATTGAAAACAAAAAATTAATCAACAGCCTGGTAATTAATGTGGAAATAGAAGTGGAACAGGACACTTAGAACTGTTGAATATGCTCAAAAAGAATCAGCAATTGAACTTGTCTGGCCTTCTCTTGAAATAGTCAAATTTCTCTTGTCTTTGTGGCCCTTCTGTGTGTACATCAGTGCCAGGTAGCTTTGTGCTTCCCTATAATTTATAAACTACCCATCAAGCTGGTTTTAAAGATGTTTGCTTGAATTCATGGTATTATATTGTTGCCTTATAAAACACACACATACAGCTCCTTAACAGTAGAGGATACTACATCTATGTAACAAGAAAACTACCATCTGTGGTAGATTACAGAGTGGAACACACATGGTTCAAATAAGGAAAAAAATCCATTGTTTACTAGAATTTTATATTCTGCAACAAATACCACATGAAACTTGGGCAGTTTTTTTCAAGCTTCTGTGTCAAATGTCAGGGGGTAAAGCAGGAGGAATGCATGAATTGTAGTGGCAGAAAATCTAGTGTTACATGTCTTATTTCTTGAAGTATGCCAGAAATTTGTTTGTTTTCAGAAAGGGCAGCTGTAAAGCGGGAAGGAAGGAAAGAAATACTTTCTCTGACTGTCTAGGAAGTCAAACTTAGGACAGCCCTAGGTATTCTGTGCATGTCACTATGTTCACATGGATGTAATAAAGCTTTCCAGGCATGGATGCACTCCAGACTTTCATCCCCACCATGCAGCTTACTGCTCAGTACACCTCCTGCACAGCAGATGAGCTTTCCACTGCTATCAGCAATGTGGTGACATGTACGTGGCCAGCATCACCCCACCTACTTCATGAAAAGAAGCAAGAAAAGTCCTAATGCTATTACATTTCCCAAACTACTTGAAGCAGCTTTTTTTTTTTTTTAATTTGTTTGTAAGTAGGAAACCCCCAAATATTTATCCCCTACCTTTTATTGTAAACATAAAGGTGCTGTTAAAAAAAGAGCTCTTTTACATTGTCAAGCATGTTGTGTGTTTGACTTCAGGTTGAGAAGATTGCAAGGGCAATAGATTTGGTTTTGCCTGGTAATTCTGTAGATTTACATGCACCTGTAACAAATTACCCGTGAACAGGTGTGCATTAGGGAATACATGGTCTGTTGACAGAAGGTTTTGGAGGCACATATCTGCATTTTTAGGATTTGGTTTGGGTAAGTAGCCAAAAATAGCCACTGCTACATGGTGGCTAAGTAAGGAATCAGCAGAGATCTAGAAAAAAATTTTGAGAATGTAACTTGTAAGTAGTGCTGAGCAAGGTGGGTGGGTAGGTTGCAGAAGTGCAAGGTAGATATTAGAAGTGCAAGAACAATTTCTCTGCACACAGTCAACTTCTGAAGGCAGTGTGCCTGGGTCTGAGTTTGCCTGTTCTTTATGATCCTCATGGTATCATAGGATGTTCCAGGCTTCCACACTTGACTGAGATTCCTGGGTGTCCAGAGCACAAACTCCAGGCAGAGTTATAAGCCAGCTTGAGGCTTCTGCAAATGCATACAGGGCTGGTTTGAAAGCAGACTCCAATCACTCCTTGGGGTCTGGGAGCTGGCTAACTTTCTGTATGTACAGCTGGAGCTGTCTTGCTGTAAAGCCCATGCAGAATGCTGAGAAATGTGCGTGTGTGTGTTTTCACACACATTAAGGTATGGAACTGTTGATACCAAGGGTTACATCTCAGGTTAAACTCATAGCTCAGTGAAATCCATGGAAGATTAACAATTTCATTGTTTATATTGATAGCAGGTTTAACTGAAATTGGTAAAACTGCTTAAAAATAAGCACAGGAGACTGAAGTTTTTTCCTATAAACCTTTTTAGATACTACATGTGTATCTTGTTTAGTAACCTCTTATTCAGAAGTCAACTGTCCCACTGCAGAGACTGCAAAGGGAGCAGCAATCCCTGTCTTGCTTTCCCAGTACCTGTGAAAAGGTTCTGGTTGACAGTTGTGGAAACTCACACCTTTCCTTGGTGAGGCCTTCATGCCAGTGACTGCTGGGAAGGGCAAACTTTTCCCTCTGGCATTGTGCCTTTGCCCAGGGAACAAACCAGTCCTGGTGGAAACTGCAGTGCCTGGGGCCATCCCATGGCTGTTCCTGTTCCTGGAGCTGCTGCTGCAGCCGGGAGAGCGGCCAATGCAGGGGGATCAGACACTGCCAGCCTGGTGTTCCAAGCTATACTGGATAGGAAAGGTCACACAAAAGCAAAAATTTTGTGTAAATTGCTGTTGGTAAGAGAGCAGGCTCTTGTTTTGTAGCAGACTAAGGAGGAGATACAAGATGAGTGAACAAACATTTATTCTGTTATTTGAATGTATCTTACTGTGATGAGAAGGGCTTGGAGCAGAAAGAAGCTTGGACAGCTTCTGTGGATGGAAATTCTTCAAAGACAGACACTTGCTGACGTACACAGGAATCAATTTAGTATTCACTAAATTCTTAGCTCTTGTTGTAGAAACCTTTTTTTTTTCCTAGTTGGTTTATTTGAAATACGAAAACAGTTGAGTATTAGGCCCCAACAGTCCCCAAAACTGAGGATGTTTTGGAAGTGCCTGTGGGACAATGCAGACCTCTCCCTAGCCCTTACACTTGTTTTCCAGAGACCTGGGTTTATAAGAGCATGCCAGGAATCCCCTTTTCCTAACTATGGAAAGGGTGGGAAAAGGAGAAAAAGAAGGGCATGAGTGAGAGTTTAAAGAAGTCAGAAATGACTACATTGAAGTGTTACAGTCAGACAGGGTACTATTTACCACAGAGAGACTGCCCAAATTGAAAACTGTTTAATGATGGGTCCTGAATTTTCACACATACTGGCAGAAGAAAAACATAAATTGCAAGAATATAAAACCAAATGTGAACGTGTAGTTCAATGCATTATTATTAATTGTCATGCAATAATATCAGGTTTTTAAATTGCCGGGAGGCTTTGTTTCACTATGCCTGTAGGTTGTATCACAGGGAACTTGGTTTCTCCTTGGCTATAGTTAGTAGGAGATATAAAGATATAAAGGCCAATTACCAGTTAGTAAAGGCATAATTCAAACAGATGATTTTTCTTTTGGCACTGAGCATGTAACTGCAACACTTCGTAGTTTGCCAACCAGTAAAGCAGCCACCCCAAACTGCTGTTTGTAGTGCAGGTCAGTCAATAAGAAAACAAATAATCCATTCTGGTTGGATAAACTGTTAGTCTAATGGTGAAAATCTGAAAGTGAGACAGAAAATAAACCAAAAAAGACAGTCTTTACTGCAGTGTAACATGTTTTTAAAGTGTGAACTGCATGTGAGCTTTTACAGTAGCTGTGGGGACTTTATTTGACATTGCTTCTTGCCCAGCTGTCTACTACTGTGCTTAAATTGCTTTAATTCCCCTCCCCCAGTGAATCTAGAGAAGACAGTTTCACTTTGTTTTCCACAGTCTTTGATTTACAGTTATTTTTCAAAAGTAATGCACACTCCTAATGTAGGGCTTAGAGACCGTCCATAATGCAAGTGCAATTCTTGTAGTGGCCACATACTGCATTGCAGAAGCAGTCAGTAAAATAAGGTGCTATAAACTGTGTGCCTTCTATACTTCCTTATAGCATTTTTCCTTATAGCAGAAGCTGCTGCTTGTTAGGGATTAGAGAACTGAAATGTCCTGGCATCTCCTGCAAGCAGGAAAATCGCAAACTTTGGCCACGCATCTGCTGAAGTAGCTGTGGTACTTAAATAAAGGTCTTGAAACCTTAATTAAGGTGAAGTGAAAATTAATCAGTAACACTTGGCACTGATCAGGCAAACTGTAGTTCATTTTATTTGTCATGCTATTGCACCTCCTGCCCTGCACATGCATTCAAACTCCTGAATAGTGTTTTCCCCTACAAAATGTAGTCCTCTATATGGTTCTGGTATTTCAGTATTTTTGACTGTCTCAATTATCAAATAAAAAACCAAAAAAAATCGAAAAAAACCCCCAAAAAATAAAACCTAGGAAAAAACACAAGCACTACTCTGTGTTCCAAAACCTCAAAACTTCACAAAATGAATGGTTTTCCAGTCAAGGAACTTGCAGAGCTTATTAGTGTTTCCATGTTTTTTAAGGAGGTGGGGTTACAAAAGTTATCCAGAGTGTTCTCTTTGGATGGAGGCTTGGTGTGTTTCTCTCAATCAGGCTTTACTCATGTAATCACAGATTTGTGAGGCAGTGTTAAACTGGATTTCATAAGGTAACAGAAACCTCTTTGTCTGAAACCTTCAATTCTAGAAATACCAAAGTGCAGATTAGAAAAAAAGAAATAAGAAACATCTGGTAAGTCAGGATGCTGTCTGCACTGGCACAAAGATGCAATAATAAAAAGCCATTTTTTTCCAAGTCTGTTCTTGCAAATAACATTACAAGAGTTTGCTGGCTGCAGAGTGCCTTGTGGGAGCAAGGACATGTTGCAAAGTGTTTTGCTGCATGGAACAGCTACACTTTGGAAATAGTTCTCTGTTGGCTGCTTGCATGAGAGAATAGTGAGGTTGGCTTGTAATTGGGGTAGGTTTGTGCATCTCGCACAGACATACTCGAGCTAGCAGCTGGTAGCAGGACTAAGCGCAGTGTAAAAGCTTAGTTTCTCAGTAGGTAAGACAGTCATACTCCATTGTAATCGGTTCTTCATAGTATTGGAAACAGTCTTTTAATTACCATCAGGATCACCCTCTCTGGTGTGTCAGCCTGTCTTTGATGTTGTTGGTAGCGAAAGGCTGTGGCCTACAAGGAAATGGGCATTACGTGTACATATAAAGATTGCACCCCAAACCATAACTGTGCTCGACTCATTGATACGGATTGGGCTCAATGCTCCATTGCCTAGGGACAGTTTGTTCTGGGCAAGTAGCCAAAAAGTGCTGGCACAGAGTGATTCTCCAGCCCACAGAATGGGACATGTAGTGGTTGTAGCAGTCCAATCAAGGTATGCTCGTGCCAGCCACAATCTAAGCCCCTGCTTTCAGAATGAAACAGCTCTTGTGCTTTTTCTAGTGTGCAAGCTCTGCTCATCCTGGCACAGAGAATCCTAATACTGTTGTCACAAAAATAGGGATCTCTCTACTTTAGCAGCAGCTAAAATTATCTTGAGGTATGACAGCCAATAGCACCATTTTGGAAAAGAGAGTTGCATAAGAAAATACTGTGAATGTTCTCTCGCTTGCTTCTCCTGGCTTTAAGTATGTCCCTGGCATTTTTACTGTTTCGTGTCTTTTCCCTCTAGTCAGATTCTGCTGTGGTTTGGTGCTGAATAGGAGGTGCTAATTTATCTTAAGGTCAAACCAGCAACTCTTCAGTGAGGTGTCAAGTGGGACCTTTGCCCCCGTGTAAAATGGCTCTGCTGGCAGCAGATGTCACTGTTGGTCTGTGCTACCCGGGCACAGGGCAGGGCACGTCTGTGTGTCCCCCTCTGCCCCAGGAGCTGAGAGTGCCTCAGCAGGCTGGGTGGTGAGAGCCTGCTTGTGAGGAGTCATCGCCTGCAACTGAATTATGGATGAGAGCTGCTTTCTGATTAAGAGATTTTTTTAAAAAATAAAATCATTACTTTAAAAGGTGATTTGATAAATTGTACCAACAAAACAACAGCCATTTTGCTCACTTAATATGAACTGTTGTTATATAGGCAGTTCTAGTTGTATTTTACCTCCAGCTGCTGTAACTATACTGAAAGTGCAGCCTGTGGAAATCTTCACAGATTTTGCATTTTATTGTGCTAATTGTTTACAGGCAAATTATTTTACTAGACAGTGATTACAAAAAGCAGACTAAGATAAATGTATCTTTACAAGGTACATCTAGGCTTTACCAAGATGCCTCATAACCTAAAGAAATAAATTGTCATTCTTGTAAGTGAATAATAGTCCTTGATGTAATGAATGACACAAATGATGCCAACTCAACCCACTGAAGTGTGTGTACGTGGGGAAAAGGAGTTTGGATAAAGTAGGAAGGCAGATGTTCTGAGGCCAGTGACTGAAACTGATTTCTGGGTCAGATTCTGTGTTTCACCTTTGGGAGGACTGTAGATGAGTTCTTGGCTTTTTGTGATCTATGGGCTGAAAGAGCTTTTGACAAAACTTTGCCAGGGAAAGGTTACTCTGTGTGATGGAAGCAAATGCTGGCTGGCTTTGCTTTTGATGGACACAGTGATGTGAGTCGTGGTGCCAGCATGTTTGGCCAGTAGTGCTGGTAAAGGATGGCATTCCTACATAATAGGAGAGTCGGAGTTCAGGATTAGGGATGCTATTTATTGACTGACACCCTCAGTTTTCAGGGGAGTATACAACCTGTTTTGAAGTCATTTTAGTGAATCTAAGTAAAACCTATCTGTGACTGGAATTGCCTCTAGAGGCTCCTGTTCCTCTCTGATCATCGAGGGGAATACAGCAAGCAGTACCTTGGGTTATATCTGTATCATTTAAGTGCTTAAGATTTAATGTGATTGATATTACTGTCTTATTGTTTAATAGATCCTGATAAATTTTTCTGCTATTGCTACTATAAAATTGATACTTTCTTCTATCAACTTATAAAATTGCATTTTGCATTAGGGTCTCAGAGGAGGCAGAAAGTGAAGAAAAGCAGAACAGTAACTTCAGCTTAGTAGTACTGAAATCTCTTTGGTAGGAGAGAATACCAACTGTGAGAAAATTGGAACATTGCTCTAATTGAAAGGAATGCTGAACTAATGTTTATATTAGAATAAATTACTGGAAAAAAACAAGAGAAAATATGAAAACATATCTAGACCACAGAGTGAAAATAGATTAAATTTTAAGAGAACTTAGAAGTGAACTGGAAATTTCCTGTTATTCTTCTAAGTTAGATTTGTAATAGAAATAAGAAAATTATCTTAGCTAGAAAAGTATTTCATTCTTATCTTTCTTTTTTTCATATTACCTTGAAAAAACAGGATAATGGATATTAAAAATATCCATATGCCCTAGCATACATGCTTTGCTGGTTTATATTTTTGTTGGAAAAATTCTAATTCATATTTGTGATATAAAGTAGGGTATGAATGGTATGGGAAAATATTTTCCCATGGGAAAATAAAATTGAGAATAGAGGGTACTCCCTACCCTGCCATACCCCAGGATCTGAACACAGAGCAAAAGGACATGAAGGAATGGGAACACTGGAACTTTAGAAAATATTGAAGTATTAGCAGGTGCTGTTTGATGCTGACATCCTCTAAAAGGAGATAGTGACTAACAAGGGACTTTGATCCTTTTTGTGACTTTATATGAATATTTATATCAGGTCTTTTATATTTGCTTTTTAGAAGTGAATTCCTACACACTTGGGCTTTTTGACAAATATCAAGATTGCTGCCTTTTTCTTTGGGTGGGGGAGACCAAGCTCTACAAACAAACAAACAAACCCCAACAGAAAATCCCCCCAAAACCCAAGGAAGAATAAGTGTATATCATGTCATGGACATCGTTACATACCTTTTGCAAACTCACCTCAATGACAGCTCATTTTATCTCTCATCCAAAAGCCTGTTTTTCTGCAAGAAAAGTACAAAGTGTTTTATCAGTTATAGAGGTTGTTTCTGGGATGTTTGCCTCCAAATTAATCCTACTTGTACTCCATTTCACAGTACTAATTTTATTCACTTCTGATCAGGAAAGATGTTTTCTCTGACACTCCCTTTTCAAATGAGTTTCTAGGTTGGAATATGCAGGTATGAATAAGAAAGGATCTGGATATTTGTATTGTCCATTTAAAAGTTGTATTTTATACATTGTTTCATAAGCCATCCTTGCAAGAAGAAACCCCTTACCCCTGCCTCAAACCCACACCCCTACCTGGGGCCATCTTTATAACTCCTATCAACCTGAAGGTACCTCAAATACCTAATAATATTTAGCCAGGAGATTAAGTCTAATTTTATATTACTTAATCATCTTATCTGCTTATTACTTTGTAGTTCTGTGTGTGATTTGCAATCCCACCTGTGTCATGCACTTCTGTCTTCCTATGTCCTGTCCTCACTGTAATCCTGTTATGACATAATCTTTGCCTGGTACTTCTAAGGCTTTCCACAGAATAAAATTAAGTCATCAGTTGTTTGAGTATATTCTGACAGGAGTAATCTAAAATATGTTAAAGATGTAATAACTTGGTTAATAAATGGAAATACTGGTCTATTTTAGAAATATGTAGAAGCCAAAAAGTAGCCACAGCATATATTATAGCTTATAATTCTTGAAGAATTACAACCTGGTAGTGTATTTCTAGCTGTGTACTAAGACTGCAATTTAAATACTCTATTTACTGAAATTTTCCTGCTTGGTGGTAGTAAGACCAACTGATGTTATGGAAATGGTATGTTAATAATGTTTTGAGAGATGAAGTAATATTTTGAGTACTAGAAAGGATTGTCTTTCTTTAAGGATCTTTGTCCTGATTTATTGAAAAAACTGAAGAGCTTTTATTTGAGTGGATTTTATGTGTTTTATCCAGGGGAAAAAAGTTGTCATCTTCTAGTTCAGTGTCACAGATCCAAATCCTATTGAAGTTTAAGAACTTTCTGTTTCTGTGAGTTTTTGCATCAAGATAGAAAAGAATATCCTTTTGACTTTCCTGCAAGTGGTCTACTTGTGTCTCAGATCATAAATCTACCCAGCAGTGGAAGTCAGACAGAGGAATGCCTCTTCGTAGGCACTGAGCCATTGCCTAGGATTTTTACACCACTCTTTCTCTTCTTGTGTGCAAGTAATGACTGAGCAGGACTCAGCTTTCCAGAGGTGAGGGCTGATGAATCTCTTCTTCTCCATTTTTTCCTCAGGGAGCAGACAGTTCTTCTCCTTCCTCAAGGTTGCCCAGCCTGGTGTCCTCCTAAGAATGCAAGAATAAGAAGAATGTTTAGCACAATTCTTTCTCACATTTCTTCCTTTAATAAGTTCTGTGCCTTATTTTCCTTGTACTGGATTGACTCCAAATTTTTCATCATGAGCTCAGAGTTTTACTTAAATCGTACATCTGTTAAATTAATCTATTTGTGTGTGGCAGACTGCTACAATGATTAATATTTCCCATCTTGGTGTAGACAGTTGATGCAAAACACAGGATAATATTTTCAAAACTGCACATTTCTAACTAAAATCCTATTAGTCATCTTTTCTAGACAAAAATGAAGGGTCACGTCTACACTCAAAGTGAGGTTAATTTAAAAAGCACATGCATTGATATATGTAGCTTTAAAAAATTCCAGGGTGTGAGTTTTTTCATTTCTGGAAGAAACGACAGTTGTTCAAAGTATATCATTACCCACAGCACTAGTCATGTTTTCCAGATTGGCTTTCTAGATGGACTGTGGCTTCCAGTCTTGTATCTCTGGGATTCCTCTTCAACTACATCAACATCTGGCATAGTGATTTGATACAGTTTTGTTATTACTTTCTCCATTTAAAATACATACACCATGAAAACTGCTACAGGATGGTGACATATGTTATCATACAAAGGAAAAAGGTTGTGGCTGCAAAACGTCATCTCTGCTTTAATGGTTACACATGAAGATTTAAGTCATGGGAGGATAGAGACCCTGGTCATAACTTTGATTTCATTTTATTTTTCTTACCTCTGAATAAGAACCTTCATCAAACAATAATCTGTGATAAGACCGGCATGAATCAAGCAGAGAGAGCACTCTGTGGAGCAATGGAGGCACCAAGGAAGTTCTCAATCACAGCTCAGTGACCTTTAGGGTGGCTGCTGTGGTCCAGCCCTCCCTTTAGCAACACTGAAAAAATGCTGCTTGGAGCAGAGGGTTTCAAAGAAGGGAAGGTCAATCATGGTTCCTGTTCATTCTACTTGAAGATGATAAAGCAGGTAAATAACCCATGTATTGCACAAAATTGAGTTTTGAGAATGAAAGTAATGCCCACGGTGAATATGGGCAGACAGGAGTGTGACAAAATCAGCTGACAAAATAGAATTACAGACTTAATCGTGATCTGTCCTTCTATAAGTCATTAGTTTGCAGCACCCAAATTGCAGAGTTTTGTCTTCAGCTTTAAATCGCTAATAAATAAAAAAATTGATGTGCTCTATTTCTGTTGCCTTTCTCAATTCCTCATTTAAAACTGTGGGTTTTATACATTTAATTTTATATGGGGCCTGTGCTTTATGATGTCATGTAACGTAATTTCTACTATTTCTGCCCAGTTTCTGTCAGAATTCCTTAACGTGTAGTTCCAGAGTTGTATCTCCCTGCTATAAACATGGCTGGGCTGCACATAAAGTCATCTTCGTTGGGCTCAAAGACCAGGAGTTTTGCAGGACTTACTCAGAGTGAGTTTGAACTTCGTCACTTCTAGGGGTACTGGTAAAGAAAACATGTCTCTACTAGGCAGATTACATGTTTCAATTTTAAATTATGGAAGAGCAAAGTAGTAGCTGGCCAAAGTTCTGTGTTTAATTGCAATTTATGTAATTAAGTTAAATCATCTAGTGCCCTAGAGGTAGATTTAAAAAATTGATTTAAAATTAATAATAAAGACAATTATTAATTCTTACATTTGACCTAGTTCAGACTGTTCTGTAACCCAAAGCAGAAATGATGGTTTATATCAAATTGTATCTTCTAAATTTTTCATTTCATCAAGTAGTCCTATGTGTCTGTCTTTTACCCTAGTCTGAAAACAGTAATTGGAATTCACTAATTCTGTGGAATGAAGGGGAAAGCTGAATTCTGAGGACAGCAGTAAATGTAACACTTTCTAACAAGGAATATCCACTACCCTGTAATTCAGAGAGGGATGTCCAAAGCTGTCTATAAACTTTCAGTCATAAAATGAGTCCCAAACACTAAACCTTGATCTTTTCTTTGATAAGAATGCATATGAATAAATCAATTAATAAACACATTTAATACTCCCAAGCTCTCCTAGCAGTTATGCCATTGTAATGTCTTGCTTCCTGCTCTGTGCTTGCATTCTTAGAACTTTCAAAGTGCAGCTTTGACTTCCTACTGTAGCCTCTCAAGTTTGCCAGAATTTCTGAACTGTAGTCATCTTTGTAGCTGCAATCATGGCAGTCTCTTGTCTTGTGCTCCCCTGAGAGTGCCTCTTACTGGGATTCTTGGAAAATAAATCAGTGACTGTTTCAGCCCACGTTCTAGCGAGTGGACGACCTCTGTATCCCTTTGGATAGCTCTGTAGTGACTCACAAGCCTTGTCCAATCCTGGCTTTCTTAGCATTTTTCCATTCACTTCAGCTGCAGAGCAATGTTTTTTCTGCACTTCAGCTCTAAGAACATAAGGGAATTCTATTTAGCATACATTAAATTAGCTGACTAAATCTGTGCCTCTTTCTGGGTTCTTCATGTGGCAGTTCATTTCCACTTCCCTGCCATGAGCTTCTGTTGGATGAGGTCAGGCACTGAGCAAACCAGGCGGGCATCTCCTGGCTGGCCCTTGACTCTTTCTCTGTGACCTTTCTCTGGCACTCCACAGATTGCTGCCATGCTCAGCCTAGTTTAATTTACCCATTTGCTCAGATTTATTTTGGAAGAGAAATCTGGCCACGCTGATATGTGGAACAATGTGTTGACAAAACCTCTGTGTTGCACTCTGGGTAGTTACTGATATGTTGGCAAAAATGGACAACCCAAGTAAAGTATGCAGCCAGGACATAAGATTTTTAAAGCTACAAAAACCTACCACGAATATAAGCAGACATTAGATTGAGACCTAGTTCTCATACAGCGTTTTCAGTAATAACCCTTAACTGAAAACCAGTTACAGAAAATAGGGTTTCATTACATGTACTCCCTCAGCACAGATAATGAGACCTTGGGGGCTGTGGTTTCTTTAACTAGGAAACCATGGTATCAGTGTTGGCTCCCCACATTTAGGGGAGGTAATGGATTTCAGCAATATGCTTCTATAAGACAGTTTTGTCCAGTCCATCAACAGAGCTCTTTTCAGACCTTCCATAAACTCTATCTCAGTTGACAATATCTTGTAATTTACTTTATCAAACAGCATGATTTCTTGTAAGAAATAAAACTGAATGTTTTGCTATTCCATAAAATGTGAAAATGTATCATTTTCTTTGTATTTTTCTAATTTTGGGAATTTATCATAAGCATTGTACTTTGGTGGACAAGCAACCTGAGATTTAGAATCATGGGATGATTAAATCCAGGTTATTGAAGGTATTTATCCATCTTGAGATTCACTTCAGATGTCTAAGGGCAGATCTAAAAGACATTTAAAAGACAACAAAATGCTGTTGTTTGAATGCTTTTTTTCTCCCCCCTCTGACAGACTTTGTAAACTGAGAAATGTCAGTTTTAGTTTTGTTCTGGTTTTGAACACAACACGAGTGCCGTTGTTCAGGCTGTACCAGTCACCTGCCCTTGCACAGAACCTGCCTGGGTCTGTGTGGGCAGTCAGGCTGTACCTGGGCGTTCCATTGATGTCAGGCTTGGGTTTTAGTCCCTTAAATGTTCCTGGCCATAGCCCACCCGCAGTTGCTGGGCTGTCCTGTTCACATGGCAGACAAAATCCTTCAAAAGAGCCAGATTTAAGACTGTACCACATTCCACGTGAAACACAACCTCCATCTGCTGTGACAAAGTTTAGCAATCACAATGACGGGTTTATTGTGTGGTATAAAAGGAGCAAGTCTCCTGATCCCAGTCCTGAAAGTTGTCTTCTATGCATAAACATGTCTGTGCAACAATCCTTAAAGAGGGAAAGGCTCAGTTGTTTGAAAACAAAATGTGTAATTTTTTAAATATAATGTTGTAACTGGAAATTTTTATCAGCAGATTTGATCTACTTGGCAAGGAAGACCTATTTTGATGAAAAAGATTGGATCTCAGTGATGGAGTCTTTATTCTGAAGGAGAGATTGTACACAGTAAGTAGCAGAAATATTTTGTGATTCTTATTATATTCTTAAAATATTTAAGAGTCCATCAGAGTGTGCAGTAGAAATGATTTTATTGAGGCTGAGTTACTGATGCTTAATACTACCAGCTTCTGGAATGGCTAGAGCTCAATTTCTGTAAATGGTTACCCGCCTTACATTGTTAACATTAACTTGGCTTTTTTCCCTTCTCTTTTCCAGTTAAAATTGACTACTTTAACACATTTAACAAAACATTGCTCTGACTTCATTGAGCTGACTCCAAGGGCACTGATGCCTTTCTGTATTTGTGGTACCCACTGCATTCTTCCAGCTCTCACCTCCATGTGGTGGGTGAAAGAGAAGAGTCACTGATCAGGAGCAGTGCTAAATACAAACAGCTCTCAGAGGTGCTTAAAAATAAAGATCTGAATGTTATATTAAACATGTAAAGCTGCCTTTTATTATCACAGCCAGCATTGCACTTCATGTGTTCCACTATTAAATGGGGCTTTCTGTGCTAAACCCCACCCTTTTAAAATTTGTCCTTTTTTAAACACTAGAGGTTACTTGAGAGATTGTTTTTTTCAAATAGGGTCATGTCTTAGCAAACCCGTGCCTGAAAGGTGTGTCTTTTTAAGAATAATTAACTGCTAAGAAAAGACAGCTTTGAGAAGATATAGCAACCAATTATGGCAAAATGTTAACTAAAAAGCTGGCTTTACATTTGCAACTGATTACGTTTCTGTGATTATTTTTCACAGCAGCCAAGAAATAGGTGCTCACTTGTTAGCAAAAAGAAATCTTAATGACAGCTGTGAATCGTCCAGGTTGCTAAGAGGTTAATTCACAAACCAGGTGGTACTAGGTGGAGTTGAAAAACTGTGCCAGGCTCTGTAGGAGTTTTTCCGTAAGTCAGGAGAGACCTTCTCCAGTAGCCTGCAGTCGTGTCAGCTGGAGGTTCAGGGTAGGTGAATTGTAGCCTTCACAAAGAGCTTGAGGAAGTAACCCTTGAATGTGCGCCTCTGAGCTGGACTTCTAAACGTGCGAAAAGTCAAAGGAAAGAACAAAATGAATCAGCTGCCAAGTGGAGGAGTTTATCTCTTTGTGTTCCTGAGAAGTGATTCAGGTATTTTCATTGCTTATGCATTTTGCTTGTTTTAAAAACAACAACAACAAAAAACCCTAACAAACCAAAATGCCACACCAAAAAAAATCCCCAAAAAATCAAAAAAAATCAGCCTCAATATATATATCTGTTAAGCAGATTTTTGTGACATTTGCCCTCAAAGAGCTTATTTGTGACAGACTGTCTGCAGTTTCAAATCTGGGGTGTATATATTTTCCAGAAAAAAATGTAAACTGATAGATAAACCATTTCCTTTTATCTTTTTGAAATAACCATAAAGAGCTTTTCTGTAAAATTCAGTTTTTTTGGGGGTGGGATTCCTACTTATAAGACTGGACCACTTGGTAAAAATTACCAAATCTCTAGATTCCAGAAATCTAGGGGAATGTGGGTGGTGTTGCCACCAAGTCAAGGTAACTGAAAATATCAGTTCTGACCTTGTCTATCTTTATTTGAACCAACAGAACTCTTCAGAGATGTCTGTTACTGCTGTGATAAATCTTGAGGAGGGGAATATTTATTGTTTTCTGTTAAAGTTTTTGAGAACGGGGTCTTGCAGGCGAACTCCTGAAATTATGAATTAGAGATGTGACACACAAAACCCCACAGGTAAATTCACTCTGGGGCTGGTAAATCAGCCAGTATTTGGAACACTAAAGAATCGATGGTAAAAACTATAAAATCAGTAACTAGTAATAACTTCTTTGTATGCGCCAGCATTTGTGGCACAAAAAATGTGACCGCTTTTTGAAAGGGTGGTTTAAAATGCCTCTTTTGAGTTTCTTTGTGCAGGCCTGTGTGGTGTTACTGAACTGCGTTTACCCAACAGAAATGATTTTACAGGTGGAGTGTTTTGGATCAAAATGATGGTACCTGTTTATATAGAGTTTTGTAAGTTATAAAGACATAATTGGGCATTTTATATGAGCAGTATCTAAGAATGGTTGTGTTTTATTGATTCTGAAAATAGTAAAGCTTGTACAAATTGTTTGCATTAGCCTTTGAAGTCTGTTTTCTTAACATCTTGCATTTTGCTTTGGCTTCCTGGCTTTCTGACAGAGATGCTCTCTGGAATGATTAAAGAATGGTAGCAGCTACACTTCAACCCATCTGCTTCAGTGAATCCAGGTTTTTGGTAAATGGTTCTTATGGCTTCCACAAAAACTGTAATTTAAAATTGGCCAGAATGAAGAAGTCTCGTTTGTAACATCAGTCATAGGAATGTAGTCCTTGCAACTTCTGCCTGCTAGAAAAGTTGTAGTGTTAAAATTGTATGAATTTGTCCCGTATTTCTATAAAATAGAGCAAAAAAATCTAAACTTTATGCTCATAAAGTTTGAATTAATGTTCTTTTGTTCCCTCTCTCCTCTCATGGGAATTCTAACTTAACAGGCACTTAAAGCATTGCAGTAAGTCACTGGGATCGATGCTTTTCCATGCTGCACAGATGTGTGGGGTTTTTTCTTAGCTGTGATTCTCATCAGGTAGTTTGGACTCTTTACTAAGTTACGTAGCAGAGGAAAAAAGGAAGAGACTTGTGAAAAGGGAGACATCAGAGTTTAACACCAAATAATAAATGGGAAGGAAGAAGAGAAACTTTATTATCTCTTTAAAAAAAAAGTTGGGTTTTTTTTTTCACATAATCATTTCCTCCATATTTGCTAGACTATAATTTTCACATTCTCTCACATAATGTTTTATTGAAAAGCCATATAAAACATGAGTTTTTGGTTTTGGAAAATTTTATTCTAGAAAAATTAAGGTTTTGCCTTGTTAACTAGATGATGTATTTCTAAAGCACTTCTGAATTCTGCTGGGTTTTATGAGGAAGGTTTTCACAGCTGTATAGTGAGGTATTCCCATTCAAACTCAACTGCAGTTGAACACTGACCTCCTATTCTTTGAAAGCTTCTCAGAGTACATCTGAGTATTGGGAAAAGGTGGCATGGCTCCCTGCAAGCTTCTGCAATAACTGGAACATTCAGAAAGCAGCTTCATTTGTGGCTTCTAAAAGCACTTACATGAAAATGAATAATAAAATGTGGTGAAGGATCTAACACTATTTTAAGAATTACACTGATGAAACTTATGAGAGAACTTGTAAAGAGAGGAAATGTGGAAAAAAGCTCTAGCAACAAAAAAAATTCCAAACCAACTGAAATGCTGATGTCAGTGTTCTATAGTTTTAATAAAGAAGTAAATGCATGCACCCCACATCCCCCCAAAAAACCCAACCCAAAACAAACCCAAACCTGTGGTTCTATAGTGTTGTAAACCCATGATATGCTATTTTTAATGTCAATGTGAAAACTCACAGTGGCCGAATCATGAGTTCCCCAGTTTAATAAACACATAAGCCAACAGAATAGACTTCCTAAAACTCTGAGGTGCAATTTCTCTTTTTAGATTAAGATGACAAACCAAAAATGTTGCCTGTTGTTAAGAGTTTTGTTTTCACAGTGGGTTAAACTATGACCAGACTATTTCCCTGAACATCCTTGGAAAAGTGAAATGTAATAGATATTCTAGAGTGTATTCCTGGGGTGAAAAAGTTTTATAAATACTCCATGCCTGTAGGACAAGAACACTACAAAATTAGAAAGGCAGAGAGGGGAATGCAGTGGTCAACACAATGCCAAATTGCAAAGAAGCAGTGCTTCCCCCACGCCCCTTCTTGGCAGTGGTGTGGCAAGTGTTGTCACCCTGAGGTGCTTACCTCTTTCTGGATGATATTTGCTGACAACTAACTTTACAATCATCAGAAGAAAAATTTTAAAAAGGTACTTGTAAATTACTGTAGTTTTCTCCTTATATACTATGTATTAGTAATCTAACTCTCAGAGTTAAGCTGTGAATTAAGTGCCTTTGATGTAACGCACTGAAAACCCATATGGGCAGTGGTCTCAGGTTTTCTGATGCCTGGCACTTTGCCCTGGCTCATGTTTCCATAGATACTCTAGAGATGAGTAAAAGGACACCTTTCCCTCAGTCTGCAAAAAGTTGATGGAGCATCGCTTTAGTATGAAAGACAAAGACCTGTCTATGAATTATGCAGTGGAAACTATATGGGAGAAATTAATACTGTAGGTATGACTCTCCTTCTGCTGGGTCTTGGCAGTAGTTCCAGGTTATTGCTGTGCAGAAGTGCTGTATGTTACTGACGGAGGGGAAACTTCAAGGCCCCATGCAGGTCTGGAATATTGCTTTAGAAAAGCAGTAGAAAAATTCAGTCTTGTCAGACCAAGTAAAACAGTAACGAAGGAACTGTAACAGGAACAGCAAAAATATTTGCAGTGTCTGCCTGCCTGGTCCTCTCTTGCTGCTCTTCCCTTTCACTCCTGAGCACCTGGTAGCAGTCAGTACTTCTTGGTTTTGTTTTTGCAACTGCTGCTCATGTTCTGATTAACTTAGTGGGGAAAAAAAAAGAAAAACAGAGACCTCCAGAAATTAAGATGAACAGTTCCCACGGACAGCAAGAGTGGGGTTTAAAAGTGAGGACTGGAGAGGACTTTGACAATTCCTGTCCTGACCTCCTTAATGCTTTACCTGAACTTGTATCTGAGTTTTTGTTCAGCAGTTTGGGCAAAGATTGATTTATGACATATGCAGTTTTCATCTAAAGCTGCACTGAAGTCATGAACGGGTAGGATAGGATTTGCTTTTGTGATGGCATTATAAAAACAGCACTGTCTGGAAGCAATTTGAAGAGTCCCTGCAACATGAACAGCACACTATAAAGGCTTTCTGATTTGTAAAATATCTTCTGCTCCATCAGACTTAACCCTTTGGTGACTGTAGACATGTAGCAGTTGACAAGTTACATACAGTGACGTGATATAGCAGTAGACAAGCCAAGAAGGATATAAAGTCAAGATGTTATAAAGTCAGACATACTGATATTCCAAGGATGTGAGGACAGATTATTCACCTAAGTAGCATACTGCAGATTAAATGTCCTAAATATTTGTGGGTTTTTACTAAATTTTATATACATATATGTTATATTTACATATATCCATAGGATTGAAATACATGTGTGTTTCATGCTTTAGATACATTTTTCGTGATTATTAACTGGGTTTGCAGTCCAGAAAATATTTGGGCTTAAACTGTTAACAAACACTGTCCCTAGAGCACTTTCTTTAGAGACAGCATTTATGTAAGTTGGAAATGCCTTGCTGTTTATACATAACTGCATACACAAAAGGGACATTACAGGTAGGTATATAAAACAGCATCTGCAAGTGGTTTGCAGCCAGCTCAAGCTGCAACCTTCTGTCTGTGCCCAGGAATGTCACTTCTTGTAACTATACTCAAAGGACTTTGGTCTAAAACGTTGGTTTCTCAAGTGCATTTTTAATATAAGTAAAAGATGTGTCTTGCCTGGAAATAGCTGATAAGATTATTATTCTTAGCTTCATGTTGTCTGAGCTGCTCCTGAATTGAATCTAAGTCCTTTGCAATTTTCCTTGTAGCTCTTAAAGAAAAGTGAACTGTTGGTTTGTGTTTCCTTAAAATTGTGTGAACTGTGCCAGCTGAGGAGATGATTGCTGAATATTGCAGTTGCCCCAGGCAGCTGAGGCTGCTGCCTCAGCAGTTATCCCAAGCCAAGTCGTTTGTCTTTGTGGTCAGTGAGCTATGGCTTATTTCTCTTTTCCAGTATATTTTGGACTTTAATGTACAGCTTTTTCTATTCATTTTTCCTTAAAGGATCATTAATTGCAGTGCTACTGTGCTGAGAAAAAGAATGGTTGGTGTCCCAATAAATGCAGGGTAGCAGAGGCAGGCAGGGTGTTCCTCCAGGGCCAGTGTGGGGAAGGGGAGCTGCAGGCAGTGCAAGTGCTGCAGACACAGCATGGAGAAGACTTGGATGAAGAGAAGTTTACTGCAGGTCTGCATAATCTACATTGAGGAGGACATCTTTCTCCATTGAGATATTGTTTTCCTATGTGATCGGCTAGATTGTCTTCTCTAGCTGAAAAGCTGAAGGCAGAAAAGCACAATGTATTACAGTAAGGCAGAGGTTTCAGGTTCTGTGAGCAGGAAAATTTACATTTCTGGAGGAACATATCTGATTGCATAAGCTCTGCTTAGCAGCTAAAGGAGAAAGCGAGTGCTTTCTCCAAGCTAACACCCACTCATGACATGCCTTTTGCTCCAATCTGAGAAGCTCACGAAATAACCATTTACTTTGTACAAGTTTTCCATGTGAGCTGAAAGAATAGCTCAGCTTTATGATTGCAGCTATTACTTTCATCCAGCGTCAAAGCTGAGTTCCAAAAAGGTCTGTGTTTAGTCTCCAACGAATGAAAAAAAAGTTCCCTGCTCCTACTGAAAACTCTCATCTTTTCCAAATAGTTTTTGTGTGAAACACAAGATGTGTCTGAGCAGTAAAGGTGGCAGCAGTTATGCTATGCTTTGGCTACGACTGGAATTTGCAGAGAAGTACTCTCTGTCTGGAAACCAGGCTGAATATCCCTTCAGTTGAGTAACATGCCCATGAAAAGGCAGGATAACAGAAGGAAACCATGTCCCCTGTGTCTGTGCTCCTTGCTTAGGGATGCACATCAGCAAAGCCCTAAAGGAACAAAGCCTGAGTGAACTTCAAAGTGCTTTCCTTTCATGAAATGTTTCCTGATTTATATCCTAGCTATTCCTCTTTATTTATGTATTACTAAACCACTTGGTGGAGGATATTTAATTAGGAAAAAAAAATATTGCACCTTCAATTTTGATTTTTATTTTAAATAAGTTTCTAGGATTAGAAGTGCAGGCATTTTAGAATTAAGATTCTGTAGAGTTTTAAAGAAACATTAATTCAGTGGGATTTTTATTTGAAGGTAGTAATTAGAATTGCCATATGGTTGTGAAAAGGTTTTTAGGTTATTCCAGTCTGAAAACTGGAATCAAAACTGCATTTTGTCCTTATTGTTCTTCATATTAGTACAGAAACAGTATATGAAGCTGCTGTCTTAGACAGGTGGGAGTTTTACACACACCTGCATCAGGTGCAAATAGGTCTGCAAAGACCACAGCAGAGGAAAGCAGTCTCTGGTTGCTCAGTGCTCGTTAACAGCTTTAGCGTATGACATGCAAGTTCTCCGTCTGCTTTTCAGAAGAGAGGGGTTGGTTACAGCAGTGCCCTGGCCAGATTCCAGCAGGGAACTCCAGAGCTCCATCTGCCAACTCCCTCCCGCCGTTACGGACGGGTAACTCTTGCCTAAATGAAGCATCCGCCCACTGCAGACTCTCTCCTGTGCTCAAGTACGTGCAGGATACACAGTTTAAATGTCTTCATGCCTATGTCTAAATAATCTTCTTGCTGTGATAACACTCAACTTCTCTTTGTTGTGTGTTCCATGGCGTGAATATTTGACCCCGCCAAATTTGCTGAAATGCTGAATTCTTTTCTTTTTTTTTCCCCCTCATCTTTGAGCAGGATTTTTGCTTTGGAGAAATTTTTTGCTCTGTATCAAGTTCAATACTGAAGAGGAAATTGTGACAAATTTCTTTTGTAACAATGTCTAGAAGTATCAAGTGCAAAATGAAGTACTATTATATAGAAGTTGGCAATCTCTGAAAGAAAGTGAAAAAGGCCTGGCATCTCTTAGCCTGAGGATACTGGAAGGAGGGAAACTTCTCTCTCCATCCAAGAGTAGGATTTAAGTTTTGCAGCAAACTTTGACTTTAGAAGACATGCTTCAAAGAAGCAGTCATTGTACTTTTACCTACAGGAAATCTTTGTATTGCTTCTCATGCAGAAACCAAGATGTGTGTCTTTAGCAGGATGTGACTGAGCATCTTTTCCAGCCCTGGATCTTGTCTTTGCTTTGCTTATTTTAAACTGTCTCCTTTGAACAAGAGACAATAACTAAGAAACTATACAACAGCCTTCCAGGAAGGACAATGCTTGTTTTAGTGGAAAGAGAAAAAGAGGTGCAGTTCAACAGAGGCACCTGATTTGAAAGACATTTGCAGACAGTGGCATGAGGCAGTGTTAGTCTGACATGATGAACATCCTGGCTCAACAGTTGTGTTGCCTCTTCATTTTTGCTGTCTGCAAACCAGAGAATTTAAGCCAGTTTATCCTGACCATTAGTGTTATGTATATGGTATATGAAGGCATTTTGTGATTCCAAAATAAGTAATCAACATCTTTATTTGATTCTACAGGTATATTTAAGATTACTGTTTGAATGTATGTTTCTACTGGAACAGAAACATAACAGTTATAGAACCATTGCCATGCTGCTGCTTCTACAGTCTTTGTAGTTGAATATAAGTGAGGGAAAATGAAGTTCCTTATCTTTAGTTTTCAATAGATTCTGTTTTCCTCGAAGTTTAAGAAAGCAG
Organism: Orthonyx spaldingii; assembly: GCA_013397795.1. NCBI lineage: Eukaryota > Metazoa > Chordata > Aves > Passeriformes > Orthonychidae > Orthonyx > Orthonyx spaldingii. The sequence goes on along the minus strand of VZTJ01002870.1, from coordinate 1,050,359 downwards.
TTGCTCTTTGGCAGTCAAATTTGCAAACAGATTTCTTTGGCATATGTGCTTCTGGCACAGCTATATGTTGATAATCAATTTTACAGCAGAATGAAAATAAGAAATGGCTGATGGTAATTTAATATTACCTTGATAATAAAAGGGTTATTCAGTGTGTGTTTTTGTACCCTAGTTCCAGATTTATGTTAATTGTTGCTAGACTCCTGCAGGATGCAATTATTTATAAACTCTTGTCAGTGTTGGAAAAATGGACAGTAGTTTGAAATCTGGGCATATCAGATGCAAGTAGGACTTTCACAGTGATAAGATTTCACCCTTGAATTATGCTGAGAGTTCTCACTCAAGAGATGCCTGAAAGCTTAAGCAATTTGTTTGTTTTTTTTTCTACTGGGAAATAAGAAGTTGTTTCAGGCTTATGTCAGAATCCATCCGAGTGGGTATGGAGGCAGGCAAGTTCCAAAATCACTTTAAATTAAAAATCTGGCCAATGATAGTTTGTGTTCCCTGCAAGCAAAAATTTCTCAGTATTCAAATATAGCTTTAAAATACATGGCCCCAAGGAAGGATTAGTACCATCTTATGATAAATATGATTAAATAGAATAGTCTATTTGAAGTTCCTCTGGAATTTGCCACTCCTATATTTGTATACCCTTAGCTACTCCTGGAGGATAAGTGAGTGAAAGGAATTTTCCTGAGATTTTTATATGCAGACTTCTTTTCTAAGAGCCAAAGAGTCTTAAATTACTCTAAAATTTATTTGGAAAATGAGAATATGAATCTTTGCTCTTTTTTGTATTTTATCATATTGCTGAGAAACAAAATATTGTGACATTTCAACAACAAACCCAGACAAGCTGTCAGTCTTGTAATGCAGTAGAAGATTTGGTGAACTATTGTGTGAATGGTTTCTATTTTGAATGTTCAGTAAAATGTGTGTGAAGAATACACAGATTGAATTTACATTCTGAAATGGAATTTTGTGGTGAAGGGAAGGAAAAAATATACAAGGGCTATCCTCTAAGTAACATTCACAGAGTAAAAGTGTGAAAAAAAAATAATTCTAAAAGGTATCAATTTAATCACCAGGTTTTGTGAGATGTAGCAGGCTGTGGATCAGGGTCTTGACAGAAAATTAATGCATTTAAACCTTAATGTGAAAATATGGGAGGCCATGACACATGCAGTGAATGTTAAGGAAGTTGTGTACTGTGGTGTTTTGGTAGATGGTGGCACCATGTGGCTCAATGGATCTTTTCTGTCCTTCATTTGGGTGATTCCTCATATCCCCAGACTTTTGCCTGAACAGTTATTGTTGTGGAAATCACTGGGTGAGCAGTTCTGTAAATGATTGGTACCACTGTGATGGTCTTGGGTACAGAGGTGGAATTTCTGTGACTGATAAAGCTGTTGTAGCCATGCATGCTTAAGGGATCAGGAGGTTGTAACTGTTTCCTTGTTAGATACTGCCCTCATACCTCATTCTGTTTGTATGGATTCTATACGTATGTATAAATCTGTGTGTGTAGAGTGTATATATTCATGCAGAGTGAGTGAATTTAGTGAATGGAAAATTCTATTTTGGCAGCATATTAGCAAAATGATTGGGAATTAAGGTGATTCTGTCAGGACAGTAAGGCCTCAGATTTTTATTTTTAATATAACCAGACATAATACTTGTGAGATATGTCATGTTGATAATGCTAAAAAATAAAAGTTGTCTTTTATGAGAACAGACTCAGTTTGAACAGGTATAGATCAAGCTGGTAATTTACTTACCCTAATTCAGACAGACAACTTTAAAGCATGTTTCAACCTCCAGGGCATGTTTTGATGGATAGTTATGACAGTATATGTACTAATAACACTTGTTCACTAGAAAATAATTTTGAAACCGTAGATCACCTATGTAGTCATCCCACAATTTAACTTTCAGTCATTGTTGGAGTCAACTACGTTTGAATCACAAGCCTACCAGTCAAAATATTTACGTTTCTTTATGAAACCTCTGGATCCCCATCTCCCCAGAATTACTTTATTTAGGTACCTAAATAAGCTGACATTTATTTTAATACAATTAGGGTAAATAATATCGGTAACTTAGAAAATCAAAGTAAAGTGATCTTGGGCAGGGTTATGAGAGATGAAAAGTCAAGTTGGTGTGTACAAGGTGGGTGGCTTTTATAAAATAGAGCAAATTCATTTAATAGCATACCTTTAAAAATTCATGACCTTAAAAGTTCATTCAGATTGCTGGTGTCTCCTTTGAAATGTAGGTAAATAGGCTGCCTTTGACAGCTGCAGACACCATGATAGCATATAGACCTTATGTTTGATGTGAAAAGATTGAATAAAATTTGCAATTCTTAGATAACTTCTGCTACTCTTAACACTATCATAAGCGCATCTTCTCTCTTGACTGGCCACAGTAGTTTTTTTTTACAGTGGAAAACCATGGCTGATAGTGAATCATCAAACCAGCAACTACTGGCCTTGTCTGGAATGATGTAACTGGTAGTCAGATGCATGTGAAAGGCAGTCATTATCTGAAGCACTGCTAAAATTACAATATTCTAAACACACAAGCAAATCAGATGTCACTGTAAAAAGGTTGCATTGTGAGATGGATACTCAGGTTACTCAGGATGCTCTGAAAATTATCTCATAATGATGGGTCCTTTCCTGTTTGGAGACAGGGTTGTTCATATGTAAATTTTCTTCTGAGGCACTATAGATGTGATGTTTGCCTTATAATTTTACTATCAAATGCTATATTGCTGTATAATTGACTTTTAAGTTGCAGTTTGAAATGTGTTCATGATGTGTTTAGAGTGATCTATATTTAGCAAGTGCAATGGTTTTAAGGATAGCATTTCTCAAGCGTTTTTTAGCATATTATACTGTCAAAAGGCAGGGCTTGAAACAGGTTTGTGCAGAATTCAGTGTTTGGTGAATGGAAGTTCATTCTTAGCACCATAAAATGGCAACAGGTTCATGAGTACTGAAGATTCACAGCCTATATATTTTTAAACAATGGAGAACACTTTAAATGGACCACATTTAAACATTCTACTGTCAGGGAGGTACTATTAATACCTTAATTAAGATCTGTTCTTAGTCTGCTCCCCAAATGCTTTTTAGACTAAAACTAGAAACACAAAGTGCTTCGATGCACTGTTAAATGACTTATGCTTTCTGTTGAGTCACATCCTGCCCCTTTCGTAAAGGAAATGAATTGGAGACATGAGATTTTATGCCAGCAATTGTATGTTTAATGTGAAACACTTGGCCCTAGCAGACCTCGTTTTCTTGCTCATGCTGATTTTACAGATTGGTAACTGCACTTATTTCAGTGGCGCTAGTGAGATTTCATCTTGGAGAGCAAAGCTGTGTTCACAAAGGGTAAAATGCAATCTTCAAAATGCATTAGCAATGGCGTTGGGAAGAGCAAGATTTTTTCATTGTCTACTCTACATGAAGATATCCACAATTTCTACATTAAGCTCCTTAGGGTAGCTGGGAAAGGCAGTGTGAATTCATTAGTGCCTGGATAGAGGAGGTTGTTCTCAAAAGAGAGCTTGAGACAAATAATTGTAGTGTCATTTTATTTTACCAGCATTGGTAATTAGGCACAACAGTTGCTGTGAGGTTCTGTAGGTGTTTTAGAGACAGAAATAAAATTAAAATATGTTTTCTGTGTCTCTGCAAATTATTCTGCAGAGATCTGGTTTTTTAATGAGACAGAGCTGACAATTTTTCTATCGTTAACCAGACCAAAGTGTCACTTTGCAAGATGACTTTTAGTGAAACTCGAGTGGTTTCATGACTGCCTTGAGATTTCAATTAACTTTTTATTACACGGAGTACAATGTTATTAAAAGCCAAGAGACCAATGCGCTAGCATTGTAACACAAATATCTTGCTCAAGTGGAGAATTAAAAATGGGAAATGTTAATGCTGAAGTGGTCTGTGAAGTGAGTTGTTTATGGTTGATCTGTGCTGATAAAAGTATTCATCCAAAGAAAAAAGATGGGAGGAAGAGGTGCAGTTTTAGGGAAGGTGGAGAGATGCTCCCTTATTTTGGAAAATTTGTTGTAAGCACCTGGAAAAGTCTGCTCCAGAAGCAGCACAGGAGAAACAGTCAGCAGAGTGTGTCCAGTTTGCGGCAGCTGACAGGCAGGAGGTGACTCTGCTTTGCTTCCTTCTTGCAGCAGGACAAGGCTCTCCAGGTCTTCCAGGAAAAGGGGCTGTGCCCAGAAGTTTGTTCCAAATTTTTCATTCTGGTCACAGTGCAGTATTTCCCTTTGGGTTCAGGTTTCAAATTCTTGTGTGAATTTTATCAGCAGTGTTGAGACTTTGGACACATAATTTAGAGTTTATACCAACTTGCTTTTAAAGATGTGTATGAGATTGATTTCTAGCCCATGTTTTCTCAGCAAAGGTATTTTATTAGTTAGGCTATGAAATATGACTGGCACACCTAGTTTAAAATTTTGTATATACTTTTTAAGTCAAGAGGCATGCAAAAAAGCACCTATTCCAATTTCTTCTTTTTTTCATAGAATCATAGACTGTGTTGGGTTGGAAGGGACCCTAAATGTCATCTTGTTCCAACTCCTCTGCCATGGGCAGGGACACCTGCCACTACACCAGGTTGCTCCAAGCTCCATCCAGCCTGGCCTTGAACGCATTCAGGGATGGGACATCCACAGCATCTCTGGGCAACCTGTGCCAGGGCCCCACCACCCTCACAGTAAAGAATTTCTTCCTAATATCTAAACTAAACTTGCCCTCTTTCAGTTTGAATCCATCTTCCCTTGTCCTATAACTACATGCCCTGGTTTTTCTTATATTAAGGTGTAAACCATATTTATAAATCTTAGAAATTTACATTTCTAAAACAGCAGATTTCAAAAAGTACCATCTGCACAGTTTCTTGAAAACATATTAAAAAGGTAAGACAAAATAAGTGAGCTGTTCCTTAAAGAAAAAAGGATATTTTAGAAAGTTTGGGACTGCACATATTCAAAATAAGATTGTTCTTTCCTCATCTTTTTCTTCTTCATTTCCTTCACTTGAATATATAGTTGTGGAGAAGCTTAACCACTCTGGAATACCAGACTACTTTGGTAGGAACATAAATCATGACAGATGCAACTATTTTGGGGACTGAAAACTGCTAATCTATGTAATTGTAAAAACACATGAAACTCCATAATGGTTTTTTTGTACACTGAAATGAAGATGTTCGCTTGCACTTGTCTTTGAGCTTACTCTTAAGAACTCAGGGCAATCAGACCTCCCAAGAAACTGTGGTACCTCAAAAACAGAGCACTTAAATCTGAATTGTGAAGTTAATTTTGTCATGTCTCTCTTAAGTAGGGTTACAGGTAGAAAAAATGTTTACTGAGGTGGAAAAAAGTCCTTATGACCCAAATGAACTAGCTTGGTCTGTTTTTCTGAAATGCAAACAAAACAGCATCTTTCCATGATTTACATCTATTCAACAATGTTTGATTGTACACTAGAGGCAGTATCTCGACTGAATGGAAAACTTGGGCATATAAAGTGGCTGCTCTGGTTACCATTCCCCAGTTGCTATGCAGAACTGCTGTTTTGTTAAAAAAAGAATATTGAGATGTTTGTGAATTACTGTGAATTTCCATATGACTTGCCTCAGATTCTGCACTTGGCACAAGGTAGTTCCTAGCTGCCTTTTCTTTTTCCTGTCAGCTTCCAATCCCCATTTGATATTATTTCAGGACTGGTTGAAATAGAGAATGTTTATTATTAGCCTACGAGTGTATAGTGGAATTTTCAAAATCCCGTCTTGATTTTTTTTAATGGGTTAAAAGGCACACTTGTAAAATTATTTGAAAATTAAATAAGAGGAAAACCAGTTTCATTTTCTTCATTCATATTTGCTTTGCGGGACTTAGAGGGACAAATAAGAGTGTAAGGTCTAGTGCCTATATAGGACTATTGCTTTGCTAATCAGGTTTTGCACAGTTGCCTTTTTTTNNNTTTTTTTTTTTTTTTTTTTTTTTTTTTTTTTTTTTTTGCTTACCAGTGTCTGAATATCTAACCTTCCTTTTCTTCCTTTTGCAAAGCAGATGTATGGCAGTGGTGTCTTGGATATCAAGGGATGTTTGAGCAGTAGGGGAGACATATCACTCAACTAATGTTAGATTGGTTATTTGTACTTAAAACCCACTAAAACCCCATACCCTTCCAAACAGCCTTTTCATGTAGAAAGCTCAGTGGTTAAATTCATCATTCTCGTGTTTTCTTTGGATGCTTTTTGCATGTCTTTAAACACAGTTAATAGCTTTGGGTAACATCATAAGATGGTTTGCAGTCATCTCTGTGAGTTTCTCATCCTCACATTCCCAGCTCCTTTGCAGTGTGTTTTCATTTGTTTAGTTCCTGTTTAGTGGCAGCCCCACATACCTACTGTTAGTTTCAAACCCTTGCAGCTGGATTATAAATGTTTGTTAACAAAATTAGTAATGGCTAATGCCCTCAATTTGGATGCAATTAAAATAGATCTTATAATGTATATTTCCTTACTTTGTCTGTAAGGATCAGGATGTCTTTGAACTATTCTAGCATACAACTACCAACAATTTATGCTGCTGCTCTTTGAGGACTCTGGACTTCTTGGCAGCCTGAGAGTCCTTGGTAGGCCATCAGTGGCTCAGATAACTTCATCAATTATAGAAACATGTACAGAGATTTAATTTGTGTCACTCCTTTTTTGTAAAATGAATGAATGGGGTTTTTTTGTTTGTTCTGTAGAAAATCTGGAAATTCAAATTTTTTCTTTTCTTGAGTAGAAGTAATTGAAATTTCTGTCTGACTATAAATGTACAGCAGTGGAGGACATTTTCTCTTAGATGTATTGTTGCAGCCTGTGCTGAAACTATATGGTCTTTTTAAAGTAGTTTATGCCTGAGCTTTAAATGTTTACTACGGCAAAATAGCTACCTCCAGGTTAAAAGAAGCACTTAAATACAATAGGCTGGGATTGATCAATTCAGATTGTGGCTTGGAAACAACTGAATTAATGAAGAGGAGTAAAAATTAACTGGAAAACTTTTTTCTGCAGAGTGTTAGCATGAAAGGTGTGGCTCAGAAACTCAGAGCCGGCAGGGAACAAGGAGCTCCCAGAGCATTTTATTTCAGACAGAGATCAACACTTGATTCTCCTTCTTACTGTGGAATTCTGCTCCATATAAATGATTTTAAAATATTAAAAACTCACTCCTGAATAGATCAACTTTTAAAATGTGCCATCATTTTTTCCTTAATACTATGCAAACTAAGACCAAGTTAGTGACTTGCAAAAGTGTAGTGAGCTCACAGCAAAACTCAAAATCCTGGTGTACTGATACTGAATAGAGCTCTTTTTTTTCCTTGTCCTGTGATTGGATAGAGATGCTTGCACTATAATTGCACCAGTCAGTGAACTAACAAAAATCTGGATTTTTATCTTAATTTCTTTAGTTCCTGTTTATTACAACATTTAATGACTTGGATCAAATGTTCATAGCTAGTTCCTGAGAAAAAGTTGCAGGAATTACAAAAAACTCCACCCTTCCTGGTGTCCCAGTGTGATCTGTGAGATACTCACCTTTGATTAAGCTAGTATGGCCATTCCTAGTTCTGTGAGAACAGTCAAAGTTGTACCACACTCCCCGTCTGTCCCCCAGCTTAATGAAGTAAAATACTAATGTCTGCACTGTTGAAAGTTAACGAATTTTTAAAACACTTCACAAGGAGCAAGCAAGATGAGTCAATCGTAATTCATTTAATTGTTTGAGCCTCCTTAGTCTTGTAGTATGTCACATCTCACTAACTATGGTCAAAATTTAGGCAAACCATGGAGCAGTAAGTGGAATAGGCAGTTTGTGCTTTCCCTGAAGTGCAAATACAGCTGTGATCCCTGAGGATGTCAGCAGGCAAGTTTGCATTGGCCCCTGGCTAGGTCTTAAATGACAGCATTTAAGATCCACAACTGCTTGGCGACTGCATCACTGCAGTCAGAGGATCAAACCACTACTGTCTGCTCTGAAATCCCAATATTTGATCATTTAGAGTCTCCTGTTAGATGGCACACAGCTGTTTCCTTTTATTATGCATGGCTGCACATGTGAAAAGGCATCTCTTCTATAAGCACAGGCTGGAAAAAATTCCATCAGAGAATCAAACTTGTCCAACCTGTATAACTTGGACAAAGTTTTCCTTGGAAGCATAGATTCTTGACATAATCAGTCAGTGATGGCAGTGGTGGGTACAAATCAAATTCATTTGAAGATCACAACTGTAGAAAAGCCAATTGGCTTCCAGGTTAAAAAATTAGGTGGATTGAAGTGACAGTCTATTTAACAACTGTTAATAATAACTGGGGAACAAGATGATCTACTGAAAAATACTTGTAAAAATACAAATAATATAAAGGTAAATGTAAGTATTAGAAATCCATTACATAAATTGTCAAGAAAGAGAAATGACATCTGTTTTTACAGAATTATTTCATGTAGCAAACATACAGCAGGACACAAATTCAGTGAAAGGTCAGTGTTGCACAATTGCTACAATTTGTATTTACATGATGGGCAGATAGATTTCTCTGCCTGGAAATGCCTTTCCTATAATTGCTGGCTCTGTTTGTGCCACTCAGGTGACACATCTGGCAAAGGGACAAACATAAAATGGAAGTGTCCATAGGGAAATTCTGCCCAGAAGTTGGGTGTGCTGGTGGAAGAGCAGCCCACATTACACCCTATTATATCATGGTGGCAGGGCTGGATTGCTCATCATTGGTTTTAAAGGGCAAGAATATCATTAAATTGCATTTCTTTCACACTAGGATACCACGAGGTAAAATTGAGGGCTGCCTGAAAGAGTTTTGTTTACTATCAGTTAGACTTGCAGTGACCGAAAAATCATTGAAATAGCAGGCAACTGAATATGGAAAGACTTCCAAAATAAAAAGCCAGTTGCTTTTTTTATGCAGTTTCTCAACCTGTGTGTGTTCTCTGCTCACCCAAGAGCATCCACAGATGCTTGGCAGTGCAGGAAATGGTGCATAAATCATTACTGCAAGGTCAGTAAATTTACTACTGGAAGTTAAAAGTTACTTGTGTTCAGAGAAAAGCAGTAAAACCTTTTAAATAGAGGTTGCGGAATGCAAATAAAATTTGAAGAAGCAGACAAATATTCTAATATGATATATGTGTTTCTGCTTTAATAATGGCTAATTTAAATTTTTGCATTTAAAGCTACTTTTATCTCTGGTTCTTTGTATTTCTGGAAATGAGAAGTATCACCATTAATGTGGGAGCCACTTTTTTATGTTTTATGGGAAGCTTCTACTTTCTGTATTTCTACAGAGTGATACTTCAGGTAAAGCTGTGACATTCTGAGTCTAAAACTTGACTGCTCTCCTAGTTTCCTGCCAGCAGCCCACACACTCCTGTCACTGTAGCTGCTCTCTGATTCTTAACCCCATTTTTTTGGGATGGATGTGGTATGCAGGCTCTTGGAGTGGGCAAGGAGCAGTAGCAGTGCAGAGGTCTCAGAGTCTCTGTACCCCCACTTACATCCCTGTAAGGCAGCTACGGTTGCCCACTCCTGTGGCAGCTGCTGACAGGGATGTAGCACCTTCCTGTCAGGCTGGATAGAGGTGTTTCACCATCAGGTATTCCCAGTAGTTTGGTGAAATGCATTGAGGCCCAAGAAGTTTGTTCAAGGAGTCTCATGTAATTCAAGTGCCCTTATTATCTCTCAGTTACCTTCTCCCATTGTTATGTAAAGCTCATTTCATTTCTGTGTGGCAGAGCTGCCAGGACACGGGCACAGTCTTTTGGGTAAGAGCTAAAACATTGGCTCAGAGAAGGAATTTGCTTTCAGAGAAGAGTTTGCTTTCTGCTTCAGCCTTCTTGGGTAGGACACCCACAAATTGGAGCCTCCAGAACTGGCACATCATAGCACTGTTCCCCTGCACACTGATGCACTCTGAGATCAACAACCTGGTCATTCCTTCCAGGTCTGGGAATATGAATATTATATGGACACATGGATGGTTTTAGGCACACAAATGAATTTCATCACTTTCTTGTCTCTTCTTTTTTCCTTGTAGTTATTTTGTACCTTTCTGCTTATTCTTTTACTTACATTTGTCTCAGATGTCTTCCTTAGTGCCTACGGCCTTCATCTGATTACCAAAGAATGGGGTTTGGATGCTCAGTCTTCTGACTCCAAGTCTTCTTCCATCCCTAGCTCAAACAAAAGTGAATTGCTTCTGCAAAAGTAAATGTAATAGAAGCCCTGAAGTATTGAGGACAGGAGTACTTTTGTATAAAGAATGGTATGTGGGCAGGAGTTGTTTCCCATTTCAAGACATGTAATCAATAGTGCTAGTTGTCCCAAAATACTGGTTTTACATTTTGACCGTGCCCATTCAGGAATGATAGTGTACCTAATGTAATGAATGGTCTTGGCTCTGATTTTTCCTACTGCTGGCCTGTTCTTTTAAGCTTTTTCTGGTTGGGTATTTTTTAGTGTAATGGTCTGTATTCACTTCTGGACCATCAACTTCATTTATCAGGTAAATTCAGTATTTCAAGTTTTCCACACAGGCAAACTGATTAAACTCTCATCTCATCTGTTGACATTGGCAAGATTCAGTCAAGGCATTGCTGATATTGCATCTGGATCTGCATCTTTGATCTGTCATGACATCCCATAATGTGAATTTTCCACTGGTTTCCAACATACCATCTGCAGCTTTTTATATGCAGTTGTTATTGCTGTCTTTCCTTTTGCTGATTTGTTAATTTCAGATTTTTCAACTTGATTTTATGCTAGAAGCTATCTCCACACCGTAACTAAATAAACTTTAAAAACCTGAGGATTGTTAGGGACACTGACTCCATCCAAATCAAAATTTATTGTGGATATTGATATGTGGATATTGGTATTATCAGCTGTGGGCTGAAAAACAAAAATCCATGCCCATTTTCCTGGCTGATCTACTGATGTGTGTGTGTGTGTTGGGAGAATTTTAAATACTTTCATCCTAGACCCAAGGCACAGGTACTAAAGCGTGAGAATACAGGATGAAAGCAATTAGGGAATAAACACCATTGCATGGAAAAAAATACCATTGCACAGTGTTATAAAGCAAGTTATGGAATTGGCCCAAGTATGCAAATATTTTCTAATCGAATTTTGAGTAGGTAAAAATGTACCATGCCCCAAATACAGAATTGTTTTTCCCATCCAAACCTGCTCAGCACTTCTGAACTTTAAGAGAAATAGGACCTCTTTTTAAATCTGTTTTTAAAGGATTGCAGCCTAGCACAAGGAATGTCCACATAAAAAACATTGTGTTTGCTCTCAACTTAGGCAGTTGGACATAACCCCTTGTATTTAAGCAATGTAAACTTTATGCCGAGTCACTTTGGTTTAATGCTTGAAGTACCCATGGGAATCTCTCAGTTCAGCAACAGCCTCTGTGTCATCGTCTTTGAGGTGACATGATGCATCTCAGAGTGACATGGTCATCTGGATACAGTTGAGGAACTTGTAAGTGAGATATCATTTTCCTCTAAAAAAGTAAAAGTACAAGGCAACAGGTTTGTAATTACTTCAGTTGCTTTCAAAAAATATGATTTTTCCATTATCTTTTGCATGTCCTCCAAAGAGGAAAAAGCTTTAAAGGCCCATTTTTAGCCATTATTAACACCTTGCATTTTAAACCATGTTGCTTTACTGTGGAACCATCTCTTCTCTGGATGTTAATAAAAAGCAATTGCAAAAATGGAAAGCAGGCTGTAGTTTTCTCTCTCCCCTGTTTGCTCATTCTCAGGTTCTCATTCTGTTTCTCACTTTTTCTTTTCATGTAATATATGTCTACCAGGTTAATTAAAAATAAGGTTTCCTTTTCTAGGGAAGTAGTAGACCATATGTTACTTTTGAGAAATATGTTGGGCATTCTTTCACAAGACTTGTCTTATTATTTCTGCAAATTAAAAGGTTGCCATGATTTCCTCAGAGCTTTCTTGGAGTCAGGAATACCTTAGCCATTGAGTCAGAACCTCTTCACATTTTGCCTTTTAATAATTTTCCAGTTGCAATGGTTGGCTATGTTGTTTTTTCTAAACCCTACATATGTAAAAAAAATTCTAATGAAGTGAAAACAGACTGAAATGTGACTCATCCTACTTGTCAGGGATTGGTTTGCAGATGTAATTTTACTTTCTATAGCCAGAAACTGGGAATAGTTATAACTAGTCTAACATATTATGTTTCCGTTCAACTAAATTAAATCTCAATACTTTTAAAAAGTGGTTCAATAAGAATTATTTTCTTTCAACCCTCCTATTATTAAGTAAATTTGAGCACTGTCCAAATCAGTCCTGCACTCCTGCATGTCTCAATAGAACTTAAAAATCCAGCAGGGAATTCTTGAATAAAATAGCAGCTTTTATGTTCCAGTAAGAGGGATTCCTGGTGGATGACTGCACAGCTGTAGTAACCTCATTATTCAGGGGAGAGTGAGGTATTCCATAGCATCATGCTGAATTTCCAATCTCCCTGTGTATTTTCAGGGGAGCTTTGTTAAGAGACCAAAAAAACCCCATTTTTAACATTGCATCGCTACAGAAATACACAGGAAGTTAATTTTTGATACATTATAAATTCTTTGGTTCCAAAATGCTTTAGCTCACAATCTCTTTGCTTGCTTTATTGTTTTATTAGCCTGGCTGGGAAAAGAGACTTTTAAGTTCTTATGTGGGAGGAGCAAATAGATTAACATCTGAGAGAGAATTACAAAGCTGGAAAATAAAAATAGCTTTTGGGACGGCACTGTGAAGTGAGTCAGACTTTTGGTTAGGGACTCAGATGAAGCAGGGCTGTGTACAGGACAGAGCCAGCTGCTGAGGGATGGCCTGATGGGAGAATGTTTGGCCGTCTGAGGAAAAGTGGAAACCTCAAGCATGTCTGTTGCTTGAAGAAGATGGGTTTTTAAATTGGATGATTTATTTTATGTTTCTCAGCTATCTTAGTCTGGCTGGAATTGTGTTTCTTGGAATTTGCAGACCTTTGAATGTCCCGAGCTGGGCACGTGCATGAAGCTTGCACAGGAGGACTCTCTTTGAAGCAGTTTTTGGTTCTTGGCTTTTGAGCTGTTTTGAAACTGGTTTTGGTTCTCTGCTTGGCTCTGCCCTAGCCCTGACCTGCTATTAAAGCCCTAGCAGCTTTCATAGCAATTTGAAGGGATGTATTTGAAATCCTAGTGAGAGGTAGAAATGGGTCCTGGGGAAACGGGACCCTGCCAAACAAGGGATCAGTTGTGTCCAATCCCCAGCGCTGCTGCATGAACCCTTCCTCATGCCCCGATCTCTTTCTGAGGAGTGGGAAAGCTCGGAGAGCAAGAGGCTGAGTCACTTGAATGCGCCCGCCTTGAAACTGGCAGTGCGGGGACAACGGGAGGATCTGCGCCCCCGGGAGCCACAGCTCTTGGCAGCTCCATGTCCAGTACCCAGAGCTAAGCCTCAAGCTAACACAAATCCAAAGCCAAAAAAGTCGATTACTCTGTTGAAACATACTATGGTTTTTGCAATTTTAAATTATAATCTGGCCTAGAGTCATAAAAAGCCATGAAAATGAGCAGTCATTCAAGAAGAGCTGCAGCTGTAGGAGAGTGGTTTTGCCCTCAACAAATGTATAAAATGTCAATTAAGTTTAATGAGACTTACACAAGTGGATTGATGGCCTTGGGATTTCAAAGTATTTCGTTTTTTGTTTGAATACTAGTGAATGAATTTTCCTGTCTGGCACACAGTTGGCTTTCTTATTAAAATATTTATCTCCAGTTGACCATTTAAACGCTTCCCCATTTCCACAATGAGAACAGAAGATTGCACAGATGAAGGACTGTGCTGATTTTATCTGATTTCCACAAACAAGTTCTGTAATTACTCAATAAGTTTGAGTGTACACATAATTATTAAAGTGAATGTGACATTACACCCCGGGGGGGGGGGGCAGGCGGGCGGGGGGTCATTTCACAGAAGCTGTACATTCATCAATTCAAACATGTAAAAGTAATATTTACATGAATTGGTTGCTAGCTCTTTACTTTAGAAGTCCATCAGCTTTTAAAGAGATATTGTGTCACTCAAAGGATATGGAAAAAATATTCACTGGGAACATTTTCCTAGATTGTTAAATGACAAACTACTGAAGTGCCTTAGACATAAATTTCCTTGCAGAGATGGAGGAAATAGGTGAATTTGTAGAATTCCAGGACCAACAGAGGTAACTTGGAGAAGGACTAAATTCCATAGGCCCAGTGTAGACCATGCATGTTTGCTAAAGAAGCAGATCAAATTTCAGGTATGTCTCTCCTCAATAATATGGATAGATTCACTTTCAAATAAAAACAGGACAAAACATTTAGAGCACACTTGTCAGGATGAGTATTGGGCACCTGTATGTTTAGAGAGTAGTATTGTAGACAAGCCAAGCTAAAGGACTAAAGCCTTCCAGTAGCCCCTGTGTACATGTGAGTGAACAAAAGACAGAAGTACTTTTGGTATATCCTTCTGCTTTACAGTGGAGAATGATTTCCATGAAGGCTGGTCAATATCAGAGACTCAAGTTTCAATAGCACTTACTTACAATAATTGTTTCTGCAGTTTCTTTGAGTCATTTCTCACCATCATTAGAAAAACAGCATTTGGCTTTGGGTTTTCTGACATTTGCTGACCTCTGTGTTCAGGGCACTTAGAGCTGACTTGAATCTGACTGTATAAATGTGATAGTAAATAAAGCTTGGAAATGAACAACTGCAAACAGTCTTTAGATGGATTGAAGGGTTTACTGAAGCTCCTCTGTTGTAGAAACTAATGGTTCTTTGGGTACAACACATAATATGTAGAGTTTTAAAACTTTACAATAGCACTGAAGGAGTATGCTGTTGAAAAGGATCCAGCTTAATGAAAATAAAGGAATAATTCTATGACTATTTAGCTGTTCATTTCTTTCCTATATAACTTTAGGTAGTATCTTTTTTTTTTTTTTTTGGAGTTTGAATACTTTAGTTCCTGCAAAAAGTGCATAATTTGACCGTGTTCCTGTTTATACAGACTCGTTCTCTGCCAAAGAAAATATTTGTCTGTGTGCCACTCTAACTAAGTACTTCCTCTAATCTGTGTGTGTGTTAAGTTCAGCTTGGCCTTCTGATGGTCTGTTGGAGCCTATATATATAAGATAGTGGGCTTTTAAAATTCCTTGTTGTAGGTCTAGCAGCAAACATTCAAATAGCCACTGCAAGATTGTCATAACAACATTGTATTGTGGTCTCATGTCCTCAGTCTGGGGTTATGGAGAATGTAAAGGGCTCCATCTGCCTTGTTGGGTTTTTTTCACAGAATCTGTATTTCGTTATTTTACTGGTGATAGACGCGTTGTTTTCCTTTGCAATGGTGGAAGTCCTGTTCCAGGACATGCTTTAGCAGGTCAGTGGGCTGAGTTTCTTCTAGTACTGATCTTGAAACTGTAGAGCAATGAGCTCTTTGTGGTCTGTAGGTGCATTCTGCCCCACATTTGGAAATGGCTTTATTCTACAATTTGAGCGATTTTAAGAAAAAGAAAAGATATATTAAAGAAACTGAGTCCTGGAGAACATCTAAGCCCTAGGAATATTTGACTAAATGCTGGTGACTTTTTAAGAGTTTGCTATATCCTTGACTTAACATCTGCATAGAGCCCTATGACTTCAGTGGGGCTTGTGACACTTTTGACAATTCTTAAGGGAGTCTTACAAGGTAAGGCTGGGATCAATGTCAAGTTCCTGACAGGACTTTACCTCTGACATGTGTTTGCTTTCTCTTCAGAGGGACATTGTCACAGGCTTCCTGAATGCAAATAAATCAGGTTAAGATTTTATATTAAAAGTTTTCTTGTATTCTCAGAAGAGTAGGGCAAGAATTTCATGCCCATCTTTTATTCTTAGGTGTAATTTTAAAAACAGTTCCAAGAAGCAAAAAAAAAAATCTGAAAATTCTTCCCACTTCATTAAAATTGGATATGAATTGACATTTTCTATAATATAGATATAAGAAGACCACTTACAAGCTTTTGCCTACCATGGGCATCATAGGGTAGGTGGATTTTTGAGAAGCAAATAATTGTGGAAATGAACAACCATCTTTAATCTTTAATAACTGTTTTATGAAATGAGTGAGGCTCATCTAAGCTATGAATCTTTAAAAAAGGGTAAGAGGCTGATTTCCTGAACTACATCATGAAAGCAATCAGTTGAGGCAAAATAAAACATATCAATGAGTATAGAGGATAGATATTCTCTTCAACAATCTGCTTCAGTCCATTAACCAGATGAAAATCCACTTGCTGATGGGTCATAACTTTGAAAATAATCTTACCTCATAAAGAGTTCTGAAATAAAAATTTCAATAAGGTGTCTAGAAGGCCTCAGTTTGCACATTTTTTTACAGCAAAAATTAAATGTAAACTTGATGAATTGTTTCTGAGTAAACTATGTTTTCAATTAGCACTTAATGTTTAAAGGCAGTCTGAAATGTGCTCCACACGTGCATTCATAGAATCTTAGTGCAGTAAGGCTCATAAAAGCTATAAAATATTGGAAAGAAGACAGCATGGAAAGGAAATGGAAAAGTAAAACAGGCAGAATAAACCTTTTTTGCATGCTCTATTTGAACCTTGACACACCTGTATTGACATCTATTTAACGTCCTAGGCTTATCGTTGTAGTAGTGACACCAAAACCCCCAGGACTAAAATTATAATTCTGTTACAGAAATTTTTCTTTGTTTCAGTTTTGTGCAAATGTGATGCATAAATTGAAGTCTTATCTCCCTGACATACACAAATGCTACTTCCTTTTTTCCTCCTTTTTCTCTATTGCTTCCTTCCACTGTTGTTGCTATTCCCCTTTCTTTTATTAATTATCCATAATTTTGTCCACATTGGCATAGTTTTTCCCTGGCTGCTTAAAAGAAAGAAATAGGGAATATCCATGTCAACGTGGAAAATACTGAAAATATAACAAGTTTTCCTTTTTCATGATTTTTAGAATTGTTTTAATGAATTCCCTTGTTTTCCATTTATCAGATCTTATCACCTGATAGAGGTGGATCCTATTTAGAGAGAATATAGCCACTACATAAATCATATTTTCTTGCTAGAAGAAAAATAGTACTGGCAAGAATTTAAAAGGATCATCTCGACTATTCCAATCCTTTAAAGCAGATTAAAGTTTGTGTATTAACAGAGTGATGAAAAGATGGGTAGAAAGGGGTGGAAGCTTCCATCGCAAGAGAATACATTAATTCAGTAGCTGAGCTATTGCTGCTAACTTCAACAGGGGCCTTTCAGTCCTGTGTCTACTGCTTGTTTTGGTGTAAAACATGCCTGCCCCAAAAGTACGAAATCTGTTTCTTTTTACTAATTAAAGATATTAAATAATGTATTTTAAGAAGATTATCTTATAAAAAGCTGTGCAATTCCAGTAAGATGCTGAACAAGCTCAGTTCCTTCTGTCAATGGAGCTGAGGCCTTTCCCAATTTTAATTGGTAAATAAGTAGAATCAAAGGCACTTCAACGATCCAGGACAAAACCAATCTGTTTAAAAATGGGGATTTTCTGGAAAATGTAAATTTAGTATAGGGCATTATATCATAGAATATACTGAGTTGGAAGGGATCCATCAAGATCATCGAGTCCAACTCATGGCCCTGCACAGCACACCCCATGAATCCCACCATGTGCCTGAGAATGTTGTCCAAATGTGTCTATATATACTGAACATTCACTACACATCTGCTAAGGTTTTTTCTACATAGGAAACAATATCCTGTGTAAATGGATCCCTTCAGTCGTACTTTATAGTGTGTGTAAAGTCACAGGCACTTTGTTTCATATGGATGTAATAATAAATATGGGGTTTTAGGGGGGAAAATATATTCCTTATTTTAGTGGCCCTTTCCCTCTGAGGGAAGACACTCCTTGGACCTGTCTCCACTTGTGGCTTGCACGGTGCCCCATCTGCTCCAGACACTCCCTTCTGCAGGCCACCCAGGGTGGTTCCCCCACAGCTCCCTGCAGGCAGCAGGCTCAGGCACAGAGCAACTGCTGACAAAGTCTCATTTTGAGCTAACAGACAAATCACAGTACATTTGGTTACCTTGGGGTTTATCTTACTTGGAAACTTAGTCTGTAGAGCTTGATCAGTAACTAGCTTTCCTTGCACCATTATGTATGTATTTGTCTCTAAGATTAATTTTAACGTGTATTCTGTGAGTAGCTTGGTGATTCTGAAGTCCCTCCTGGAGCTGCTTCAGCCATTCTCCAGTCACATCTGTAGACCAGCTCTGTTAATTGGCATGTAGTGGGTACAGGTTTTTCAGCTTTTTTATTTTGCTAGGAAATCAGCTGTAACTTGGGAGTAATGTGGTATGTAAGACTGCATTCTGAACTTCTTGCACATGTTATGGTTGGTAAGAATTTTGCTACAAACTTAAATTTTTTATTCCCCAGGTTTCAAGTAGATCACTCCATCAGCTTTGGATATTCCACAAATTCAACTCTAAGGCTGAAGATCAATGCTTTAAAAATAACTATGTAGTGATAGGCAAAACAATTGGCTGGGGTATTTGCCATGCTTTGGTCAAATATTACACAGTCTGATTGCAGCTGACGGGATGTTAGTCCATGAGACCCAAATGAAAACCATGGGCTCTTTTCTTACCCAAACTGAAACAGTTATACAGACAGGAGAGCTGAACACAGGTCCAGGCAGCTGTGATAGTATGACTGTTTTACTTCTGGTAGTTGAGGAGACACACTCCTAGGTCCTTACATTGCAAATAAATACTGGTGACTCAAGGGTTCCATCTGCACGGGACTTTAGATAAGAGCATGGGCAATAATAGTTCACGTGAGCTCCACATCACCTTCCTGTCCTTTCAGTGGGGTCGTTGATGCTTCTTACATTTGTGAGAATAAATTCTGTAATATTTCCGAATACGTGGAACCTGCAGCAATTACATCCATTTAAATAAACAGCAGCAGATACAAAACCTCAACAACTGTGGATAAAATCAATACACAAGACTTTAATCATGTCCTTAGTTAACAAAATTTAAACTCTAAAAGACAGATACAGTGTGTTGTTTCTCAAAGACATAGTGTGTTATACTAGGACATGATGACAAGTTACCAAAGGGCTCATTTGGTGTTTAGGGCTGCACTGAGCATATTAAAGCACAGTTCAGTGGTCTGAAATCTGTGTTAAGACAAAATAGTTCTACATAGTCTTGGATATAAATTTTAAAATAAAGGCATGACAATGAAATAATGTTATTTTAAAACTGTAGATAAAAATTTAGTGGTGGTGATTAAGTAATCCTGAGCCTCAATGCATCTTATAACAAGCCTATTCCTACAAGAGAATAAGGTTAAAAATAAACTTTCAGCCAGATTCTTTGTTTACATCCCATTGTTTCAAGTGATTCCCTGGGTCAGAAAAATTATTGGAGATATGAATATGCTTGTTGGATAGGACTTTAACTCCTTTTGCAGGGACTTTCAGTCAATGAAAAAGAACAAGGTAAGCTATCTTAGACCCTAAGATTAATTAAATATTAGGGAAAAAAAAACCAACAGGGAAGGCCATCAGTTGGGACCTATTTGAATTACAGATTAGCATTTGCCCTTGCCACTTAAGTGGGTAGCGTGCTGTGATCCTTTTATGTTCTTACTTGATCAGTTTAAGTTCTTAGACAGACAAGCCAGCTTGACAATGAATTTGTAATAAAGAATAAAATAATGATGCTCTTTTTCCTGTTCTAGGTCAGGAATAATTTTCAGAGGACTTCATGCAAGACTTTTCCTAATTATTTCCCTAATTACTTCCTTGACTTTTTTTGCTTAGACTATTGTTGAGTTTAATTTAATTGAAATATTCTAAAGGAAAGGCTGCCAGTGCCAATAACTTATTGAGTTTACTAGGTTTGAAATTGATTGTAGCAAATGCACATTTATAATGATGGGCATAATCCAAGACTCCACCCTAGCAGTTTTAAAGCAATGTATCATCCCACACCCCCAAATTAAAAATAAACGGAAACAACATTACAAAGGTTGCATGCAACCAAGAAAAATATCTTTCCTCTATTAGGAGTTAAATTCATTTATTAAACCTTCCTACACAAAGGTTGATGGAAAATTTTCCTGCAGTGGGGCAGCAATGTTACTGATGTAGCATTGTTTAAATCTATAGCTGATACCTAGTTTTTTTTGTGGATTTATCTGCAGGAAGATTATGATTTTGAGGTTGTGCAGTTTGGAATCTAGTCCATTTAAAAATATGATGGAAAAGTAGTATAATATTCCTCTGTTTTCAGTCTTGACCTTTTCTGTAGTTTCCTATAACATTTTCTTATTTTAAATAGCAGAATTTTCTGTCCTTTTACTATGTGAAAGACCTGTATAAAATGGGAAAACTGATTCCTTATGCAGTAATGGTCTTAAAAGTGCAAAGTGAACACACTTCAAAGGTAGATATATTTTCCTCTCATGTATTATTTGAGTCATGTTCATTTTAATGGTTAATTCCAAGAAAGGGCAAGCATTTTATGTGGACTACATTTTTGTGAGTTAAATATATGGTGTGGCAATTTGCTGGCTTTTTTTTTTTTTTTTAAGCTAAGTGTGTGATCGAAGAAGTTATACAAGGTGGAAATTTCAAACAGCACTTACCATGGATTTAACTGCCTACATAAAACTTGATGGCAACTCTCACATTGACTTGAGCTCCTTTTGGTGAAACTGCACTGCTTTTGAAAACCTTGCTTGTCTTTGAACAGACACCTTTTGAATTCAGCTAGAGCTTATTTCCAGTTTCCATGAATCCACCAATTTCATATTGATCTAAAACACTGACCCAGGTTCTTTCTTGTAGCAGATAGCTTGCTCATTTATATGAAGATTTTTTTTGTCAGTTTGGCACAGACAAATTTAGAACAGGAGCAGTGTCACGCTGTATGTAAGAGTGTGAAAGGTGAGAGGTCCTTAAACTCCATTGGAGAGACCTTCATGGAGAGTGGATTTTAATTGCTCATGTGTATGCATGCTCTGATGCATCTGAAGCTGCTAATTGGGTTTTTCTGGCCTAACTTTGAGATTTTGAAAGGTTTAAGTTTGTGAATTCTATTTTAATATCTTTCTGAGTGCTCACAATTACCTATTAGTATTCCCTAGCCTCATCTAGCACTCACAATGCTCTTTGACTTTTGAGCAATTTTGAATTTTACATGTGACTTTTAGGTCAGATAACTTACAGTACTGACTTACTGGCTAAAAGTAGGTAATATCAGCAAACAGGGTATTAGGGAGTATTTAGTTACATTTTTTTTCAGAGTATTGTATATTGACATTTCTAGGAGTCTCTTAGCTTTGGGGACAGCTACCATTTCACGAAGACTTTTTAGAGCTTATTATTAAGGAGCACACACTGCTTTTGTGTGAAGATTTTGCTATTGTGGTGTTGTTTCCCTTCATGTTGTATAAAGATTCTTCAGATGAGAAGGTCATTCTAATGTGAAGCATGAAACACCTCTCCTGTGAAGACAGGCTGGAGTTGGGGTTGTTCAACCTAGAGAAGGTTCTGGTGACACCTTGCAATATCCTGCCAGTACCTAAAGGGGGTCTGTAGGAAAGATGGGGACACACATTTTGGCAGGACCTGTTGCGATTGGATGGGGGGTAATGGCTTTAAACTAAAACAATGTAGATTCAGACTAGACATAAAGAAGAATTTTATGATGAGAGTGATAAAACACTGGAAAAGGGGTCCCAGAAAGGTGGTGGATGTTACACCCCTGGAAACATTCAAGGTCAGGGTAGACAGAGCTCTGAGCAGCCTGATCTAGTCGAAGATGTCCCTCCTTGTTGCAGGGGGCTTGGACTAGATGACCTATAAAGGTCCTTTCCAACCTAAACTATTCTGTGATTCTATTAGAAAGTGATTTTTTAATCACATCATTTTTTAGTCATTTTTAGTGATTTTTTAGTCATATCACTTTTTCATTTCCCATGAGTCAGTAATCAGCCACAAATTGGTAGCTGAGACCATCCTGAATTCGAAGTGTCTCCTGGTGGTGGAAAGAGCCTGGGTTTGTGTCCTGCATTTCCAGATTTATTGCTCTACTGAGATGGACTAGACAAAGAAGATTCAGTCCTACCACTTCTGCAGTGTCTCTGTCTATTAAATTTGGTGTCGTTATGTAAAGTAAGCTGGATGTATAACAATGATTAGATTGAAGGTAGAGTGGAAAAGAATCTGCTCCAGGAGTTGAGGCTCAGGATTCTCCTCCCAAGGAATTTTCTTCTTGTGTAAGTTTTCCTTGGCACAGAAGAAAAATGAGGTCCAAAAAAGGTTTTACTAGTGAATCCATGACCTTGGGGTAATTTGCAAAATTCCACATTCCTCTGTTGTTACAGAATCCTAAAATCTATGGAAAAGAAGTGAAAAACCATTGGAGAGAAGTTGCTGCATAAATATCCAATATTATTCTATACAATGTTGACTTCTTCCCTATTGAGAGGAAGAGGGGGAAGTGACACTGAGCATACGTGGAATTATTTATCTGCCCACTCTTAATTGCTTAGTCTGACTCTGTTCACAGTGGTGCTACCTGAAGATTTTCTCTCACTCATATCCAATGGGATGCTATCAAATAGCTTAGACCTGGAAGTGAATTTGTTTAAATGAAAAATGATAGACTTAATGACTCCATATGATGCTTGTTATAAAACTGAAAACATCTTTAATATGCAGAACCATGATAAAAGGAAGTATTTATATGGAGGCATAAGGGGATGAATTCAATTTGCATTCTTTGCTATTCTGTTGTTCATCTGCTTTAGTTATGTGTCATAATTTGTTGGTGAGACCAAAGCAGAATTGGATATGAAGGGCAACTTTTGGATATCACTGTAGGAATCTCTCCTAGGAGTGAAATGGCAGAAGGTGTCTTTGAATACCTCAGGAAAAAAAAGTGTCAAGATTTTTTGGTGCAAGAGAGTAGGGAACTTTGATGTTCTCTTTCAGTATAGTTTTGTGTTAATCTCCGGTTTTACTATTAGAGTAGGTTTGATGTAGCATCGAAGTGCTGCACCATTTTCTGGGTTACCTTTCTTCTTCTGGGCATGCTGCTGCTTTGAAGAGACAAAATAAAACTTCACAGGCTTTAGGATTCTACATCACTGAGAGGTGCTAAATCACGCCGTGATTAGCCAGGGAGTTTCCAATCTGTATGAATCCGGGTGAAGATGTTTGCTTCAAATGGGATTGTTCTCGAGCTGAAATGGCTGAACACAGAAGACCTTCCAACAGATGAATCTGCATTTCCCTGCAGCAGGTATAGATGACCCCATTCTTAGCTAATCAGGGGATTAGTGACTGAGCTTCCTTTCAGCAGACCAGAAACACTGTGGGAAGAAAGAAATTTAACATTCTACTCTCAGTTGCTAGTGATCCACAAAAGAGAGATTTGCTTAGCGCTCACGCTAGAATGCTAATTAAGGCACATTGTTAAGGGCTAAATGTTAGGCTGGGGCTTAGGTAGGCTTGTCAGGGAACAGGGGCAGAGAACCTTGAAGAAAAGCAGGTAAATGGATGGTTTGAATGGGCATTCTGCTGTTAAAAGTGTAGAGCGTCTTCCGGTGATTTGCAACAGTCTTCCCAACTGGTAGGACAGTAAATATAGAGCACGTAGGCATTTGAGAAAAAATATTCAGCAAAAGAATTAATTTGAGAATTATTATTTCCCTTTGAGTGAATCGTGTTTATTTACAAGTTCCTGAAGCAAGCTGCCTTATTTTAGCTCTGTGAGCCCCTTTCAAGGGACTGGAGTCCCGTTTGATAACACAGCAAGGCAGGGGACAGTTATCAGGAGAGAGGAGGAAATCCTCCTCTGGCGCGCTGGAAGGGATCAAGTTCCTAAAAAGGGAATCGGCTCCAAATGGGGCTATACCCTCCATTTCCAGGAAGCCTGCGCTGGGTGTGGTAAAAGCAGAGCTTTCTCTTCCTGACAGCTTCTTAAAACTGTGCTTTTGCTTGCTTAATAAACGGTCCTGACAAAGCACATGCACTGCACAGCAGCAGGAAAATATCCTGCCAGTGTGCTCGTAAAGAGAAAAGTTCAAGGAACAGTGAAGCCAGCTCTGATTCGGTTATTTACCATCAATCAGACTGTTGCTTGCCAGGGAGTGGATGATTAGGAGCCTGAACGAGCTGAAAAGGGGCAGGAAGAAAGTGGAGGCAGCATTCTTCCTATTTAAAGCTGCATCCCCTGAAAGGAGTGTTTGCAGACGGCGTTGGAGCTGGTGCTGAAAAGGGCTCGCAGACTTTGTCCTGGAACTGATGTGGAAAGGCAGAAAGACTCTTCAGCTGGCTTCATGGTGCTAAAATAACCTTACGATTCTGCACTTTTTGCTGCCCAGGGAGGATACATGTCTAATATCGAGGCATGATGGCAATCTTGGTACAAACGAGAACTTTTTTCATCCTCGCTGCTTTATTAGGCCGTTTTGTAACCATAAAAGCGCAAGAAGTGGAAGAGTATGACGGTGGTGAGTTTCTCTCTACCTCTAAAACAATTATCATAATCTCCCATCTTTGCATGCAGTGTGTTTATTGTGTGATTTGGCTAATAAGTGGAACGGAAAACCTCTGGGGTACTAGAGTAACAAGACTTTTGCTTTTACATATTGAGAAGAGGGCAGAGAGGGGTTTGCGCTTTGGGTTTCTGAGCGGAAGCCCGAGGTTTGCGGCGCTCGCTGCGGGCACGGAGCGGGAGGGGCGGTCAAAGGCCAAGTGCTGCTGCGGGGCGCTCGGGCTGAGCCCCCGTCCCGGAGGGACTGCGGCCGCTGGGAAGTTCCCAACAAAAGAAAGGGCTTGGGACGGGGCTGGAGGACAGCTGGGCAAGTGGGCTGGAAGAGTAAACACCGAAGCCTCGCAGGGCGGAGTCGTTTGCGCTGAACTACATCTGCTTTCTCACATTCTTTGTTTTAGAGAAATGCAGAAACGTGGATTCTCCCTTTTTTTCCTCCCCTCCCCCCTCCCTCTTTTCCTTTTCCTTTCTTTCCTTCTCCGACTCCTTTGCCCCCAGGCTGTTGCGGAGGGGCTGCCTGATGCCGAGGATGGCACAGAGCCTCCCCTCCGCCCAGGGTTCGGGGCAACTCCGGGCGGGCAGGAGCGCTGGCGAGCTGCGAGCCGCGCCCGCCCAACCTGCACTGTCCGCGGCTGCTTGGTAGCCCTTTGTGTTTAATATCATTTCAATGCCTGCGGGAGGGGCACTGATGGTCGGGAGAAAGCGTTCTGACTGTACTCTTTGATCAGTCGGGATGGATGTCGTGATCTGTGTTGATTTTCTGAAATGTGAGCGGGCTGGTTGTGGGACAGTCTGGAGCTGTGGTGCTCCTGAACATACTTCCTAGGCTTCTTACATGTAACACTGGCTTCTTTTCCAGATTACGCCCAACAAAAGGACTTTGTGGGGCATTCGAACACATTGTAGGATGCACCCTACAATGGAGTTTGCAGTTACTTTATCGTGTGTTTTCAAGAGTGTAATTTTTCTTGTAACTGAACTTCTCTGGT
This sequence comes from Orthonyx spaldingii, assembly GCA_013397795.1. Taxonomy (NCBI): domain Eukaryota; kingdom Metazoa; phylum Chordata; class Aves; order Passeriformes; family Orthonychidae; genus Orthonyx; species Orthonyx spaldingii. The sequence continues at coordinate 1,024,636 of VZTJ01002870.1, read as the reverse complement.
AATACGCTGGATTGTGTAAGTGAGGAGGAGTCAAAGCCTGATGAATAAACCAGTGCAATATTTCTGAAACTGTTGTTCTACAAAGCAGAATGAGACTGTCCTGCCCATGCACAGCTGTGTAAGAAGTCCCATAGAGGGGGCACTTTATATAAACTTGTGAGTGTAATTCATATAGTTGCCATAAAGGGAGGCATATATTATGCATTTTTCAGTTACATGTAATACCAACAAAACACTTGTGAAAATACTGGCTTCATTTTTGGTATCCATTTAATAAAATTTATAGCTTTTTACCTGTTTAAAAAAATTGCAAAATTTATAAGAGTTTTCTATGGGGTTATTACATGTCATTTACTAGTTTGTTGGTCTTATGGATATTATGGGATAAGCCAGCAATGTAGCAACACGTTCTGGGACGTATTTCCCATGCATTGATGGCCAGGGCGACTGAGAGGTACATGGTAAGTTGGAGAGCAACATATGTTGTCATAAATTAGTGACATCTGTTTACACCTACTTCACTTACTCATCTTCGTGTTTGAGACTGTAATAGCTTTGTCTATTATACATACCCTACTCCAATGTTCATTATATTCAAAAAGCCCAAATCTGTTTTAGTGTGATGTGAGGGCTGGTGCAGTGAAGATAGAAGTGGGGTGCATTCTACACATTGGTCTGGTTTAACTGCATAACAAAGGGATTTCAGCTTTATTTAGTTCCTGATTGAAGCCTACAAATGCTGAAGAATGGGCAGGTTTTACCTTTAGTTTGTCTTGGGTTTAGTACTTGTGCAGAGGTCTAACATCAGTCAATATAGTATTTTACTGCAGGTGACTTTGTCTATACAGCTGCTTCATTTCTCATTCACTTGGTCAAATGTAGCACTTGAATGTAGGTGCTATCAGGTAAACAAATACTGGGAAAGCAAGAATGGCACCTCAGGAAGCATAGATTAGAAAAAACTATCAAACTTTCAGAAAGGATGTAAACCAGTGTTTTGCCAGTCATTTTTTATGACAGTCCTAGAAACAATAAAGAGCATTGAATACTGCTTGTCAACTTCAGCCACAATGGAAGAGAAAAATAGCTTTTGTGGTAATATGTTACAGAATTTATTGTACGGGGGATTGATATTGATAGATAAGTTGAATATAATAAAGAAGGTAAAATAGTTGAAAAAACTTAATGAAAGAACTGTAATACTTCTTCAAACCAAACATACTGCTTAACAGTAATTTTTTTCTGGCACTTACCATTGCTGTGCTTTTAAGTAATGCCAGTTTCTTTATTATTTTTTTTTCTCTTGAAACCACTGCAGATTGATCTGTTCTGCTCAAGAGCCCTTGACTGATAGTGCTACATGGTGCATGTGCTTAAAACACATGTAAAAATGCAAAAACCATTTACTTTCAAACCTAGAAAAACAAAATTGGTCATTTTGAGACTGACTGTTTAAATGTGCCTATTTAAAAGTTGTTTATCAATAAGGTCAGTGCTGCAAAATCCTAGAAGGACTGAAAGATCCTGGTTTTAATTTCTGTGTAGAGACCTGGTCTAGTTCAGAAATGCAATAGGATCAAAGGTGCCCAGGAGGTGGCTGAAATTATGTGCTGTTTAAACACCGAATACCTGAAAGCTCTGAACCTTTGGCATTGGGATTTCCACACAACTCTACAATCCTTCCTCTTTCCCTAGGGCTTGGGATAGAGGAAACTACTAGAAGAAGCAGGGTGTGCTTCTGGGATCCTTTCCCATCTCCTTGGGAGTGGAAAAGATTTTTAAAAATAAATTAGAAACACACCTTTAGTGGAAAATCAGTAGACTTGAATCAGATCTGAAATTGTGGGAATCACCTTGTTCAAAAGCAATTGTCTGTGCAGATTGCACGTGGCCATGGCAGTGGGGGTATTGCCCCCATCTCCTGTATTTCTCTTCAATCCTATATTTGCCTTTGGTTCTCATCAGCTTTTGCGACATACCCTTGTCTGAATTTTGTGGTGAATTATATTTTCTGTCCACCTCTTGTGGTGTCAACCCTACTTCAGCTGAGGTCAGTGTGAGCCCTGGTATTGATTTAAAAGTATCTAATTTGTCTTGTTTGGTAGTGTGAGCAAGGAAAAAAAAAAGAACGGTCATTGTTCTATTTGAATGAATGATCCTCTTTGCCTTCTTCGAATTGTCAAGGTCTTTCATTTTGTCTGGAAGCCATGCAAGGGAGACAGGAGAATGGACTGACTTTGGAGACAAACAGCTCAGCTGGTGGAATGGGGGCTATTAAATATGTCCATTATCTTCTCACAGATACTATCTTTAGGGAGATAAGGTGTTGTTACATTGCACAGTCTCCATAGTGGGGCAAGTGTTGGGAGTAAGATGACAAGTGAAAGTCCTCTGTAGCTATGAGAAAGTAAGAGAATTATTGACCACTTGTGCCAAATGCTTCTTTAGATTTTATGGGTCTGTCATTTATGTAAAGAGTCTTCACAACTCCTAAGGAGAATGATATTGTATGATTCTATATGAAAGTGGAAAAACACCCCTGTTTTTACAATTGTCGCAATTTCAGTGAGGATCTGATAATACTTAGAATTACAGAATTATTGTTTAGGTTGGAAAAGACCCGTAAGACTGCTGCTTCAGCACATTGATGCATTGATGTTCCAGCCAAGCCTAGTGTTGGCTGTGAACTTGCTGTGATCCCCTTGTGCAGATCATTGGCAAAGATTTTAAACAGGACTGTTCCCTTGGGGAACACCGGTAATGACCAGCTGCCAACTGGATTTAACTCCATTCACCACCACTCTTGGGGCTTGGCCATCCAGACAGGTTTTTACCCAGTGGACAGTGCACCCACCTGAGCCATGAGCAGCCACTTTCTCCAGGAGAATGCCATAGGAAACAGTGACCAAAGCTTCACTAAGTTCCAGGTAGACAATGTCACAGCCTTTTTCTCATCCGATAAGTGGGTCACCTTCTCATAAAAGGAGATCAGGTTGGTCAAGAGAGACCTGCATTTCATAAATTCATTCTGGCTGGGTCAGACCACCTGCTTATCCTGCAGCTGATCCTTTTTTTTCCCCGAAAAGTTTCAGATTCCCAGATTGCTCTCTTATATCTGAATCTCTGCTTTCTTAGTGAGAAAGCCTGCATGTGTATGAGTGCATGTAGGTATGTATGTTTGGGGGCATAGCAAATAATTCAGAAATAGAAATTATTGTAGCTCTAAACAAGCAGAAAATGGGAATCTAGTGTCTGTTAAACAAAGTCATAATTCTGTGGGGACTAACTCATTGACTTTGAATATTTGGGGTTGACTTCCCTTGCTGTAAAAATGTGGGAAGGATACTCTACACAGAAATTTCTTCAAGAAGAGTCCTCAAGAGGATTCCTTCTGTTCAACCTGAGCAAAACTTTGTTCAAACTTATGGAATAATAAAATTGAGGGACATGTTAAACTATCCACGTTAACCTGTAGTTTTTTTGGAAAATACTTTGTGATTGAAGAATAATTGCATGCTGTGTTTGTTAATGCAGGCATTTTCCCCCCGTGATGTTTACAAATATGGATTATTGCCATAGAAACCAAATGGTCATTTCATGACTCATGTTTTGACATGTTCAGTCTTCATTTCTTGGTGAGGTCTTTTTATCCTTGCAATTTGTTTCAGTGTGATTTCACTGTATCACCTTGATTTGTTCATGCAAAACATGCAAGACTGGTCCTGTTTAACAATAGTTAAATATAAGTTAGTTAAAAATAAGTATTTTTAAACTTGCTAACTCTTTAGAAATTTTCAGAAAAAAAAAATCTACCAAATCCCTTGACTGATGATAAATGCACCTAGGAAACTCTGCTTAGGAACCACTCCTGGTGTTGAGGTTGTATTTACTATCTGGGTAAACTGTAAGTTATGATTTTTCTGTGGTTAGAATTAAAACTGGTCAACTCACCACATAACTTGGTTTTTGGTGTTTTTTGAGAAAAGAAACACACATTCTTGTGTGTATGTGCAGGGAAGCAGAAACTGCAAAAGCAGATCTTCATGCAACAACATAATCCTTTAAAAAAACTGAGCAGATGTTCATGGCCTATGTACAACTATTTTTCCATATACACAGAAAGGCAACAAACTTGGTGCCAAAAAATAACAAAGTAATAACGAAAAATAGTCGAAATTCCAGCTGGAGGCATGTGATCTATCCTTATATGTGCACTGTTTCGCTGATGTTTGTCATTGTGACCCTGCACATTTTTGTGTGCAAAGTCCCGATTATATAATTTTCTCAGGAATTCTTCTTAGAATAAATTGAAGTGCTAATCCAGTGGATTCTCAGTTGGCTCAGGGAAGAGACACTGGGCTTGCACTTCAGTTTATTGTATAGACAACCCCCCCCATTCTTTTTATAACAAATAAGTCAAACCCAAGTATCCTTTAGTGTAAAATGAATAAATTAATCAGATTAACTTGGAGTTTCAGTTTTTGACAAAGGCTTCTTGGAGTTTGAATTTTCAGAGCACGAGGAGGGATTGTGGCACCGCCTGAAATCTCAAGCTGCAACAGACCCACCTTGTTTGACTGTCTTTGAATGCCCTGGTGAGACTCTCATGTGCAGAGGGTCAGGTATAATTTGAACTGGAATGTAGGATGCATTAATTCCTAGTTTAATGAAGAAAATGTACTTCTTTCCATAGTATAAAATAAGAAGCCAGGTACTTTCAAGCTGGAGGAAATTGGCTCATGAGTCATGTAACACTTTGAGGAATATACGTACCCCAGGGGGTGGCATCATGCTTTGTTTACATCTTTTATGTAATCAGTGCATTATGTGTGTACAAATAATACTGTTTCTCTAGATACTTTTTTTTTGTCAAGGATTGTTCTGTGATTCTGTGCTTTTCCTAACTTAAATGTAGAGAAATTTGAAGAGTTAGTGCTGTTCCTGAACTACCAAAAAAGGATAAACCAGTGGTACTGGTGCTGTAGGAAGTAACACAATTATTTTCATATAAATTCATATTTTATAATTTGATTTATAATTATGAAAACAGTAATGTGCTGGAAGCTTTGGATGCTGATAAGCCCTTGATGCTGTGGTAATTAAAATATCCAAACTGTTGCTTACAATTATCTCTTCTTAGTGAGCAACATACATTTTTCATAGCCTGCTGTGCTGTCTTTTATTCTTGCAGTGAGAAACAATTCCATTATTCCGCTATCCCACCCGCATTTGCTGTGGAAAGGTCATGTGTTATATAAGCATGAAAACTAAGAATGATTGTCAGAGGGCCAGTGGTGGGATGCTCTCTGTTCAGGGAGCTTCTATTCATGCAGACCCTCGGGATTCTGTTTGTATCAGCTGCTGAAGATAGGTCTTGTCTTTGGAGAGCTGTCCTAAGGTTGTTCCTTGGCCATGCTACTGCCAGCTCAAACTTGATTGGATCTTTGGAGAATTTGCATTTTTGTGCAGCTTTGTGTGAGTAGTATAGTTGGGAGAGTGATATAATGAAGTTGTTTATATACTGAAAAGATTTCATGGTATTTTGGGTCTTCACTACTTTTCATTTATAGCCTTTGGACTATGTAGCAGTAGATTGCGAGGACTAAAGAATTAATTTGAATCTTTGTGCCCTTGTTCTTTGGATAATGTGGCTGAATAGAAACACAAACAGCGACTGATACTGCTGGCAGGAGTTCAGAGCTTTGGACATGAACTCATTTAGAGTAAGAACAGAAGAGTAAACTGTCTCCCTGAGGCCTGCTCCCTGCTGTGCAGTAGATGTCTGGCAGAGAAAGTCCATACAGTATCTTCTCCAAATATTCTTTGGTCATTAAATGCTTGCCAGCATCCTTCAGCAAACTGACCACCTGAAGTGCAGGATTATGGGCATAAGAACAGTGTAGTGCAGGAAGAGATTGAGGGAGGTAAAAGGAGTCATGATGGAATCATAGAACTGTTCGTGTTGGAAGGGACCTTAAAGCCCATCCCGTTCCACCCCCTGCCATGGGCAGGGACACCTGCCGCTACTCCAGGTTGCTCCAAGCCCCATCCAGCCTGGCTTTGAACAGTTCCATGGATGGGGCAGCCCCAGCTTCTCTGGTCAACCTGTGCCAGTGCTTCATCCAACACACAGGAGACAGTTTCTAATCTAAACCTGCTTTCTGCCAGTTTGGGAGTTTGTCCTGGCCCAGTTGCTCCGAGATTATTGCTTCACATTAAAATGATAGTGAAAATACAGCTAAAAGCCAGAAGGAAACTGTTCTTTGTTTGAGAAGACCTGTCTCTGGCCAGCTGTATTATCGTAGGTAACCTCAGAGGTCATGCTGAGTGAGCATTTTGTTTAAAACAGTTCTCTCAGGAAATCATAGACAAACTGGATTGATAGTAAATCACTTTGTAGTCTGAAATCTCATGTTGTAGTCTGAAATCTCATGTATCCTGTCAGGTTAAACATCCCAGTTGGTCAAGAAAAAGTATTTAAGGAAAAAAATAAAGTAGAAGCAGAGAACAGAAGGTGTTTTACACCCAGCTTTTAATAAATACCTTCTTGACAGGGTTCTATCAAATCTTTTGATCTCATAAAAATGTGCTGAATTGCCATAGTGATTGCTATCCTATGACAGTTACTTCTGACTTATTTTCTGTCTACTTTAATGTAGGAGTTTTTTTCTCTCAGCTGGAGTGCCTCAAATTTTCCGAGTACTGAGGACAATTTAGTAATCTTTAAGCCATCTATGCTATTTCAGAAAAATCAAGTTAACCTGAATTTAGTTGATCCAAATTATGAATTATAATTATAGCTAACAAGTGCTATAATCAAGAAACTTTTTTTTTTTTTTAATCAAGTATGATCTATTTTTGGTTTTCTTGCTTACATTAGTGATGAGCCTCTAGGCAGGAACTTCCAGAGAAGTGTTGGGTGTGGTGTGGGGCTTGTACCTCTTGAGGAGCCCTCAGCTCCATACAGCCGAGGGGTCATCGTCCTGTTGTGACTTCAGGCTGTGGAAAAGGAGTGGAAATAACCTGCATTTTCCACTCCTTCAGAGGCACAGGCAGAAAGTACTATCTCTTTTCCTCTGTATTAATTTTCCATTGGAGTGACTTATTTTATCCTTAAAATTCCCAAACCAGCACACATAATGCATGCATTGAAAACATGTTGGTTTCTAATATTAAAAAGATTTCATGTACTAGAAAAAGAACATAACTCTAAGAGCAAATATCTGTACTTTAGAACTCTCTTGAATCAGATGGATGTAGAGCATTTTATATATATATATATCTAAGTGTGGTGTCTTCCAACTGTATGGGAACCACAGTGCAGGGCAGATGCATCTCACCGGTGGAAGTAATGGAGGATGGTTTCCAGGTGTTTAATGCTTGCTTTGGCAAGAGGAAGAAAGTACTGGAACATGCATTGGCGGCAACAAAGGAAGGGAAGAACCTGATGTTAGAGTCATTGAGCCTGGTGACAAGCAGAGCAGAACATGGAAAACGGAGCCATGTGGGGAAGGAAGAGCCAACAGGACAGTATGGCTGCTGTGGCAGCACTGAATCTTGGAATTAGGGCAGTGACTGGTGGAGTGCTGGGAGCCTGCTTCAATAGTTAGGACTGAGGTTAGACAAATCGTCCTTTACTCATTTTTTTCTATTTCTTTTTTTTTTTTTTTCCCCCCTGGGGAAAACGTTTGCTGTAATGATAGAAAATTCCATCTAAACCTGGACACTGAGTCTGAGTACCTTTGGCATGCTTTGATTTTATATTTTCACTGTAAAGTGCAGGGCCTTCCTAAGAATCTGCGCAGAGCACAAAGCATCCTTGATATCAAATGAAGCCTTAGGGTACTACTGTAAGATACATACTGAGTCATTGTGCTAATAATACATTTCTGGAATGGCATGGATTTTCATGTTGAATAGCTGGCTGGTTTCAGAAGTGGAATCTGGCTCCTCAGCAAAGAAATCTCTAGCTAGTGAATCACCTGCTTGCTGTAAGGTTTCAGGAGGCACCTCTGTGGGGCTGGCTGTCCTTTCTAGTGTACACGCCAACACTGCAACTTTACCACCTTTTAGCAAAACACTCACTCACTTCTTGGTTTAGTTTGTTTGGAGAGCAAGGTGAGGTGATGGGGAGAGAAGCACTAAATCTTGATCTCTTTAGGCTCTGCATGTTTGCCTTTATGAAGAGTGCCAGGGCCAATCAGTGTGAAAGGCACTGCTTTAATTTCTGTTAGCGATATAATTCTAATGGTTTTTTAAATAAGGGTATGGAGCACTTGGTTCTTGGGGTTGACTTTTTTTTTCTCCAGCTGTTCTCTGTTTCTTTGAGCCTTTCCTGGTTTCCTAGGAAACCTCTGCAGTATGGAATTTATCTGTTTTACAGGCAGTATATTTTGTTTGTGTTTGAATGTAATGAACATAGAAAGTAAATATTTGGTTATTTAAATCTCCCATTCAGGAGAGTACTTTAGAACCTAACTTGAGGCACTTGAATAGTCTTATTTCTTGCAGTGAGATGACTTACACTTAGTTTATTTACTCCTTAATGAATGAAAACTTTTATTACTTCAGTTTTTCTTTTAAAAGAGGGCAACAGACTTCAGGATCTATTAATCTAAAGTAAGATTTGATTAGGTGAAATGATGCAGCAGTGAGTTATCTTAAATACAATAGTTCTCTTAAATATCTTTTATCAATTATACTGACATTTTTGCACAAATTCACGTGATTTTGAGTTCTTGTCATCAGTATATGTAGTACAGAAACACAGCCCAGTTTGTGGTTTCATGGGAAACCAAGGGAATCGCAGTGGCTTTGGTTTGAGTTTGCTTTGTGCTCAAATCTGATACAGCAAAGGTCCTTGCATCCTCTCAGTTATACATGTACAGAAGAACATGGAACTTAAGGCTTTTGGGGTTCTCAAGATGATCAGTGTGCTTAACAGTGCTTAATATAATAGATGAACTCCTGGTAAATTTTACATGAAGCTACAAGAGATTCAGTCAAAGCTTAAGTTTGGGGCAGAATTCAGCAAGCCTAGTCTGGGTAATGACTTGGCATTTGGTGCATGTAACATCCTGATCTGTAGTTCTGGCTGGATCTGTAGTTCTGGCTGTGGGACCCCTAGGCTGGAGTGATGATAGCAGAAGGGAATGTGACTGCCTGGAAAGGGTATGCTCCTATGGTCCTGTTTTCTAACAGGATACGGCTGTGGCTCAGTCTGAGTCCTCTAAATGTCAGTGAGTGTTGACTCAATGCCATGAGAAGAACCTTTCTGGTGTGACAGTACCCTGCCTCACTTTTACTGGGACAGGAATCACAACTGCACAACAATTCCTGACACAGATGCAATTTCAAAATGCCACAGAAGAGAGCATGACCCTGCTGCTGCTCTTCATGACTGCATCCAACATCCCTGCATTCAAAGCCCAAGTTACATCATTGGTAATACCTGCCAAGTAGAGTTCTCTTGAGAAAAGAAGTAAGACCTTCTGCCTGTGCTACTTTTTTTTTTTTAAGTCTACTTACCCCATTGCTTAAATGTTTAAACTTCTGAAAAAAAAGTCTGCACATATAGCTGGAATACAGCACTGCTTTTGAGCTAAAGCTGGTCTGTGGGCTGAAAGATGAGTTGGAGTGAAAGCATGCACTCTTGCATAGAATTGTTACCCAGACTTAGTAGGCACTCAGATTAGCTGGGATGGTCTTAGGATCCAGGAGTTTAGCTCCTGGAAGTGTATAGCTTCATCAAATAATTCCCTACTGGCTTTGCTCTTGGCCACAGCTGGGAGACACTGTGCAACACTTACTGTAGGGAATTACAGCAGAGGTATAGGCTATGCTGAGCCCGTGTTTAGACCTTTACTGAGTTTGTCCTTTTGTTTCCACCCTCACACAGGAAAAAAAGGTATGGCTTTAATGGATACCTCTCATCTCCCAGAATAATCACATAAATCTGAATCTGGTTAGGATCTGGTTAGGAGTGGTTCATCTTCTTTCAGTTGTTTACATTGAAAGCATGGGTCTGGGGCTGCTTTAGCAAAAGGATATGCTTCTACTAAAATTAGTATCTAGTTTGTCAGAACTGCCACCTTATACTTCTGGTCACCAAAACCAAAAAATTAGAATTTTTTTTTTTACTCCAAAGTGGATTTGATTTGTTAATGAGATGGCTAAATAAGTCTTCATCTTATTCTTGTGTGCATGAACTTTCTGTCGCTCTTTTTCTTTTTTTTTTTTTCTCCTTAAATCTCCTCCATTCCAGAGGCTGAAAGACTGAAATTCCTCCTTGAAGTTTGCAAGACTTAGAAAATTCTAAGTAATTTGTTTATACAATGGAATGCAGCTCACAATGAGATGTAAATACCAGCACTCTGATCCTCTGGCTTTTTCTTTTGTCTTGAATTATAACTATTTATTGAAACGGCAGAATGAGCTTTAGGACATTTTGTTAGAATCAGGCAAGACAAATAGCTAATTATTATGACCACTTTTGATATTTAACAAACTGTGAAGTTTGAGGCTAGATCATGGTTAGGCCTGGTTCTTTTAGTACTTGTCTCAGTAGGCAGGAGGCAAGATTTTTTCACTGGGAAAAATTTCCCCTCCCAGAATTTGCCCTAAACCAGCACAGTTTTGTTAGATTTTTGATGGGGGTGGGCATTATTTTTTTTTCCTTCCTCCTGGAATTATCTAGCATAAGGAAAATGAAGGTTTGGCAAAGGATTTCAGAGCTAAGACAGAAGAATCTTCTCTTACCCTTTGTGTGTCCTGTTAAAGCAATGCTTCTTGTACTGCTTGCCTTGCTCTGAGAAAACAACAGCAAATGGTATAGGACAAGCCTGGTTAAGGCAAGTTTAATAAAAGAAATTGCAGGTGGTTCTGGCTGACAACAGCCTCTGTCACACTGAAAAACTTACCTTCAGTTTGATCAGGAATAGAATGGCAACGTTTCAGGAACGCACATATGAAAAAGAAAAATCATCTGCTATGTAACTTGTAGGTTATTACAGAGACAGTGTGGGTTATTACAGCAATTATATTTTTTGTGCACTGCAGCACAGTATCTTCAGGCATCTAAAGTGTTTCTTTCAAGTCTTCATTAACTAAACATAGCCCCTGTTCCCCTGTCCCTGCAGGTGATGTAGGTGTGTGCCAGTCTCTACTATACATTTTCATCGCCCAGTAGGAGATTTGAGGCTGGGAGAAACTGCAGATCTAACTATTATCCCTAGTGATAGATGTACTACTAAAAACCACAAAAGTATTTCCTCAAAATGCATTTTTTTCTGTTCTAGCTTACACTACTTTTCTTGTTATTGCTTNGAAACACTCTTTGTCTGGAATAAATAACACACTTTTTTTTTTGTTTTTTTTTGTTTTTTTTTTTTTTTTTTTTTTTTTTTTTTTTTTTTTTTTCTCTTTTCCCCATCCTGTGGGAAACATGTAGGAGCCTGCAACCAGACAGCTCTGGTTTTAGAAATGAGATTGTCTTCATGCAAAGTGCCTGAAGGGTAATGTTTTCCTTTCAGTCCAACTACATACATAATGAGTTTTCCAGCACCTGTTTTAGCACACTCGCAGCTCTATAAGGAAGAGCTGACATGGTTGCAAAATTCAGGTTTTCATAGCCTGTTAAATTTCTGGTATGTCATATGTGACTGAAGCTCATGTCATGTGTTGCACCAGAGCTTTAGACCATGCTTACTTGGAGAGACTTTCTGCAGAAAGAAATGGACCCTAAAATGGACTGTTAGGTCAGGGCATGAATATTCCATTTCTAATAAAAAGCATAGATTTGGTGATGCCTTGAACAGGCTGGTCTGTATGTTATGTAGTCTGCATAAGAGTATAAGAAGAACAGAACAGAGAGCAGGAAAAACTTAAACATATTGCAGCTCTTTTTGATCCAAACAGACTTTGCATTTCTGATTAAGGAATATTCTTTGAGTCATTGGACATTTGAATTCTCTATTTTCATAGTTCAGCAATTAGCTGAAATTAATCAGTTGTTGTGTAGGAAAGTTTCCCACTCAGTTTAAGGTGTTACCTACATTCATAAGAAGTTAATATTGGGAAAGATGGTACCAGGACATCAAGTGCTTGAGGTGTGATGGAAAGGGAGTGAGTTTGTAAAGCCACTTCTGGAGCCCGTGTGAAGCACAGCCTGGTTCCTGTGCAGTGCACCTCTCAGGCTTGACACTAAAAATAGCAGGAATCTTCAATTGTGTAGCTCAGTTGCAGAAGGATGTTTTGCAAAAGGCCGTTACACAGTTTTGTATGCTGTCCTATTTGAAAGAAGATGCTTCTGTAACCAGGTGGTTGATTGACATCAGGGCCATTCTGTGCTTTCAGTGTTTATTACCACGTGTGCATCTGGGATTTAATTCATTGTCCTAGAGAGATTCTCAAGGGTAATTACGTTCTGAGTAAAGCAGTCACAGGTTTTGTACCTTACCAGTTGGCTCTTCTGTCTCTGTGCCTGTATCACTGGGCTCCCTGGAGTGGATTCTTCTCGAAGAGAGCTTGCCAGTGATGAATGAGGCCTTTTTCCATATTGACGTCAAACTATTCTAAATTACGTAAATCCAGCCAGCCACAGAGATGAAGTGTGCACAGGAAATATATGTCATGGAGGCACTTTATAGAGCTCACAGCGCAGTTAGGTTGAAATTACATAGCAGTTATGGGAAATGCATGGTTAGTTATGCCTTATGCTGTGCCTTCCCTCAATTCTGCACCATGAAAGAAACACATCGTATGTATCATTCACTCCAAATTTGTTTTTGTTGTAGGTGAATCACTTTGAGGGCAAAAAGGGAGAACTGGTTTCTTTAATATGTATCAATTCCCGTTAGTGAAACAAACAGAAAACCAGTGCTTGACTGATGATCCTAATTATGGTTCTGAGTTGATTCCTACATTGGAAAAACAGAATAAACATGTACACTTTTATTGTTTGCCTTTATAGATCAGTAGGAAAGTAAGAAAAGTGATTAATTTCAAGGTAATGTTTTGAACAGTGAAATTTTATTTTCACAACTAAGGTAATTGCAAAGTGGAAATTTGATTATGATATGCTTGGCACTGAACTACCAACCTTAGATATTTTATATGTAGTGAAAATACTACTCATGAAGTAGGCACTGAAATAGTTTGAGGGAGAGCCACCTGTGCAGATTTGGTGTCTAACTGAGATGACAAACATTTTATTTGAATGTGATATTTGCAGGTTTATTTGTACAAGAAAAATTTTGGCTGAGAAAATGATGAGTGAAACATTTTTTATCTTTTTACAATGCAACTCTCAGGAGCTTCACATGTTTTATTTGTTTTTCCTCTGGTCTGCAGTGTGTAGTGTAAATTCAGAGCTTTATAACCAGTGGTCTTTGGAAAATTGCTTGAAAATTTGTCCCTTTCACCAGAAGAGGCTGGGCCTGATGTGAGTGCTGAGACGCAGGAGCAGCTGATCCTGGGGTGACATCCAGGCTGCCACTGTGTGTGATGAGCCTGCTTCCTTCTTTTAGGGTGGTATCTTTAAATGCCAAGCCAGTCTTTGTAATTCCTGAATTTGACATAGAACCAGTGAAATAATGGCAAGCCACCATTTATTTACTTCATCGTTCATGAAGGAGGCCTAACCCAGGCTCTAGGCAACCTGCCATCAATTATCCACACAATTCATAACAAAAAAGGCAGAAAAGCAGTAAACCATACCCACGTTTGCCAACTGCCTTAGCTTAGGGGAAATGAAATCATCTAGCCCCTTGCATTCCCTTAGGTCCCGTAACTCTGCCCCTATCAAACATTTGTTCCAGAGACAAGCTATGTCTCTGTTGGAGTTAAAAATGTACATGTTAATATATTCCAACAGATCATGAAATTTCCTAGCTTAGAAAGCTGGCTGTGCCAAGCTCCTCTTCTATAGACTATAATTTCCTTTCTGAAGAGAGAAGGAGCATCTGGACCTACTCAGTCCCCAGCACAGAGCTTGTCCACGTCAGCAAACTGGAGCTCCAGTGTGGCTGCCCAGGGTCAGCTGTGGACTGCCTGGAATCTCCTTATTAAACAAGTCCAGAGTTTTGGATCTGGACCAAACTCCTAGAACTGAACATGCTGGGACATTTGAAAAGTCCTGTTTCTATACCAGAACTCGGTTGCAAAAGGTCATTGATGCATGCTGCAGACATTTCCTTGTGTGCTTCAAGTCTCATATCTCAAGTGCAAAATCTTATCCAAGCATAGCTATGATTAAAAATCCAATTAATGGAGGGGTCTGCTTTCATTAATCTCTCCAGTGGGCAAGGGAATAGAGTGTGTTTAACTTTCATGATCAGAATCAAACTGTCAGTGTAAGATTATCTTGGTTTCTTTAGAAAAATTTGTTTAGAACTTACATTTTCAGTCACTGTCGCTTGATAGAAATCTTCCAGTAATTAAACTTTTGTCAAAGGCCATACTTGAATTGGGGTAATATAAAGTTATAATTTGGCATGAACGGTAGATTATTAATTTTGGGGAGAGGCTGGTGTGATATCTAATTTCAGTCCTGGTTCTGTCTCCATGGTTCTTTCTAGATGACTGTTCATCTGACTTCTCTAAGAGAAAATACAGTAACATTATTCTTGGCACTAAACCCAAGGGTTGCTGGCTACTGACGTGCTTGGGTAGATGAAGACATACAAATGGGATCTTCAGTACACATTAGTCAGGGAGATTGGAACAAGATGCTGCCCCTGGAGAGCAGTTGTCTCCTGACCCCATTGCCTCAAAAAACCCCAACCCCAAGCCCCACACCAAAAACCCAGCCCCCTTATCCCCCAAAGAAAACCCAGAACCAATCTGGATTTCCTGCTTTTCAAGGTGCTGTGTTGGCAGCCAAGTCCCACCCATGATGTTTCTGGAAGGCTTGGATGAGCACTACTGAAACTGGTCACATCTGCAGTGCATTCTCTGGGGTTGGTTTTCAACACCAAATAATTTTGCAGTATATTTTTCCTTTGATTGCAATTTCATACTTAAGTAACTGATACATGAGAAAAATGTACTGTCAAGTCAGATTATTTGACTTACTCTCCTGACCTTTCTGTTTGGAAGAGGTAGATCTTGGAATAGATCTTCATCTGGTGTAAATTACAGTGCTACCATTACTTCAGTGGAATAATTTATGCAAGCTAAAGGTCTGCAAGATTATCCAGAGACCAGGTGTGCCACACGTTCTGTTTTTTACCACATTGTCTGTAAAATTGTAATGTATTAATGGCTGGAGTGTTCCTATTGTGGTGTTGTGGTGTGTATAGCTAATGCTAATCATAGTAATCATGCAATGAAAGTATTATCCTTACTAAGCTTACCTTGCATGTAAAGGACATGCATTAATTTGGAAATATTTCCTAACCTCCAGGCTGTAATTTGGGGTTAGGAGAAACTCTCACAACGCACACACACTTCTAAACTGGGAAAACAACAACTGAAAATGTAACAAGTTGTTGTTTGCTACTTTTTGGGTTCTCATCCAAGGCAGCCCTGAAAAGCCTGAATTAAAGCTTGGATTAGGGCCTCATTCAGTCCTTGTGATGTTGTTACTGAGATTCACAGTTCTTTGTCCTAATTGGAGCACATGAAAGATAACTTTTCTTCCCTCCTGGGTGGGAAGTTGGGCCCCGTTATGGCCTCAGACTGACTGGTCAGTGGGTGCCATTTCAGGTATCATGTGATGTTGCACATGAAAACAGTTGAATTTAGAGTCCTGTGCAGTTTGCATCAAAGATGAGGACTATGGGGAATGAAACACACAGGTTTTAATGTGTTAATTCCCATTCAGTAGTAGGTAACTTAGTATTTTTACTGATACCACTGTAAGCGTCTTGAGGGAGGAGCAGATCTTTTGGCCTGATCCTTCAGCAGTTGGGTGAGTCCTCGTTAGGACTGCAAGTGTTGCCTTAGAGTCTGTGATATTAGTAAAACTACTAATAGTACTACCTAAACCATAGGGAGCTTGTTTGTCTCCTCCTGACTGAAATGTTTTATTATTTACATAAAGCATTGGGATATAATCAAGCTGATGGTCCACTGAAATGAATAAAATTAGGCAAATTATGTCCATGTTGTTCTTTCCCATATGTTAGGTCAGGAAGAAAAGCTTTTGATAAGATTAATATCCAAATGAACATTTGAAGTTCTTGAGCTCATGTAATCTCCTGGAAGTACAGAAATCCCCTGGTTGCTACACGGCTCTTCTTAATAGACTGGGGCAAATGCTGAAGTGTGTATAAACAAATCCGTGTATGCGTATGTGGGGCAAAAGTAAGAAAAATGTTTATTATGTTGATGAATGAATATTAGAGTGTATCACTTAAAAAGAAAAGCAAGACATTGTGAATGTTGGCATAGTGAAATATTATTTCTTTTTTCCCCCCAATTTTTATGGCAACATTTAGGAATAACTTACACTTTAAAATTTCCTTCTCTTCTGCTCAAATTGCATTTCCAAAAAAGAGGCAGAAAATAGTAGAAAAGAAATCTAACTTGTTTTGAAAAAACAAGCTTTTTATTTCAGCCAAATTGAATTACTAGACAAAAATGTACTTAGAAGTCAGGCTTTTTACCATGGGAAAATTTCTTAACTGATGTCCATGTGTGAGTAGTCCTCAATCAATGAGGTAAGCACCCCCATCTCTTCCACAGCATCTGTAACCGCTGCCCCTAAAGCCAGGAAGATCACTGCCCTTGCTAGAGCACTGCCGTGGATGTTTGCAGTATTGCTGACTTGATTCAAAAATTATGTAAACAAGAAAAATGGACATGGAGCCAAAGAATTCACAAGCTGTGAAATTCAAGTGGGGGAAGAGTTGAATCCCATGTTGGGAGGAGACATCTCTTGTTTCACTGGGTCCTTGCTTTGCAGCATCACACAGCAGCACTGGATTGTTGGGGAGAACTGGGAGGAAAAAAAGGAGGAAAGGGGAAGTATACCTTTCTTTCAGCCTTGTGCTAAATCAGCACAGATTTCAATTAAAACTTAGGGATTTTCTGCTGTTTTAAGATCTTCAATTTCTGTGCTATTTAACGGTCTCTAGAATTGTCCCAAAACTTAGTAAGTAATATAGTTGAATGTAAGTTATTGTTTAATATTGTGTATTGATTAATAATATGCCTTATGTTCCAGAATAAAAACATAATATATACATACAAAAACTGAATTAATGGCATGACCAACTTTTGTACTTAATGAATTATTTTAACAGGATGAGATATGTTTCTTTTTTCTCTAAATAATTCTTTTCCCTTTTTTCCCCCCTGTTGATAAGCATAGTTTGGGAAAATGGAAACAGAAGTATGACACTGACATCAGCTTTCTAAAATTCCATTCTGACAAGCTTTTTCTGTAGTTGCATTAGATCCTGACAGAAGTGCAATCAAAATATTTTGTAGCCAGTGCAGAAAGACAGGAAACACTGTTAATCTTTGTTTGTTTTTATAGCTATGGATTAAAGCACTCTCCTATAGCTGGCAGGAGAAGACCCTTATTTGATAATACTAAATAACTTGGCATCACATCAGTTTCCATAATTGCCTTTCCATGTATTACACTGCAGCTGTTTCTTTTCCAGTGATCCAGGTATCACACTCTGAGTTACCTGAGATGAAACCCTTGTACTGTGTTAACAAGTATCTCTCTTGTGGGTGTATTGGTGGTGAGGCCCTTTAAAAAAAAAGACTTTCTGTATGTTTATAAATGAGTTAAAAGTGTAGCTCTTCATTGGAAACATTTCTGACTGTAAGTATGTTTGTCACTCCAGTGTATGGAAAAAACACTGCAGGTTCTGGCTTGTATTACTGGAGAGTCAACATAAATGCTTAATTAAAACAACAGCAACAACAGTTGTGTCTTCCCTTTGTAAGGGACCTTCTTAGGTTGTGATGAAAGTAGTGCAAGTAATTGTGTGTAGCAGTTGATCCTCTTTTCATGTGACAAACGTTTAATGTGGAGAAGTCATATTTCTCGTAGTTATGGAGGGGACTAATGATAAAGTTTATAGAGTAGAAAAATAAGTAAAAGTTAATACGTAGTGTTTAAGAGTAAAATCTGTTCAAAAAGTGCACCTGGGAAGTTTAAAAACCTGCCTGTGGAGTGTGTGTGTATGAAATATTCCCTTTTACCTAGAATAAAATTAAGCACCTTTGAGGCAGCCAGAAGCCATTTTTTCAACTGAAACAACCACACCAGAGGCTGAAATATCCTTGCAAAAGGATTCCTTTGAGAAAAGGTACCAAAACATGGGATCTGGACGTCTTTACTTGGGTTTGATAATCACTCAGGAGGTGAAATCAGACTGAAGTAGTACTTCTGCTTAGCTATTGTCCTCTATCAGGATCAAGCTTTAGTTTACTGAGCATGACAAAATAGGACATGCAGTGTATTACAGAGACTTTTGCCTGTGAAGAGCAGGGGTTAATCACTTTCTAGTAAAACTGAAAATAAAATCCAGATACTTGTGGAGAATCTCAGAAAAAAATCCAAGATTTTTCTCTTTTTTTCCCAGTGGATGAAAGGTTGAATGTGCCCTTTCAATATCAGTGTTGTTAATGTTCCATGTGATGTAGCTGTATTTCTAAGTAAGAGATACCTCACTTAAAAAATCTCTCAAATACTTAAAATATATATGCAGAATATACTCAGTAAATTTAGCTGCTTGTCCTTCAAAATCAGGTGAAATTAAGTCCAGTCACCTTGAATACTTTTAAGACAGTATTAAAAGGAGGCAGAGAAAATACACTAGCACTCCTGTAAAATTCTGGGAAAAAATTTCTTTCCAGGAAACAGAACTAGGTGACTTCTCACAATGTATGATTAGTCAAGCAATGGTGAAATGAATACAGGATCATAGAGTATCTTGTGTTAGATGGGACCTGTAAGGATTGTGGAGTCCAACTCCTATCATAGCATGTTAACACCAAAATCCTTGTTATTATTATTATGGAGAAGCAAGCAAACTGAGCAAAGCAACAGTTTTCAGTCTGATATTGAAAATGCTTTCAAATTTTATAAATCTATTAATTTACACTAATCAGGTATTAAATAGAACCTAGCTAAAAAAAAATAAAAAGAAGTTGAGAGTTATCTTTTCAACTTAGTGCAGACTAAGGTCAAATTTCTGCAAAGTGACCTCTAGTTGGCCTGCTAAAAAAAAAAAGGAGGAAGGAATGTACTTGATGAGTAGCTGTCCTCACAGTATCTCAGGGTGAATGGGCCTACTATTTTGGAGAGGTAAAGATTTCAGTGTTCTAAATTGGGAGACATGTAGGCCTGAATTTTTGAAAGAAGCAATTTATTTGCCCTTTTTACTTCAGGTTGAGTGGTGGTTGTACATCATTTCATTAGAAAACAACAATAAAAGAAGTCTTTCCAGCTGAACAACCACAAACAAGGAACAAATACTTTCAAATACTACACATTCCTCAACTGTAATATAGGAACAAAGTAATGTTATATAACCGAGGGTTTTTGTGTTTTTTTTTGAAACTTAGAAGTATTTAGTATCCTCTGATGAAATTAATTATGTTTAAAAGTATTTTATGTAAATGTCATCTTCAAATTACTGTTTCATGGTACAATGGAAGAAGTTCCCCTTATATTATACATTTATTAAATGATTTTCTTGAATATTAATCATAACTAAGAAGGTAACATACTCAAATCACATCTATATATCTGAAATACTTTAGAATATATACATAATATATGCATAGTACAGAATTTATGCAATGCAAAGGTAAAGATCCTGATCTTAGGAGGAGACTGTCCAGGAAACTTCACAAAGTCTGTCTTTTCTGAATTCATTCAATGAACAGAAAAAGAAATAATCAGGAAAAATTAAATTTCAGAAGAGTTATCTGAGAATAATTAGCATTAGCAGTTTTTAGGCAGGGTATGTGCAAATTGTCTCCCTGATTTCATTATTTGTCATGCTACATCAGATATTTTAAGGACTTTGGAATTAGCCAACGTACTCTGCCTTTTCTCTGGAAGGCATTACATACCAGCAAAATATTTCCAACTTCATTAAAATTTACAGCAAATGGTTTATGTTAATTCTGCATACTAAATATCTGGTAAATGATTTTCATGTTCGTAATACAAGAAAAAACAAATTGTGGTTTAAGGCTCTAAATAATTTTGCAACTGGAAGATTACCTAATGATTGTATTTGAATTCAAACATCAGGTTTTTGCAAAGCCAGACCTTGTGCAAGCTGCAACTGGAGTTGAGTCAAACCAAAATACAAGTTATTCTATATATATTAAAAACCTCCCAGCCCTGTGTGTAGTTTATTCAAAAGTAGCATGAAGCTTGCAAACCAGTGCCAGCTACAATCCTGAATATAACAGCATGACCCAACCTGCTGGTGACAGCCTGCTGAATGCACACACGCTTTTGCAAACCTCAGAAAAGTAGTATTTTTTAATCTGCTAGACCTACTTAGAGGTCATGCACACCTTGGTATCTACAATATCACTAGAGGACCTATATTTAAGCCACTGAATCAAGCCAAATATATTGATGAATGTGTGCCTGTGTAAGTTTTTCTTCTGCACCAAGTATGTTTTTGTAGCTACTTTGCACTTGAAGTAATATTCAGACATTATTTTTGTCAAGTGCAAACCTGCAGTTGTTTTTTGGAGGGTAATTCATAGCCACATTTAAATTACTATTTCATTTAATGTAATATTTTGAATCTTACAAAATGCCAAGAAATTTTTGACTGAAAGATATTTTACGTGTAATTTTAATTTGAGTGTAAAACTGGACAACTGATCATGATGATGCAATTACAGAATAAAACCAGCAAGCACATTAATAGTCACCTATGCTAAGTCTGTATTGAGAGGACAATGGTGAACCAATTGGAAGTTGTATAGCAGGTCATGAGAAATGCAGCCCAAGGCAAGGCTTTCAGTGATAGGCAGACATGGAGGGAAGTAAAGGATGGATCAGAAGTAAGTAAGGGAATCCAGAGCAGGAGCAGGAATGAGGGCTCAGGAATCCAGAGCTCAGCTGTGTGAGGATGTATCTCAAGCAGAAAGTAAACCCAATAGCTTTCCCTTATATAAATAGCATAAATAAATATCTGATATGTCAGGGTTTCAGTTTGAGGAAGATTGACTGTGAGTAGTGCAGATGTGCCAGAACCTGGCACTAAACGTGCGACTGGCAGCAGGCCAGAACTCATCATTAAGCTTTTTCTCTTCTCATTGCCTGGAAAGGATTTTACAGCAAAATACCTGAGCTCCATTTTATTTATAATTGAGTTGTTTTCTACAACATGAGAAGGTAAACGAAGTTCAAAGTGCTGGATAATGCAGAAAACCAGGGTCCCCTTCAGTGTTTTTGGATCAATGCATATGATGAATGCCTGATACTCTGATGCTGACTAAATGGGAATTTATTAGCCATGGGTTGCTTTATGTTGTTTTGTGTGACTCTGCAGATGGTTTGTGGGAGGAGGACGTAGGAGCAAAGGTAGGAATTGGAAAATGATTAGATGCCTCTGATACATATAATGCTGATGTTAGGCTTTTCTTGAAAACTGGGGAAATGCATGTGCAATTAATTAAAACTTGGTTACTAATAAAGCATTTTGAAATGGAAAACCTAGAACTAAACAAAAAGAAGGAACATTGTGATGCTGATAATAGTAGATGAAGTTAATGTCATGAAACTAAAATGCAGTTGTGTTGCTTATTAAGATCTTTAATTTTATGATAAGTTAGCTGCTAAAAGTCTAAACCATGACTGAACAGTACATTTGTTGCCAGAGATTAAGCTTGTATTTTATATGTAAAAGACTGTAACCTCTCAGAAACAATAGATTAAATGCAGCCAAAGTGTGGGAGGATGTTTTCTGTTTATGTGCAGGGGAGATGAGCAGACAGACACATGTGTGCAGTACTTGCACTGACTGCTCTGTCTGAGATCTGTGCTGGGGTGTGATGGCAGCAGAGCAGGCCGGTGTGTCTGGTGTTCCCTGGCGCCTGTTCACACCTGCAGTCAGGTAACTGCAGTGTTCTGTGCTAGGTCTGGGTGCTGGCTGTCTTTTGCCACCATGATAAGGTATGGAAGGCATTGGTTACACTTTGCCTCACGCATTTTTTTCTTGCACAAAACGTGTCGGTGGGTTGGGCTGCAGCTGTGGGAACATAACAAAGGTCTCTTTTTTAGAAGGTCGAGACAATAAACCAAAGAAGAGCCTTCCTGAATATTAGGAATTACAAAATTAAGGGTACAGTTCTGACAAGGGACAGCTTATAATTCAGAAAGAGCTTAATAGATTATTTCAACTTTAGCAGAACCTTTCTGCAATTTTGCTTGAAATTTGTAACATTGAGATGACCTTTTTCTGGAATTCAGCTTTGGGTGGGACCGCATTGGATTTAAGGTAAAAGGAGCAAATGTATGCTTATCTGGGAACAATTCCACTCTTGTTTTTCCTTAATTTATAGATTTGTAGATTGAATCTTTTCTGATTCTGTCTCCAGCATAAAATGGAGTTCTACAACAGAAAAATCAGGAATAAACCTGTGTGGGAATGAGGCTAATTTTATAGATGTCTTTGGTCCATTTAGCTTCAGCTGCTTAAAACTGCAGTGCTTTAATGGTTAGCAGGTATATTGATAATTAAATAATGAAGCATCAGGTATATTGATAATAAACACCAGAGGTGCTTCTGGATTAATATCAGCCACCAAAATGAGAGTTTGTGCATTCTAAATGAAACTGTGAACCGTTTCAATACTATGAGATGGAATACATTTGAAAACTGATTTTGTGCCAAAGTGAGCAAAAAGATATCTTTGTCCTCAGTGCCAAGAAGATGTGTTTTCACCACTAGATAATTAATGTGCATTTACTCATGCCAATGTGGAAAACCAGCCTGGATTTTGCTGTAAAGTAGCTGTGTGAGATAGAGTTACTCCAGTGATGGTTGACCTTGCCTCCATTGGGATTTTATAGTGCACTTTCTATGCTAGTTCCTCCACTGTGAAAAATAAATCCAGCAAAGGAAAAACTAAAACCAGCTGTTTTTCTCTCATTCTAAGAAACCAAATTTGTATTTATGTAGATTTATTTTTTCATATTAATAGTTATTTTAGTCTATATTTATTGTTTTTCAATCAACTGCAATTATACCAGTTAAGGAGCATGAATAGGACAGGACTACTTTGAAACCTGGAAGCCTAGACAGAGAGAGTGGCAGGGCTTGGAGTGTTTCTTTCCTTTCTGGAAGGACAATAGAGAATTTAAGGGGACGATGAAGGAATATTTTAGGGACTGAAATTCAAGGGACAGAACATGCTGTGATTTGGTAAGAAAGGAGATGCAGTCCTGACTACACACTTCTAAAGGAATTGCTGGAACAGAAATATGCCAGTATTTCCAATTCAAAACCTTATGAAATCATGAGTCATGTTAAAAAAAAAATTAAAATATTCAATAAGATTAGCTTTTTAGTTGTCTTCTACACTTGTTTAGGTTTCTAGGCTTCCCTCCATGCTTTTTTCACTCTTTTTTTAAAGTTACTTTGTGTTTTAAAGATTTCCTTTGCAAGCTTGGGGCTAAAATTCTCCTTCTTTTCAGGAAAGATTAAATACTCCTAAATGATATGACCCAGAACCTTGAGTTTTATGAAAAATACCAGGCATCTTCCAACTCGTGATCAAATCTGGAGAGGAGATAAGAGTAATGTATCCACTATACATTACTCCTTGGTACTAACAGATGTGATTATGTTTGGATCATATGTAAGGTTGAAATGGGTAGAATTCACATTAATATGCCATTTAATAATGGAATAATAACTATGCATATAATAATCTTTATTGTTATCTTTATGATGAGTATGTTCTACTCAGGAACAACAGAGAAATAGATGCCTTCCTGAGTCACGGTGAAAACCATGAATGTTGGACTAGTCAATGTATATTGTTTATTGTCTCTCTATAAATCAAACTTTAAAATGCAGATTTTAAAACTTTTGCATTATATTTGTAATTTACACACTTTATTTGTTGTTTTGAATTATGCAGAGATGCATATTTATTCAAAATAGGAAGGAATTAGAACATGTAATGCATATATTTGATGTATCTGGAAATGTCCAACCAAACTAAAACCTGGTGTTACACGATATAACATGGCATAATACAGTTTGTAAAGGCTTTTTTGTACCATTGCTCTTAGAAATTTCCAAAACTGTTCACTCTCTGTAAGAAAAGATACTAACTTGACTTCAGAGGTAAATGGCAGCTAAGAAATAAGGTTCAAGAGTTTAAAAATAACCAGTCTGAAATAGTCTCTAAAAAAGGTATTTTGGACCACACTGTACCTTAATTTTTGTGTATGTGAGAAAGACATGATCTAATGGATTTTTGTCTGACTAAACTAGGAAATTATTCTCAGGTTTGTGGTTCTTGTAATTAAGACTTGGAACAATGATTTCTGAGAGTAATTGATAAAACCTGCCATCCTTTGTTTTAACAATTAAATCCGTAGATGAATAGGGGATTGATACTGATTTGCCTCAAAGGATGTGAAAGTTTTCAACTCCAGGACTGAACGCTATGGTTGGTGGTATTGGGTTTCTTGAACACTGTTCTGGTTCATTAATCGGAAATAATGTGTCATCAGAGGAGAAACTGTGTCTCTAAGCTGGTATGAAGAGACCATAAATCCATCTTCTTTTGCTATCATTGCTATGAGTGTATTGATTAGTGTCTTAGTGCAAGCTGTGTATAAATTCTACTCTGGTTTTTATATATATATATAATGCATTTTGTTGTTATAAGCTGAAAAATGGGAGAGAACTGATGTGAACTTCAGTTGTGTTATTTCATCTCTAGTGGGAAGAATTACTTGTATAGAAAAATGTTCTTCAGAAAGACCTTGTGTGTTTGCAAGGGACTCTTTTTTTGGGGAATTTTGCCACCAGGGACCCATTGTCATAAGTAACCTCTGTGGCTAGTAATGTATGATTCTGTGTGAGTGCCATGTGTCAAAAAATGTAGGCATTTTACATATGAAGAACATCTTTAGAAATTGAAAACCTGAAGCAGTTGAAATTTAACAGGCAAGAAACAGGGGGGCTTTGCTTTACTGAGAGGAAAACGCTCCATGAGTGCCTGCTTTGCATTTCCCAGACACGCTGTGTGGTGAACATGCAGTCACCACACTGAGCAAACACTGAGGGTACTTCATTAAAGGCTTGTCGGAGCTGGTGGGTTGTTCATTCTCTAGCATGGGTTCCTACAGCTCTCTGGAATTTCTGTACATTTACTATGATGTTTTATTCACTTTATAAATTAGATGTTGGTTAATGCCGTGCCATGAAAATGGTGTTCTCTCACCACCCTCTTGGTAGTGCCTGCTGGCTATGAACTGCACTCCCCATAAACTCCCCTCTGGTGATGTGTTTGAAATTAAAAAGCAACAGTGCCAAGCAAGCAGCTGAAGTAGGGCTCAGCTCAGTGGTGCACCTCTGCTGGATTTTGCTTTTCTCTTGCTGAGAACAGCACCATTTCAGGTGCCATTGCCTAGATCAGGCTTTTTATTTATTTTGAGTAAGTCAGGATGATAACATGAAATAGAGAGGAAAAAATGCACGAGCAGTGATTTGTTGAGTGTAAATGGGAAGGGAAATAAACTCTGGCCAAGGGCTGAAAATGAATCTCATCAAGCTAACCTAGGCCTTCAGACTGATTTGTATTCCACATTTTCTGGATTTAATCTGCCTTGGGATTTGGGAGATATTTTTAAAGAAATGGAATAGTTTTCTGAACTCTGGAAGACTGAAGCTATTTCCGTTTGAAATGGCCTTCCTGGCTATGTCTCAGTTTCCCATATGTACGAAAATACTGGAAAATGTGCTTTAGTTCTTTTGTAATATGGTGGGATGTAATCAGTCATAAAGACAGATGAAATGTAGATTTTTTTTTTTTCTCCCATGCTTGGGTTAATAATTATCACTGTCAGGAATTTTCCCTTATCACTCTTTTCATATTTATCTAGTTCTCTGAGTACAAAATATATGGGAACTGCAAGGGGCAGGGGTGCAGTGACTTCAGGAAAGGAAACCCACAGATATTTGCTAAGAGCAGCTGATCCCTGGGATAATGGCTTTTCAGCATTTTTTAATATGCAGACCCTGAAAAATGTTGGGAGTGCAGTGTAATGCAGAGCATTTTAAATCTGCAAACAACACATTGCCTTTTCCTCTGGCTTTCAACAGAGGGGCTGAGGTGCCTGTCCTGACTACATTTCAGTTCCATGTTAGAAAAAGGGCACATTTCCACAGTCTTGGACTTGCCTGTTTCTTTTTATGCTCTGAGTTTTTTTGGGAAGAAGTGTCAGGGGCTGACTTAAAAGTGGGCTCTGATGTTGTCTGGTCAGGACCCAGGTTTGCAGTATCAGGACACCTGGTTTCAGCCAGGATACACAGCTGCATCTGCATTTTATGCACCTCATACACAGCTGTCGTTATCTTAGGGGACCTGTGTATGTTAATATTGGATACATGAAATCCATTTGGAAATATATTTAAGGAATTATTTAAATCATTTGGTTTTAAATATATTCTTACTGTTTTATATGTAATTTATTGTGTATATTTAATATGCTCTGAGTTTGATAAGCAAATGCCTTTATTTGCTTGTAGCTCACAGAGCTATTGGATGATTTTGTGAGTTCACGTTTGGTAGACACATTTATAAGACTGTAAAAGTTGCAATGGAAAAGTGATTGGAAAGAGATTTGCTTGATTATATTAAGAAATGTATTTGGATTGAGTATTGCTAGAAATTGGTGGCCATGATAGCAACACCATCCAAACACAGGAGAAAAAATGTCTTTTCCAGGAATCTCCCCAACCCACTTTTATTATCTTTCCTGTAGGGAAGTTTTCTATCTTTAGTGCCTCTTTGTATTGCTACACTTGGATAAATAAAAACTAGATAGGATAAAAGAATTATTTACAATAATATAATATATTCCTAATAAAAATACTTTGATGCATTCTCTCAAATTAGTTTGAATTTATTAAAAATACAGCCCTACCATCCTGATTTGGTCCTGGCCTCCTATATTGTTATGGTGTCCCTTTTTTAACTGGTCAGAACATGCACTAAATGTCTGTTAAATACAGTAAGTTGAATCTGGAACATTTCCAGACTGGACTATTTGAAAGACAGAAGGAAATTTCATGCATATAAATCCATAAAAAATTCTGAATGAATGAAATCCCACAGTGATTGTGTCTGTTTTCCATTTATTATATATGCTATCCTGCACAGAGCAGGATATTATAAAATAATGTCATGCATAAGTCATGAGCAAAAATTTTGTGAGGAATTTTAATTCATGGAAAGAAAAAGGAAAACTGTGGCTCACATTCCTTGAAGTCACAAACTCCTGAACAGAACCTTCACCCGAGGACAGCAATGTACACTGTAACCTGGTGGTAAAGTACTACTCCAAGTTAACAAGTTTCTAAAAGAGATTCTGTGCCATTTTTATACCCTGCCATGTGTGTACCTTTTGGTAAACAGTTAAATAATCCTAAATAAGTAATTTAGATTGTGTCTTGCCAACAGAAGTTATTATTTTGGGTTATTAAAAAATTCTGGTTTAGGCTCAAATACGTATTTTAAGAATTCCTTTGTAAATGTGAGATGATTTTTGGTTTAGTTTAAAACTGGAAGAAAAGAAGAAATCTCGTGTTACTTTATGCTGTTTACTACCATTACAGACAGATGCCTGAAAGTACTTTTGAAAAGCAGTTGAGGCCATTTCCAAACAGATAAAACAGATACTGAACAATGTGCTTGTTAAGTGCAGGGGTGTGTCTGATTCAACTGCTTCAGGTTTCCAAACCATCCAGCAATGGAAAAGGAGTGCAATAGGGTCAAGTCTCCTGTTCCCTGAAGTAGGATTGACTGGGATGAAATAACAGAATCACAGCCTGGCTGTGATTAGCAGCCAGCGCCAGAAGATAAGTGAATAGCAGCAGGATGTATTTCTCCTCACCATATGAGAGACAACACTTAAAAGGCAGAGCTGCTAGTAAGCTCTAAATAGAAGAGTCTGGAAAATAAATTCCTGCAGCATCGTTTTGATTTTCACTACATGTCTTAAAGCTTTGAAGTTGTTCTGGCAAGTGATGATTGGTTTGTTGTTGTTGGACATCTCAGCATGTATTCATTATGCTTACAACAGACATGAAGATTGCAAATCAAATGAGTAAACCATTTAAAATATGCTGTGTGCTGTAGACAGAGGAAATCTGAGGAATGTGTTTAAATTTAAAGCCCTCACCACCTGTTTGCAGTACAAAAAAAAGCTGATAGATGCTGCCTCCTTTTTGACCCTAAGTTATGGGTAACTTCTGTGGAAGGATTCCTGTAACATAAAAGTTGCCTATGTCTTGGGGTGAGTGTTTTTCAAAGTGGTATTGCAAGCTCCTTCACGCAAAAAAAAAAAAAAAAAAA
>VZTJ01002870.1:977144-996089 GCA_013397795.1 Orthonyx spaldingii | reverse complement strand
AAAAAAAAAAAAAAGAAATGGTAGTTGTTATTTGCTGTAGTCAACTCCTTAAATTTTACTCTAAATAATTTGTTAATGGTGGTAGAATTTTGCTAGATGTATTTATTACACTTAGTCCTGAGGCAACTGAAGCAATCTAGGCTTATAAAGAGAGCAAGGGAAATGGACTGAAATGATGTAAATAGTTCAGTTTTCTATCTATCATCTCCTGGCAATATGCCACTACAAGGAATTACTTTTTTTTTTTAAAGAGAAAACCCAAGAGTGAGCATCGGTAATGGTCTGCAAGAGGGGAACTTTCGTGGTTGATACAGTGAGCAGCTGATGCAGAAGATTGATTGTGTACTGGAACTTTAGTTGGCAAAACTTTGATCCATGGTAAAGTTCTTTGATCTTTGTTAAACCAGAGTTCCTCTGGATGTTGTGAAGTATTCACCATGAGAAGCTGCAGTATGAGTGGGTGGATCTGGCAGGAAACTGCTACTTTCAGCCTAGAAAAATGATCTGCTGTGGCATAAAAATAGATATAAAATGTGGCACAGAAGCTCTTTTGTCTCTTGAGTTTGGCAAGCTTTCTCTAAGGATGAAAATTCATGTGAAAGTGCTTATTGCAGATATTGATCAGAGGTTTACCAGTCAGGCCCTGAAGGAAAATGAACCAATAGCTGTACAGGTGCCTTTTGAACCACTTGAGATTTGAGAGCTGAGAAATACAGCTGCAATAATTGAGTAGAAGTCTAAAGGTGTTAATTGAGTTAGTCTTACCTTAAACACAATTATGATAGTTTAAACTAGTTTAAGCCTAGTTACTTTTCAGAAATACTTTGTTAGAAGATTCAGTTTTAGTTCTAAAGTTTTTAGAACAGATCTTCATGAAGAATGAGAGAATCATTGAAGGATAATTAGGGTAGGCGTTAGATCTGGATTTGGAAATGGACTTGTCTGTTATTGCAGCATGGGCAACAGTGCATCAATTTCAGAGGACAATATGCTTTGCTTGGTATTGAAGAAGTCATTACTTACCTGTCTCTCATTCTTGTCAAGTTGCTTTTGGACTGTTTTATGAGATCTGACATTCCCAGTGGGTCTTCATAGCCACAGGACAATGTTTTGGTTTCTGCATTTTATGAAAATAGATGTCAGTGTTTTGGTTTTATTAACTCATGCTCTTGAGATGAAGGCAGCCTGCAGAGCATATGGTGACAGTCTAAAAAATGCCAGTTTTATTGTAAATAACTAGATTACACGTGTGAATGCTTTTACATACCAAAGTGGCAATAAGCATCTATAGCAGGGAAAAAAGTGATCAGTCTAATTTAGCAATTAAAGACTAATTATTTCATAAAGCTTAGTATGCTGACTCTCCAAACTGTTCCATTGGCATGAGCATCCAGGCAGTTTCCAGAGGAACTGCTGGCTTGCTGCAGTCCAGGGCTCAGCATACTGCTGGCTTTGTGCCATTCCAGCCTTGTTCTGGGATCTGTGCTTGAACTGCCCCAGGCTCGAGCTCACCCTACAAGCAGAGCACTGGTGTGTTTGGAGATGTCCACGGAGAAACTGCATCTGCCTGGGCAGGCAGAATCTCCTCCACAGTTGTTAAATACCCAGTCTCTAATTGACTCAGCAGAAATGGAATTTATCACTTAGGACTGCTTTGCTAGACACTGCAAATTAGGCTCAGATTGGGTGTCCCGTGCTGCCCTGTGTGCTAAGAAATTTGTAGAAGTCACTGGTTATGAATATGCTCAGGAGTATCATTGATGGCTCTTTTCAACATCCCCAAACCTTACCTGGATTTCAAATCCTGGAGCATGTATTCTCCTAGGCCATTGTGATTTAGTGCAGTTTCGCTTCCCTCTTTTACTATCTGAGGTGACATCTTTGGCATTGAGTGAAAATAGTTTCCTGTTTGTGGAGGCTGGAAAGTTCCCACCTGTTGAAAGGAGCATTATAACACAGATGTGTTAAGGCTACACCTCCTGCTATTTGAATAACTGCTGAGTGTCTGTGCTATGTATTTTGACTTCAGGTTGAAACTGGCGTTTCAGAAGCCAAACATGGAACAAACATTGCTCAGTTCTATAGATGGTAATATATATATAAATACAGAGAGCATACACAGTGAATACAAAAGGTTGGGGGTCCTTGTGTATTTACAACTTTTAAACCTAAATGGTCAGTCAGTGCAGAAGAGGGAATTTCACCACTGTGAAGAAGGCAGTATGATGTTCATCTGTAACCCATGGGTTTCATCCCAGAACTTTTCTCCAGTATTTAAAGAATAATTCTTCCAAAGTATTTGAGTGAAATACTTGTTCCATAGCACCAGTAAAAGACCCTATAAAATTATATAGTTTGAAGTAAAAATAAATAAATCATGTTGTAAATATGGGTGTGTAAAACCCAAAAATTTCTGTAGCACTCTGTTAAATTTGTGAAAGATTATTCACTGGATTCTTGTATTTGGAGGTGAAAGTAACTGTTAGACCATCTTTTCTCTGTCCCTTTTATATCACACTTCATTTGCTCTCACCGCTTTACCCTCGAGCCCAGTATTCTGTGTTTTCTTTGATTACATCACTAGTGAAAAGTGCAGTGTGCCTCATTACCCTAGTTCTTCCGGAATTGTTAGGTACCTTTTGCTTTTTTGATAGCTCCTCACCTATCTAGCTGGAGAATGTGGTCTCTCAGGGAGGTTCCTGTGGACATTTGGTTCCCATCTGTGCTTCTGGATAATGTCAGTGGGGTCTAGTATGTCTGGTGTGGTCTAACGTCATGTCTGTTTGCATGATGGAAGTCTTGGGGTCCCAGAGATGCACACTGAAGGGTATTGTCTGGTATCCACACTCTCATTTCCTAACAGGACACAATCTTTATTATTCTTTAGTGCCTCAGCACTAAAGCTCATCAGTGATTTTTGTTATTTGGAGTTTGAAATTTTTCCATTATATCAATATTCACATCACCTAGAAACCTTGTCCTAGTATTGTTTGGGGTTTTTTTGAAGGCTGACTCTAATGTGGCTATTCCCTAAAAGTGGCCAGGGATCATGGATGCCATTACAACCTGGGAGGCTGCACTGCCTTGTACAGTGAGATTTTAGTGGGTGTGCTTCAGTGATATTTACCTGGATCTGTGTGGAAAGGCCTCAGAGATCAGCTCTAGTACAAATAACTTCCTGTGCCTTTGTACGAGTCCTGGAACTGCTGCTAAACCAAGTGTGATGAGGTACGAATCTCAAGTAAATTACATTATGGATAATAAGAAAACACATTAAGAAATTACACAGAATTGAAATGATTTTTGAGAGAAATAATTTAATATGTTCAGAATCCAATCAGTAGGCTGAGCTCTAATTGCATATCTAATATTATTTCTTTAAAAATGAGCAGTGACTGGCCTACTAACATAATAGTTAAGAAAAGATTAGATTAGCAGCATAAATTGAAATATTGAAATTGAAATATCTATTTGAATCAGTTCTTGAAATGTAATTACCAACTGCTGTATAATCATTATAGAGAACATGGTTTCTACAGATATATCTGATAGTATACAGAGGTGATCTATACCAAACCAAAGCTTTCAATTCCTTTGACAGGTTATTTAATAGAATCAATAAATGCCAGTCTAAGAGGATTTTTGTGGTGTAATAATTTGTTTGATCATTTGCAACCATTACTATCAAATGACATCTTATATTGTTTTATATTTAGAGATTGTTTATTTTCTGATGATCAAATAGAAAATAACAAGTGTAGGTATTTTTGAATTTTGTATTCAAAGCAAAAGAATGCTAAGGCTCTTAGCCCATTTCAGTTGCCAGATACTCAGCAGCTATGCAAGATTATTTTTTAGAATGGACATTTCTTATTTATGATTAATCCTTTATTACTGC
Source organism: Orthonyx spaldingii (assembly GCA_013397795.1). Lineage (NCBI taxonomy): Eukaryota > Metazoa > Chordata > Aves > Passeriformes > Orthonychidae > Orthonyx > Orthonyx spaldingii. Next base: position 992,191 of record VZTJ01002870.1, on the reverse strand, counting down.
CACAGCTGTATCTCACTCAGCAGTCACCTTTCTGATTTGTTGGCAAGATCCTATGAAGTACAACAAACAACCTCTGAGCTGTGTGCTTTTGTAAGTTGTTATATTTGATTTATAGACTGTATGGAGTGTAAACTGCACTGCTCTGCTTAATATCAAGAGTATAAAGGGCCCTGAAACAACAGGACTGTTTATATTCTTCAAGTGTTGATATCCAAGGAATGCCTCAAAGTGAGGTTTGCTTCAAACACAATGTATTTATAACTTCGTTTTGTTAAAATGGCGCAGCCAAGCACGTGGAACTTGGAACTATATAACTTGTTGTTCTTCTGAGACTCTGAAAGGATATTTTGCATCCCAGAACCTTGTTGATGCAGCTCTGTCGAGTAACTCTCTTCTAAAATATGACTGGATAATTTACAAAAATGAAGGTATTTGGGACTTTGTAGTACCAAAAGAACAGTCTATGTTTTGGCATAATATATTTCTAGCACTGTCAGACTGACTTGTGGTATTTGCTCCTGGTAGGAAAAAAAAAAAAAACCCAATCAGAAAAACTGCAAATTACACTCTTATGGTTTTAAATTAATAGATTTCTAAATTGGTGAGTATTGTATTAAAACCAAATCAGAGTGATTTCTGTGTATTATAGCAGTTTATCAGCTGTACACAGTGGGGTGCTTCTTGTCTTGAAAGTAAGCTTCTCCCTGTTTGTCCCACAGTACATTAACAAGGAAGATTCTCCATGTACCCTGAACTAAATGCAAATTTATATCAATTTCTCGTGTTTGCAGTTACAGGTTCAGAATTGCAGAGGAGGCTGCACCCCTGCTGAAATGTCACAGAGCTCAGTACTCAGCTAAATTGCTCAAAATTAAAAAAAAAAAAATTCCCAAACCCCCAAAAAACTCCAAAAAGCATCAGTCTTCAATTTTCTAAAAATTGGCTCTTGGGGGGATTTCTCTATTAAAAATCCCATGTATATAATTTACATAATATATAATTTAATATATAGAAAAAAGCTATTACCTAACTTTATGTGGGTGCAACCTTGTTGCACTTTGTACCTTTTCATGGCTTACATATGAGGGTAACTGCAATTGCTCATGGCATCTGATACAAATTTAATGTGTCATGTTGACAGTATTTATTACTCATTTTCAACACCTTCTACAATAGTAAGAAAAACAAACCAGCCCACCAACCACAAATAAGCTCTGTCAAAAATTCCCCTCTCTGTCAAGCAGTGAGCAAATTCCTTGTCAAGAAAGAATTTGTGGTCCAAATATAGGAGGAAATTCAAATACCCCAAAGTTTCTAGCAGAAGAACAGAAAGTTAGTCAATGCAAAGTGAATTGTAAATGTCCAAAGAGGAGCCTGATCCAAATTTAATGAGGCTAAAAAACGTTTTTGTGATTGTTAATTTTAGGGGGTCTAAACGATAACATTAAATTTTGGGTTGCATGTAGAACATAGTAAGAGGCACATTGTTATATTTTTTTTTACACAGGTCTTCAAAATCGTTAATTTTCAATAGATAAAGTTACTAAAAATACATTGAATTGTCCCAGGTAATCATCAGTTCTAGATCAAAGCAGTCAATGCTTTCAGGAAGGGCAAATCTGAACTGATGTTTTCCAAAATGCATCTGAATGTGATTTGTTAATTTGGGGCTTGTTTCAGCAGTAATGAAACCTGTGCAGGCTATCCATTAGACAGAGATTTTTACTGGGGTGTTTTTTTAGCACTAACCTTTCCATTTCTCACAAATAGCTGTGTTATCTGTGTTATTTTTGGTTTCTAATAGGTCTTATCCCTGGTTTATGACTATTCCCAAACACATATGTTGTATGTGCCTCTTTGTGCACAGATGGCTCTGTGTCTGTGCGTGTTGGGCAGCCTGGGACAGAGATGCCGTGGTTGGGGTTCCGTGTCAGTGAGGTCGCTGCAGCAGCGCCCCGATCCTGCACGGTGACTCCTTTCTGCCAGGAATCTGCCGGGATACCATCACACCCTCTCCCAGGCTGCCCCCACAAACACCTCCCTTCTCTCTTTTCCAGTGCTAGCTCAAGAGTTACTCTTCCCCCAGTTTTTCCAGGTTACTGCTGCGATTGTATCTTGCTAGTTGGGGTAGAAATGTTGCCTGCCAGCTGGAAACTGCTGGAAACAGGGAGGCCTTTTATGGAAATGCTGACACAACTTTTATCTATAGCATAGCAGTGTAAACCATCTGTTTCCAATAAGGTCGTTATTATCTTTTCTTGTCAAACTTATCACTACAAAAATATTTTGCTCTCTTCAATATAAAGGGGTGCAGTTACGTACATGATAAGAATGAGCTTTATGCAGGATGGTTTTCCCTTTTGATATAATTTATGCATGTTTATTTCATTGCCAGAGGCTAAAAGCTATATTCCCTTTATCTTCTCCCAGTTCATCAGTTTCGGTAGTTCTTCAGGGATACAGCACAGAGGACCACACTTAGACATATATCTCATTCTGTAGCTTTAAAAATTGCTATGTATCTACTTGTTTAAAAACTGCTGCACAGGTGACTGTGCTGCAGGACAGTTGTAAGCAGTGGGAGAGTCTGTCAGTGAGGATGTTGGTCCATTAACTTGAGTGCAACTGTACCTCTTCACACAAATTCTGTATATTTAGTCTGTGAGAATTGGTCTGGTTTTCTCTTTTGCTCACTTAATGCAGTTCTGTCTGTTTATCATGTGTAATAGTAAGATTCATGACAACAGGGAGAGGTTAGGAGAGCATAGGCCTTGAAGGATTTTACTTTAAACATAGAATAAGGCCCTGGTGAATAGAAGTAGAGAAGAATTAATTCATATGCTGTTATCAACTCAGTGCTGAAGGCCTGCTTCTTGTGGGTGGTCTGTGAATATCAATTTGTTTTATTACATTCATCTAGTATATGTTGCAACATTACTGAAAGCCTGAACTCTCACATGAAGTTTTGAAAAGAGCCAGGCAGAAAGTCCTCTCCCAAGGAGATGTGCATTGGTGTGTCAGCAGTTGACTTTTAGATCACTGCTCTCTTTAAGGCAGAAGTTACGTTATACTTGAAGGCTGGTGAAAAGCTGTTTTGGAGTACTGGCTGAGTATTTGGGAGGTCTAGGTGCAGCACACAGGCAAGGTAGTTCTGCCTGGGATGAGATACAGAGCTCAGCCTCGCTGCACATAGGAGACAATCTGGCCCGTTGCCCCTATCTCACCTCTCTGTTTGTGCAGATCAGTTGCGTCTCATGGGTTGTAGCTCCACCCTCAGAGTGGGACACTCCTCCCTCAGAGTGCTTAGTCTTGAGCACGGGTGTGCATCTTTAGTGAGTGAAATAGTCACTTCTTATGTCCTGCAGTGCATTTTGTTTGAGAAAGTTTATTTGATTATAACAACCCTTTAATGAATGTGATTGTGAGCCTACTAACCTGGTAGGATTAGTGATATTTAAAAATAATATAGTGATGACATATTTAGCCTTATTTGCAGGAAAGGTTGTTGGGAGTAGCTGCATGAGGCTGTGTTAGCCCAGACCACTAGTGGAGAAGGAGTTAGTGAGACAGGGCTTTGGCAATATTGCATTTCTTCACTAGTGTAAATAAATTTAGCAATAGGACACTGCGTTCTGGAAATTGTCACAAACCTCTGGTGCACTTTGTGGTTAAATGCCAGCTATTGCTAATCCTTTGGGAATTGCCCAGTAGATAGGTATCTATGTGAAAAACAGTTCCTGATCAAGGGACTGAAAGTCAAAATCTTTAGCTGGCATAAACTGGAGAAGGTTTAGTCTACTGACAGCTACTGAGTTCTCAGAGCTGACTCCTTGAATCAGATGTGAATGCAACACCATATTTCCAGCCCTTTTCTTCAAGAAATATTAGTACTTTTGGTGATGCCCTTGGTGATTGTAATGTTCTGAAGGAGCTAAAAGATCAGATTTGGTTCAAAAACTCTGTTAAGTCTGAAGTATAACATCCTTAACTGATTAAATGAATTGCAGTACCAGGTAGAAAAAAACATGTTAATTTGCAGAGATGTTCCAGTCTTGCTTTACACAAAAGTGCGAGTAGTGACCCAGGCAATAAAGCCACCTCTTAAAGGACTTGAACATAAATATCTTACAGGCTTTGAAGAACCAAGATAATCTCACTGCTGTCCTTTGGTGGTAACAAGTATTGGACTTTACTCTCACCTAGACTTTACTGAACATGTTCAGTACTTCGCTGAACTGGATTCATATTTCTAAATTCATGGTAAAAAAATGTAAAATGATTGTCTGTTTAAGGTATTGTAGTTTACTTCTTGCTATAAAATTACTGACACTTTAAAAGGTCTTATTGAGCAGCTTGTGAATGGGAAATTGTAATGTTAAAGTGTCTTCTTGGTGTAACACTCAGATGTGTAAGGTGGTGAAGTAAAGCAAATATAGGGGCTTTCCTTAGGGAAAAGGTTTCAAGGAAAGAATTTGGGTCTTGAAGGGAAAAGATGAAGTGGAAGAGTTTTGTGGTTCAGAAAATGAAAATATGTAAGAACCTAAAAAGATAGGAAATTTTCCTTTTTTGAGGAAAAGTAAGACCTTCAAAGACTTCAGTGAGCTTGTGATAAGCTGGAGAACCAAGCAAAACATTATTTGAGCTTCCCCAGGGAGTGATTTGAAAAATGACTGCAAAGATTTGGTAAATGAACTTGAATGTGATGTTTGTATGCCAGACTGCTGTTTCAGTCACAGTATATTGTTTTAATGCTGTAAGGTTGAAAGAAGTGATTGGGCTGTTGTTATTTGTTGCTTGTATTACAGTCTTAAATGCTGTGTGAAAGATGTAATTTGAGATGCATTTCTTGTTCTACAGATAATAACTTCTAATGATCCACTGCATTAGAGAGAAAGAAATACTATGCTGAAAAGTGTTTGTAAGGAGTTGATAATGAAATTTCAGCGCCTCTGCATGTAACACAATAATGATTTGCATGGGATTAAAGCCCACTGACATTAATAGGTGTCTTTTGATGGCATTAGCTCTGTCCCCAAAGGTTTATCATTGCATAGCACTGAAGAATTAAGTAAAAAAATCCCTGTTTTTCAACTGGGTATGTGGTACTATCATGTAAGTTTGGAGATGACTAAGCTAAGACACTTTCACTGTTAAACTGAGTTCAAGGTGGTGTGCAGGATTCCTGACTTCCAGCTGGTGATTTCCACTTCAAAGCCCAAAGTTTGGTCATGTTAGAGCCCAGTTTTTTGTCAGGATTCCCTACATTGTTTATACCAATTTCTGAGTGCAGTGAAGGACCAAGTTTTGATACCAATAATGGGGCACAGTCATACTAGACTGCCCACATACCCTGGGTTCCCAAGAAGTGATCTCATGTCTAATGTTTGAGTTGCATCCCTTAAGCATGGATGCTTCTCTCAACCACACACAGGTTTTCATTTTTTATAAAAATGCTTTATTTTTTCTTTTGTATTTTATGCAGTTACATGAATCTAATTGCAGCTCCTAGCTCTGCTTTGAGAGTTAAGTGGTGCAACAAGATGTCAGTATTCAGAGTGCTTTGCTTTGGAAAAAAATGTTATTGTAACTTGACTGCTGCCTCCTTGGGCTTTTAAAGGCTCATATCAAAGAAACAATAGTAGGATAAAATTAAAAAGATCTGAAAAATGATGAAGTAGTTTTGAAAGGAGGAACTAAGGGAAATACTAAGTAGATTATGTTCAAAGCAAACAGTAGCTGGAGGTGATGACGGCTGGTTTGTTTTAAACTAGGCATCCCTACTTGAATTTTAATTCATTCCAAACTTTTTAGTATGGGTTATTTGCCTGACAAAAGTTCATAATGCTTCCTCCCTGAAGTATGGAAAGATATCCAATGATTAGGAGCAGGAGAGCCTGCAGGAAAGCCTTTCATTTCCTCTGTCCCAGAAACCATAATCCTGCAGCAGAGCAAAGTAATGGCTGGTATGTATCCATTTATCACTGCTATGCATCCAAATGACAGGGTGCATAGTATGTCTTCTTTGCTGACCTTTTTTTTTTCTATTTTTTTTTTCTATTTTTAAACATTTGTATGGACCAAGAATTGGGACAGTACTAAAGACAAGTTAAAAATTAAAAGGAAATAAATATATGTAACTTTATTCAACTGCATCCTAAAGTGAAAGAGTCTCCAGGTGGCAAAGATACCTGTGTCGTTCTTCTTTCATGGGATTTTTCTTACGAAGTTAATGTTGCCATTTTTCACTGCTGCATCAAGGCAAAATAAGAAACTGGGTTTTGTTTAAAAGTACTTCTTAAATTTAATGAAGTTATGGCAGCACTCTGCAAGTGGAGTGAGGACATTCTTCACCTGACTTAGCTCTGTTCTTCTAGTGGGATTTAAAGTACGTTGCTCTGCAAATATGACTCTACTTGAAGTCATCCTTGTTGCAGTGTACAATCACCAGCCTGTGCTAGAGGGGAAGCTGCTCTTAAATAACTGAGTTTTCCCTTGCCAGCCTGAATGAGTTGGGGCAACCATGAAAAGGTCTCATGACTCAGAAATGATGAAAAAGATGGAATTGGGTCAAGTCAATGAAAACATTTTTCCGCAGCTTGACTTGGATGTTTCTTACAAGACTTTTATTGGTGTGAGGTTCCCTCTAGCAAATTTCAGTGGGTTTTTTGACTGAAATAGGTGACTTCAAACATCCTGAGAATGAAAGAAAACATTTTCAAGTTATGTAGCTAATAAAAGGACCATCCTTGGCATTTCAGTAATGAAATGCTTTCCAACAAAAAAATCCTCAAAAAACCCACAAGCCACATTGTAGAAAAATTCCTGAGCAATGCTAATTGTCTTGCTTTTATATTCAGTCTCCAGCGTTTTTTTTCATCGCAAACCTTTATTGAAATGAACTGAGAAATGAACTCACTAGTTGCTTACTAACATTGTTACTCTTACATACTGAAAGGAGGAAAATGCTTATTGCCCTATATCTTTAAGTAATAAGTTTAACTCTCTCTTGGGCATGGGACACATCTAAATCACTGTCTCTTCCTCATGTACATGTGTGTGATTATCTTCAGGATTACACTTGAAAACTAGGCTGCTCCTTCAGAACCTGCCTCCCTGATGCTGCGCAGAAAGCAGCCATGGTGCCCTGAGGGCTGCCAAAGTCTGTTCCATGTCAGCTTGGAACCAGAAGTTGCTGACTGAGCTGTCTGAACTGTGGCAAAGGTAATGGTGGCAGAAAAGAAAGAAGATTCTTTGTTCCTGAAATTTTTGCAGAGTTTTTTGCTTACCATTCTTCTTTTTTTAATTTCTTAGAGGCCCAGAATTTCAGCAAATGAATGGCTTTGCTGTACAAACAGCATATTATGAGTACAACTTTCCAGCAATACCTTCCTACTCCACCCAAACACTGGGTAGTTTTCACTTGAGTTTGAAATGCTGAGCCTGTTGGAATGCAAGGATTTTAATTATGGAATTGAATTTTCTTGCTAATTACAAATCTTTATTTTTAGTTGAAAAAGAGGGTGATATTAGCCAGCAAGGATGCATTTAGGGGATTACAGGAGCCCATTTTACAAACCACAATGTAGAAAAACTTTGTGGAAAAGGCAGTGTATAATGATAGGTTTCTATTGAACTTTGATGTGTATGGCTTCAAAGAATGAGGGTGTTTAGGCAGCAGTGTGTCTCTCTTAGATATAATAAGAAAAGACATCCATATGCATTTTGTGTGACTTCAAAAGAGCTAAATCCTACAAAACAAGGAAGGCAAAGCAGTAATTTTTCAGGGCATTGCTATTTTACCAGTTAGACTCTGAGTATTATAGCATGTGTGAAACTGAAGAGTGGAACTTGTAAGGTTTGGAATTGATGGGTGCAGAGAAGAGCAGACAGCAGTTAGGAGCTATTTATTTAGTGTATTCCCCCCTTGCCATTAAATTGGTTAAATCCGATTGCCTTCTACAGTGAGATGATTGGCTTGGTGCACAAGTGAAGACGCTGTTTACTTCTGGTTCAGCAACGCTTTTGACACCATCTCCCACAGCATCCATAGGCAGACTGGGGAGGTACTCAGTATGAGACTGAACAGGGGGTTAACAAGGAGATTGAAGACCTGGTGGGACTACTGAGTTCCAACAGTAATGGCTGGCAGTTCTGAGTCTGGCTGGTGGCTAGATCATGGTGACATTCCTCAGGGATCAGTGCTGGGAACGTGAAGAGATGGTGATTTCAAAATCTGGCTGACACAGTGCAATCTTACTCTGCATGGCTTGTTCCTTGGGCCATAGGTTTCTGGCTGACTGAACAGCCAAGATGGTTTCTTGTGAATTGTCTACAGGATTCCAAATGGGCAGTGAGTGGAAACTCTATCTTACTGATAATGACACAGGAAGTAGCTGAGAGAATTTTCTTCACAGCCAAAATGCATTATTTTTATTAATTCACAGCAGTCCAAGTCTGGATTTTGGAAAGACCAAAATGAAACAATCATGGATTCCAGAACAGGGAGCCAAAATAGACAGTAGAAGAATATTACATTTTCACTGTAATCTTGCTATTTTAGACTTAAGTTTAGAAATATTATATGCAGTTCATTATGTATGTCCTGATCAGATTTGCTTTAATTTGCAGTAGCAGCAAGTTGGGCAGAATTTTCAATGTTGGGGTATTTTTGCTTCCAGAATGAAACCTCTTATATTTTAGGAAATGTGCTAATTGCAAGTTTAGTTTTGTTTTAATTTTAAAGACAATGCCTGCATTGCTGAACTTGTGTGTGTTCAGCAGTGCCAAGCCCAGGCCCTGCCTCCACTGCCTGAAACGTGTGTGCTGTGTGTTCTCTTTGTGGGCTCCCCACCAAAGAATCTGATGTTTCTCTGGGACCAGCCTGTCTTCATGCAAATAAAGTGATTCCTCTTAAAAATGTCATCCCTAGTCAAGAATGTTCTCCAACATTTAGCTTATAAAACTAAACGATCTCTGTTACTTCAGGCCTCTTTCGAGATAGTAAAACATAATTTCCCATGATAAGCACTTTGTTTAGGCTTTTTCTGTACTGAGTCAGGAAGAAAGCTGTGGTATAGACAGCAGTAGCTGAACTGACTTTAACTACCTTGCATGACAAAGTCCAAGCAGAGTGTTTGTGACCGTGTGGGCTCCAGCAGAGACCAGGGACCCTGCTACTCACTTCAGCTTTTGACTGATTTGCTCCAACTGCTGAAATCTGCAATAGTGTTTTCTCAGGCGTGCCCTGAATGCCTCCCCATTACAGTCTCTGTGCAGCCTTAGACATTTGGAAGTAATTTTATTTCCCACTGTATGCTTGAGGCTTGATTGCTGTCATCTGAGAGTCTTTGTATAAGCACTGCTGGCATATCAGGCTCTTCAACTCCGTCTGTCACCCTATTCTCCTGCAGGCACCCAGCAATGTGTGCAGCCAGCCTACTTGTGAACTGAAGTAGAAACGGAGAAAAAGAAAGTTAAACATGTTTACATCTAATCTTGTTCATGGGATAACTCTAATTAGTTAAACTAAGTGCTTTTGAAATAGACAGCTCCGAAACTGGGGTAACCAAAAGGAAAGGACCAGTCTGACTAAACTTCGAGTAAAGTTGTCTCTGCACCATTTCCTGCCTTGTATGGGGTGTTTACAAGGGTTGAGTCTTGTTTAGCAGCTCAGGACCAGTGAGGTTAAGATGCAGATACAACACCACGACTTGCTCTTAGGGAATTGAATAGTATAATAAACATCGGGTAGTGCCGTGGGACCAGCAAGAGAAAGCCTTTTTACTGGAAGGGATCCTCCCTTCCAGTATATTCTGCCTTTGTATTTAGCATGTGTTGGATCTTGTAATAAAAACATTGTTCTTGATTGTTCTGTGTTGGAAATGAAACCTGTCCATAAAAATGCAAGCAAAACTTGAATTTGCCCTGATGGAGACATAAATCCATGAACCTGTGAGAAAAAGGGGAAATAGGGGCCACCAAACCAAATGTAGGGTAGTATGGATTCCATCCAGGTAAGTGTAGAAGCAGTTGTATACTTCAGATATTGATTTTAAATTAATTTGGAGGTTTTTAACTGTATCCTAAGCACAGTTTTTCTATTCAGTTTTCCGCATTCAGTCAAAATTGAAATCACAATGCTGAGTGGAAAACAGATTTATTTATTTAGGCACAATTTTCTGGAAGAAATAAACCCCAGCAGCCAGGTCACACTAAGGGAGCCCTTTACCCAAGAGATTATTTCTTCTCCTGGGTAAGGGTATTTTGTTCTGTTGTTGCTTTCTGCCTCTGGACTGCTGTTTAGAGCTTGGAGGCTGAGTTTTCTTGGGTGATGAATTTCAGAGGGTGAACTCCCACCCTATAGTACCAGCCAGGGACAGTGTACGGCTTTAGGAAGGCTTCATTGATGGTCATAGCAATTTCAACAATTAATTAAGTCTCTTCTTGGAACCTGACTCGCACCTTGATACTTCACACTATTTATTCATACTTAATGGTATTTGTGGCCTCTGCAGGAAAACCAGTTGAGCCTGTCATTTTCCAGCTAAATATACATGTTTTAAAATGATCTATATAATTTAAGAGAATATCCTGAAACTTTTCTACTTCTGAAGGCTTGCAGCTCCTTGTCTAGAGAGACGACCACCTCAATCATGGTGAAACTCACTTGGACTTAAAAGCATTCAAGATCTTTTATTCTGTGGAATGCTGTTAAAAAAGCTTATTAATAGTCAACTTTGCAAATTATCCCCTGGGATTTCTTTTTTAAAGCAGGAACTCTGGAAGATGGATTAACTCCCTCCACGTCTTTTCCTACGAAAAAGTTCTGTTGGAACCTGGTTTCCTACAGGTTGGTGCTTTAAACTGTGTGCCTGTGTGCATTCCCAAAAGTGTAATGCAAGGGATTTGTTCTTATCCATTTTTTACAAGGGAGGAGGGGCAGTAACTTAGACCTCCCTTCTCTTCCTAAATATGTATGTGGACAAAATTGGCAAAATTGTGCGTCAGTTCAGTCTTTTATTAGTAAAGTATTCCAGGTTCATCCTCATGTATGTAACTGTAAGGTATTTATTCAGAGAAGTCTCTGAATTAAAAAGGATTATTAAGAATTAATTAATAAGAATTCTCTCTGTTAATCCTTATTAACAAAAATTGTTTCAATGCAGCAAATGCAAAATAGATTTTGTATTTGTCAGCACTCCTGAAAACTAGCTGATTTTCAGAATAATTGGTGTTTACCTTATAATTTGCAAGTCACAGTAATTTGGATAATACTTTATTACTACTCCTTCCCAAAAATTACCAAAATATAAACAAAACAGGCAGTCTGATTCTTATTGGAGTAGATGAGGGGGTTTTTCCCATGGATTTAATGGGATCTGGATCAAGCCCTACATTATGGTTGCAGCAGGCTGACAGTCAAACATTATTAACACCAAGCTCCTCTTGTCACTGTCTTGGCAGGCTGTATGCAGACACAACAGTACATCTGCGGAATGGTTGCTAGCACATATCGTCTTTCACTCTGATTTACTTCTGCACCTCTGCTTTGTGAGTCAGCAGGATTAACTTTTGTAATTCATATCTCAGAACTCAGCTTTTCATTTTCTAACTTTTTAAACTTGAAAACCACTGTATCTGTGTAATCTTATATTTCTTTATGCTTTTCACAAACTAGCACAAGGATGACAAGAGAGGATGAGAAGATCCCCGTGCAAGCTGTTTTATTTCCAACCCTTTTTCATTAAATAACTACACCTCTTCCGTTCTGGTCTCTTTATGTTAGGCAATGCAAAAGAATTGGAGTTTGGTTACAGTATGCATCAAGAACCTGGCAGAAGAAAGCCTAAAGCCGGCAGACTGTGCTTTCAGTACCAGTCATCATTTTTGCTTTTGTTACTGTGTTCTCTACCACTGTAGGTCTGTCAGCCTCTAGACTCCTTTAATTAGCACATTGGTAAGACCAGTATAAAAGCGATGAAATGGAGGTGCTTTGATGCCAAATCCTTTTCTTTTCCATGCCATTTCATCTACGAACCAAAGTTGTTCCTGTCTGCAGAAAACACTCATATCTGCAGGTTTTGCTCAGGCCATTTATTTTCTTCAAGTAGGTCATTAAAAAATGTATTCCTGTCCTTCATGTACCTGCCGTCACCTCAGCTGAGGTAATGGTGGTTCACTACTTCTGCTCTTTATGGTGCACATTATTGCGGTGTCGTTTTCCCCTCTTTCTTTCTTCCTATGTGTTCTACCTGGTTCTATGTCCAGGCCTTACTTTCCTTTTCCCATGTGCAAGATGCAAACCAGAAATCAGTGAACGCAGTATGGGCACAATAATGTGGAGTAAGTAACTTTAAACAGCAAATGAAGCAGCAGTAAATTTCCAGACCTTGCTTTCAAAATGATGTGGTGAAAAATTGAAATAGTTTCATATGCTGGGGTTTCAAACCCTTGTCCTGCTGTTGGCTTGTTGAGGAGTGGAATTAACCTTGACAGAGATTTCCTTGAAATGAAAACAAGCTCAGCACAAGCAGCCCAGAGCAGGGTATGCCTTGCATACCTGGTCTGTGCACAGATTTTGACACTTGCTCGTGATGACTGATGGACATTGACAGCCATCTAGTGGCTGGGATGATATGTTGGGTCCCCTGTCCCCTTCCTCCCCCCCAGTAATTAGTACAGCTTCAGTGGTGACACCAAACTGGGCCTGTGTATGTCAGTGCCTGGTGTGATTTCTACTTCCAAACTGCTGATGTGTAGTCTGTGTCTGAGGATCCAGTAAATTAGCTGTAACTGACTGTTTGACTGCTGATAAATTAGTTCCTTAAAGTAAAACCCAGACTCCAACACATCAATATATAGCAGAAAAAATTTGCATTTTACTTACTGTGCTTTGCATTGAAATCCTTTCTGAAGGTTGGTTGCCGTGTGAGCTCATGAATGAATGAGTCCTTAAATATATCATTGGGTATTTCTCCTACCTGGCCTTTTGTATTTGCAGACTGGTTTGAAACTTAAGTAGATTTGAAACCTATCAGTTCTTTAGTCAGGTCCAATACTAACTAGGGTTGTACTTTTTTGTTGCTAAGAAAGGAATTGGTTAATGGCCTAGCAGATCCTTTTGCCTCATTAAAAATTTCCAAAGCTGCTTCTCAAGCCACTCAGCACCTTGTGTTACAACAGTAGAGGTAGAAAGAACATGTGATATATAAAGAGTTTGTAAGTTGATCTCTGTGATTAAAACAAACTTGCAAATTTCCAAGCCAGAGAGGAAATGGTAGAATGATTTCCTTTGCTGCCTTTGCCGCTCTGGGTGTAGTTGGATAACATGCCTGCAGTTCAGGCCTGGGACTAGAATGTCAAAATGTTCTTGTGAAATGTTGGCTTTGAAACAGCTCCCCTTTCCAGGTTACTCTTTCAGTGTAATGCAGTCACAGCAGAAAGAAAAACTATAGGAGCGCTGAATGTAATCGAAAGATTTACAATTGTGTTTTCTGACAATATTATGAGGTGGTGGGTTTTTTCTTTTGTGTTTGGGTGTTTTGTTGTTTTTGTTTTGTTGTTTGTTTTTGATTTTGTTTTGTTTGGTGTTTTGTTTGTTTGGGGATTTTTTGGGTTTTTTTTTTGGTTGGTTTTTGTTTGGGTTTTTTTAAAATTATTGCCATTATATCTGCAATTTGATAGGGAAGCAGACTTCTCAGAAGCTTTCAGAAGTTGGTATGTGCTTTTTCCCCCTGCCTTTGTCTGCCTCTTTCCCAGCTGCTGAGCGGGACCCAGGCAGAAGCTAGTCACCATCTGGCTCAGCTCTGATTTGCCAAAGCAGTTGCGATGTGGTTTATTTGAAGTTATGACAGAATTCTGACTTTGGGCTCAATAACTTAGAAATTTCATTTATGCAAACTGCTGCTCTTTTGAACAGCACGACGAGTTCTGCGGGTGATACATTAAAGAAGACATAGACCATATGCCAGACATCTGGGGGGAAAAGGCTAAATATGTCAGACAGTGCATTATGTCATGCTCACAAGGGAGAAGTGAGAAGAGTGGTTTCCAAAATACGATCTGCAGTTTGGAAAATGATTCTCACAGTGTTATAAATGGACTGTACAGCACACTTGGTTGATGTCTTTACTTCACACTGAAAACATTTCCTCCCGAGCTTCTGCAGCACCTCTTCGAGTCATTTTGTCTGTTGGTGTGATGAAGCGATTGAAGAGGAGCTGACCTGGTGAAAATTTCAATCTGAGTTTGTGTTAGAAAGCTGTTAGTGATGGCAGGCAACAGTTAATGACACATCTGCTCACTTTCTTCAAGCTTTGACATTGATGGAGTAACTGGACTTGAGATGAGGCATGAAGCTGGAATTCCAAATCTGCTCATATTTATTACTTTGTAATTTTCTGTTTACATCTGGTTTAAATTAGGACAGAAATGTATAGAACAGTGAAATTGTCCTTGTGCTTAGAGCTGTTAATTTTTACACTAGTAACAAGTTTGCTTAAACAAACAGTGGTTGTGATCTTTGACTAGAGAGATGCATCCTGTGTATATAATTGACCCTACGTCCAGTCTTGTATCAGAAATTAGACCTGTTTGGGAATTTTCAGTAGTGGTTTTAACTGGATTGTCCAATGTCAAAGACATTTTTGATAGGAGGACTTTCTGTGGTCAGATGGAGCTCCCACCCACATAAGATCAGTCTTCTCTGCAGTTTCTCAGGGGTCAGGAGAATAATTCTTGGACTGAGTGACAGCTCTGCTGTGTGTGACTCAGACACTGTCTTGGCACTGGGGTTCTTGGTTTACAAGTTGTGACACATGGTCTAGGGACAGCCTGGGAATGGTTCTTTGGTTTTGTGGCTGCTTGCTCCTTTAGAGGATGAAATATTCATTGGGACAAAATGAAAAAATCTTTTCTTGCTGCTGGGGCATTCTGTGAAATGTTGGATGCACAAGCAAAACTTTCCACTTTACTGGCTTTTTGAACTCTTTCTCAGACATATTGTAATTTTAGGAGAAGATACTGAGATATACTCACCTCATTAAAAA
>VZTJ01002870.1:926264-977091 GCA_013397795.1 Orthonyx spaldingii | reverse complement strand
AAAAAAAAAAAAAAATCCAGGTATTTAGAGTGTTTGGCTACCGAGTAGGAAGAAAACAAAAGCATAGACTTAAATGTGGATAGAACAGTAGCCAAGGAGATTGTTATATTCCCTTAAATGCTGCCATCAGTCATATGTAGAAGTTTTTGAAATTTCTTAAGTTGTGAATTCAACCCAGAAGTTGTTTGACCTTGGTGACAATAGATGGTTTGTATAGGAGAAAGCAAAAACTTTTATTGGATTTAATTTCTTATTTCTAATTTCTAATTAGAATTAATTCTAAATGATTAATAAGAAATGAATTCTAAATTGGAATTCAAGGAAAAGAAAGAAAATGAGTAATACTAAGACAAAAAAAAAGTAAGCCTGCTGTAATGGAGGAGATTAGGTTAAAAATGACATGTACAATTTCAATGAAACAGAATGAGCTCCATAAAAATATATGTATATGTACATACATAGGACATGTGCATACAGTCCATGCTGGTCCTATGTAAATAGTGACATAGGATGGTCTTTCATATATAGTTAAAATATCCAAGAGGTATTTAATATGCAGTTAAGATATATCCATAGCAATATCATATGTGTGTGCTGGGTTAATCGTGTAGGGCCACAACCAACTGGATTATAACAACTGAAGTCATGTGAGGAGCCTCTGGTCACTCAGCTGGAGACCTTGCTGCAAGTACCACTGCAGTGGGTGCTGCTGTTGCCACTGGACAGAGGCTGAGTGTCCTGTTTGGAAGATGTTGATTCTCTGTGCTGGTATTCCCCCGCAGCAATAAATAAACCTTACCCAATAAATGGGATTGTCTTCTTCCTTTCCCCCAGCTGCTGCCATGTCTGTTGAGCCCTGGCCCTTCTGGCTGTGTAAGCCAGCAGGGAGCAGACAGCATGTGCTGTTCCAGACAGAAGTGTCACAGGTTCTTGTCCCCAGTCAGACCCTCTGACACCCTGTGTTCAGCACTTACACAGAGCAGGGACTTGGCAGCAGTTTCTCAGGGCAGAGGTGACACCCCACTCAGCAAAATGACATCCAAAGACTCATGAGGCAAAGTTCCTTTGATATTATGGGGGAATTGGTGACTGTTTTAGTTCTTTCTGTTCAAGAAATAAGGTGGTAAAATAAGAAAAACATATGTCTTAAAAGTCTTTAGTATCAGCTTCAGCTGTGCTGGTGCACTGTTTTCTCTGTGTATGATGCTGCTTCTCATCTCTAGATGTGCTCTTTTCTTGTCCAGTCCCATTTCTTCAATTTCAAGGTTGGAAAATGTGTTATATATTCTCTCCTCTGTCCCAGGAGAGGATGGTGAAGAAATAGCCTGCACTCAGAATGGACAGATGTACCTGAACAGGGATATTTGGAAGCCCTCACCGTGCCAAATCTGTGTCTGTGACAACGGAGCTATACTTTGCGATGAAATCCATTGTCAAGATCAGCTGGAGTGTGAGAACCCCCAGGTGCCCCCGGGAGAGTGCTGTCCTGTGTGTCCCCATACATCACGGGACTTCGACCCCACCATTGGTAAGAGCCTTTTCTAGTTTGAAAGGAGAGACAGCCCAAAGAACTAGGAAGCTTGTGATATTGAAGTGTCTAATGCTATTTGTATGGTGAAAATGTAAATCTGAAAATAGTAGATACTTGGCACTTATCATCCCTCTTGGGCTGCAGCACAGCCGACCTGAAACAGTTTGCTTTAGACTATGAGTCTGATATAAACCCAAATGGCTTTACAGCTAAAAGGTTGATCTGAAATCCGTCTTGATATTTTGAGGAGGTCGAATTCTGGCTTCTTTTTGTGGTTCATTTGAAACTGAAAGATAAATATATATAATAAACATATAAAGATAAATATATATTGAATATGTAGCTATATGTAATAAGTGCATTCTTTAAGATGCTCAGTTCAGGCACCCTCTTACAGATGAGTAAATATAAACTGTGTAAAGTGTTTCCCCAAAGTGAAAATGTGGATCCTTTTGTGAGACGTAAAATAAGTGTGAAGTAGTATTGACTCCCTGTTTGCATCCTTTCTGTTATATATGTTAAATATTGTCTTTTTCCAGTTCAGGTCTTCTTCCTGGAGAGATTTGGATAAAGGAATCCCCCCTCAATTTTCCTAAAAGAAAATTTCTTACCTTGCAATTAAAGCTGTGTATTGAATTATTAGAGCTATGTACAATGTATAATAATTAATTTCTTCAGGAGATATAGTTGCTATTTATCAGCTTAATATCAAACACAGGTGTGATAAATAGCAAAGCAGGGACTTGAGTAATTAGGCAATGGAGCAAGATGTGGTGAGCATTAATAAATAGATGGTGCATCCTGCTGTGTTTTGGGAGGCATTGGGCCAACACCAACAGGGTACACCCAGCAAACATAAAAGCAGTAAGGATATATTCCCAAATTTCTGTTATTTGTGTATTTATAAAATATCTTTTGAAGGATTTTTGTGGGCATGAGTGTGGCTAATATGGCTCTCAATGCAGGCCCATGGTACTGCAGGTGCTTTTTAAACAAGAAAAGGTCAAAAATCCCTCTGTGAGCTCTGTCTTTTGAAAAATACCATGTAAATGTTGTGGATCCACCAACAGTTATTGTTGGAGTCAGTAGTAAAGTTTCCCTTGACTTCCTGTCTATCATTAGTCCAGCATCTGACAGTCCCTCACAAGATACTCTGCTTTCCCAAAGTGTTTTTTGTTATTCTGTGCAATGAGGAAAAAGGCTGAGAATCAGGGGACATTTTTGCAAAGTGTTCTGATTCCTCACACCTGAGAAAGGGAGTATGTGTGTCCCTGGGAGCTCCCCCAGCTCCCTGTAGGCAATGCACCATCCCCTCTGTATCCCTGATCAGGGATGGCTCTAGCTGCAACACCTTCACTCAACTCCTACTGTGTTCTGTCTCTCACAGTAAAAACATTAATTTCTTCTCTTTTCTTCTTTTGTCCTTTTTCATAGGTAGAGGAAGAAAGGTAAGATTTCCTTTACTTTTTTTGTAATGTATTACTACTCTTAAAAGACTCCCATGCATCTCCTTGAAGCACATCATAAAAGATATATATATATAAGCTCCGTTAAAAGCACTTAGTTCTTTCTCCTGGCCTTCCGTGGTGGCTAGGGAGATTGCAGTCCACATGAAAAAAAATGTTGGAATGCAGGCAGAAATCCCAATCTTAATATAGAGAATCCCGTGGCTGAAAATCCCTGCTGTCTACATCAAAGGAATTCCAGTTTGAGTAGTTTGGTTGTTTCACCTCTAGCAGTGTCACAGACTGAGGGAAGGGTCCATTATGTCAGTAGATGCTGAACTATTAAAGCTTGCAGCTGGTTTTTGTGCTGAGGCTGAGCTGCCCAGTGGGCAGGAGACAGCACTGGGATCGTGTGTCCTTGTCCAGAGCCATGGTTCTGTGGGCAGCTTCTCTCATTGTGTGCAATTAAATAAAGGGAAGACCTGTTCTTACAAAAGAAATGAAAATGCTTTCCCATAAAAAGGGTTTTAAGATAGTAAGGAATTGCAAGAAATAATTGAAATAATTTTTAGATTATCAAGTACATACACTCACCAAAACTGAGTACTCTATATACAGTGGTAGGTCATGGAAATGACTGCACTGTAACCACCTTATTATTACTTGATAAGCAAGGCAGGAAATTTTTTATCTTTGCAAAGTTCTCTTTTTTCCCTTAAAAAACCACTTACCACCAAGAGGTCTAAATCCAGTTATTTGATGTAATGTAATCAATGGCAACACATTCAGCTCAAAAAGTCAATTGTCAAATGCTGTTGTCCTTCACTCTGTAGCTGTGCAATATCATTGCCTTTGTCCCTAGGCTGCAGATGGATTTCTATGACCATGGATTTGATGATATGTATTTTAAATGGAATCTGAATGCTGCTCTAGGCTCTGTATTGCATATGAATCAAATCATCCAACAACAGAACTCCAACGTATTTTCTAGCACTTCCTAGTAGTTCTAGCATAAAGGTTTCTTATTTTCTTAGTCTGATTCTTCTTTCAGACAGTATATTATACAGCCAGAGAATAATGTTAATTTATGGCCTTCATTTAATCAGTGTCCGTAGTCATTAAAATAATATGGATTATTTTAGTCTTTAATTAGTCTTGTTGTATCCTTAGAGAAGCCTTAGTTTTTATCACAGTCACAGGGATGGTATTGGTGAAACTGGTACTGTTAATTGTACTTGCACTTCTTTTCTGGCACTTGATGTTTTGGTGTGTTTTTCCTACAGGGACAAAAAGGAGAACCTGGAATAGTGCCACCTGTAAGTCAGTATTTTCTTCATCCATCAGCACACCCTAGAAGTGTACATGTTAGTGCTTTAAAGCAGAACTGCGGTAATGAAGTAAATACAACAAAACTGTACAGCCTAAGAATGAAAGGAATGGAATTAAGTATGCTGTTTCACATATGTAATATTAGAAATTCCTGTTAGTTACAGTTTGGGTAAAGTTCTTCTGCCATAATATTTATTTTTATGGTTAGACTTTTGTGGAAGTGTAATGGTAAATTAGTATCTAGAAAGGGGTGAAATAAAATGTCATTGTCTATTTATTCCTTTCTAGTATGAAGACAAACAGGTTTAAATAATTAATAAGTTTAGCCTAAATCATTGTAATTCATTTATTTAATCTTTCTTAGACTAGCAGAGATACTTCTAAGATTTTTCTCACATTGCTAATAAAAAGACTTCAAGCTGGAAAAAGATAACCAGTGGAAAACATATTTACTTTGCTTTTTCCCCTTTCCCTAAAAAGCCTTTTATATTGCTTGGTGCTTTAATATCCTACTTTGCCATTTGCTTTTCAAGAACTGATTTACTGTAGGGCAGTCATGACAAGTGCAGCCATGGTGTGTGGTGACTTTAATTTTTATTCCCTGCTCCAGGTTTCAGGGATTCGAGGCCGCCCGGGACCAGCCGTGAGTACTTCTTGTTCTTCTGCCTCTCTGATGAGGCATCTGCCACTTTGTGCCATTTCTGGTTTGTGTTGTGAGGGTGATGTGAAGGACTCTTCTGTGCCTTACTGGGTATTGTCTGCAGAGCCTCTGGCTTTGAGGAGGCCAGAAGATGCTGGGATGTTTTTACCAGTCCCAGCCCATGCCTGGAGTGAATGGATGGGTGCTTGTAGCACGTGAATGTCTGAGGCCCTTGGTGGGTGCTGGGAATGCCTGTCCAGCAGGGACCACGCAGGAGTAGGAGGAGAGGTGCAGGATGCTCCATGCTATGGCTGAGCAGAGAGCAGTCCTGGACTAGCAGGGAGGTGTCTCCAATCTGTACATCTCTGCATGAAGAGCCTCCAGCATTCTTTGCTCAATTAACCTGTGGAGCACATGAGAAGTGAAACCATTTTGTAGATCTCTGCATCCTGGTTCTACTCCCTTCAGGCAATGTGCAGTTGAGAAGAAATGTTGAATACTTGGTGATTATAGCTGTTTTATTAATGATGTTGTAGAAAAAACCCCACAAATTAAATTTCAGATAAGCATTGGATTTCATATTTGCAGAGCTTTATTAATCATGAGGTCATTTAAAAGACACTTAATGTTTCTGGTCTTTCTTTTAGGGACCTCCAGGCTCACAAGGTCCACGAGGAGAACGAGGACCAAAGGGAAGACCTGTAAGTTATTAAATATCTCAGAAACAAAGTACCTGAACCAGCCTCAAAAGATTAGATGGCTTTAAACTGTCTCTGTGTCTTCTAGAGTTACCAAAACTGTCCTTGTATTTTCCAGGAATCAGGTAACAAACAGGAAAACATTTCTATTTCATCATTCCTGGGGTAAATTGAAACCTGAATATTTTGAGAAATTGACAGGGGTTTAGCAATATTTTCACAAAAAGCCATACGTTCTCAACAAACATTCTTAGAACTGGAACATGTTCCCTTGATTAGAACTCAATGCCTGTTTGCTGGTGACTGCTGTGCAGCAGCAGCAGTGTGAGCTGTGTGGCTCAGAGCACCGCAGAAAAGACAAAGCTCAGAAGTTAGCAGGAGTTAATGTGTGACTACATTTGTTGGTATGCTGGTGAATAATGTAACCAGGATTGCTCAGTGGAAATAAAGACTTCATAAGGGAATTTCAGTGTCTGCGTGTGGAGAACCACAGAAAGGCCAAAAAGGAGGGCTGAAAATACCCAAGATGACATGTTCCTTTTGAAAAAGCTAGGTCAAAGAGCAGAAGCTGCTAAAAGCAGATTTTAGAGTCGAATCATTGTAATTTCAATGTGGATATTTTCCTATCCCTCAGGAGAGAACATGCCAATACTGAGGTTAGGCATAGGCCTAAACCAGACTCTCTTGCCCTGTTTCCAGTGTGTGCCTGTTGTCTGTAGATGGCAGTGACGTTTTTAAAGCAGTGGAGTAAATGTGTATCCTCTTTGAGATGGTTGCCACGCCACTGCTGCTCTTCAGATCTCCATAGGGCATTTGTCTGAAAAATGAGTATCAAAATGCTTAATAGAGCTATGGGAGTAATTGTGCAAACTTGGAGTGCACAGAGGAATTGTGACTGTGTTTTCTGAATCGGACTGTGTCTGAAGTGCTTTCCTCATGTAAGTATTGTCAGTGAGACACTAAATAAATTCGGATTCCCTGCCATTCATCCCTTGTGTCTCTACAGAGTGGTGGCTACAAGCACCTAAAATCCCAAAAGGCTGGAAATGGCTTTGAGTCCTTTTGACACAGGTTATTATTCTGCTTTCAAGGAATAACAAAGGACTGAGCAGCCGTCAGCTCCTTTGCAAATGTTCCCTCAGAAGTTCTGGTGAGCTGTGTATATGCCAGAGTATAGCAGTGCTCTCAGAGATATGGTGACTGCTAGTGCATGGGGTTTATTTTTATTTGTGGAAAAGAATTGTTAGCTCACACCTGTAGTTTGTTATGAAAACCCCTCATGGAGCAGATAACCTTGTAGAGACTGCCTTTATGAAGTTAATCTGGGTAAATGCATTACTGAGTGGGAATGTTACTAACACACTAAGCACATTTCCAAGCTGTTTATTTCTTCAGATTATTATTTGTTGTTCTTCAAAGTCAGGCTCCTCCTGACTAGTGAGCAGAAAGAACTCAACCTTGCCTTGGATCTCTGCCTTTTACAAAAGCAGGACCCTTGGATGTAAAATGAATTCAGGAATATTAGCATATTTTTTACCAGGTTCTTTGTTAGTTTAACAGTGAGAGACAGCTGGGGGATAGTATGGCTGCATTTTCAGAATGCATCTAGAAAGGGGGAGTTTTGGAGCATAGTGACATGTTAGTGGTTTACAAATGATCTTTTGAAGACAGAAAATAAACTTGGATGTCCTCAGAACCATTCATATGTTTTTCTTTCCATGTGGATTTACACTCAATTTTACTTGCAGTAGCAGAAGTAGATCGAAGTTTGGGAATGTTCTACCATGAGCTGCTTTTTCATTTTATTTTATTACAAGCAAAACCTTTGTTTCCTGACCAGCAGCAGCGATGAGCCAGAATGAGAAAATTGTGTGTTTAGATGGTGCCACCTCGTGGCATTTGCAAGAATGTTTTTCATTTTTCATCTTCGTTTTTTCTTTCTTTTTTTTTTTAATTAAACCTCACTGACCTTGAACTGGTGAAAGAAAACAAAAGGGCTTTTTTCTATACATATAAACATATAAGTACTGTAAAAGAAATAATATTATAATCAATATTTTATTAAAAACCTACCAAATGGGTTATATACCACTAGTTACTTGCCACCTACGAATACAAACATGCATTTTGGTGACTTTTTGGTTTTGAGCTATGCGGTTGTATTTTTGCTCTTGAAGGAGTTTGAGTTTTGGTGACTAAAAAGTAGGTCCTTTCCTAAAAAGAAATTTAGAAAGGGCCTTCTTCTCTATTAGATTTTGTTAAGGTGTCTTGTATGGGTAATGAAAATCAGCAATCCTACAAAAACTTGCTAAATTCTTTATAGGCAACTGTGGTTTTGTGGATTTTTTTTTCCTCTAATGCTTAGCTTTGTTTTCTTTTTGTTTTGAGAACGAACAAATAAGGTATCTCAGTCCTTTCCTCCTTGGGACAGTAAGCACTTTTAGGTTTGACAGTGTGTACTTGTGTTTTTAATAGAGATATTAAAGTTTTTGTGGTAAAACTTGCTGCTTTCATCCAACATGCACAGACCTCCTGATTTGTTCAGAATACCATCTATTCACAGCTCCTTCTGTGAACCATACTAGTTCAAACCATACCAGCTCAGACATAAATTCCACTGAAATGTGTTGCAGACACAGTCCTCACTTCATGGAAATACAAGCATTCTGTCTGATTATTGTGTTTGAAGAGATGACTCAGGGAGCCAGGCTTCTAAAATTTTATGTTTAAGCATCCTTAAAACAGAAGAGCTCATTACATAGTCTAAAACTTTCCCTTGCCTTGGTCAAACATTTTATTCTAACAAAAAAAAAAAAAAAAAAAAAAGAAAAAAAAAACACNAAAAAAAAAAAAAAGAGTAGTAACAAGCACTTTGAAGTCTATATTTACGATTGAAGCATGTCTTTATTGCCCCCATTACTATCCATTTTGTTCCATTAGTGTTTTATTAGCTGCCTCCATATTTTATTTTAGTTCTCACATGAGTTAAGATGAGTGCAGTTTAGGAATTAAAAGTGGGGATCAAAATGAGGGCACAGGATGGGCTCCTAACCTCTTCTGTAAATACTAGCTAGAGGTGAGTTCAACATCAGATAACTTTCTCTGCATTTCTGGCATTATATAACTGTGTTGAGAATTCAACAATTGTATGAACTGGCTAAACTATTCATGATGTCAAGTAGGCTGTAAAAATCCAACATTACTCTGGAGTTTCCTAAGCTTCTGTGTGTATTTACACTTATCTGAGCTGTACACATTTTAGAAGTAAATTAACTGTATTCTATATGGTATGCAAAGCCAAATAGTTTTTCAGGAACAGTATAGTCTAGTATGGAATGATAGGAAGCCTGGGTTTCTAAAAGAGCCTGTGATGGAAATTATTTCAGTTTACTTATGTGTTGGATTCATGTTTAATTTAATCAGTGCTTCTGATCTGAAGGTGGGTAGAGATCTTTAGGGAGGTTGTTTGTTTGAAGATCTTTCTGTAGAAATACAGATTTATCCCAAAGAGGCAGGTGTTTGCCAGTTACAGTGATTTCAATGAATACCTTTGCACACTGTTGGCATTCCTGATTTTCTCCTTAGGGTCCTCGTGGTCCTCAAGGGATTGATGGGGAACCTGGTATCCCTGGCCAGCCTGGTGACCCTGGTCCTCCAGGGCATCCCACTCACCCAGGACCAGATGGAATAAGCAGGGTAAGTTTTACATTTGCTGTAGCTGAAAGTGAAGTGAGCATTGGACCAGATCCACATGATATAAATAACTCCTCTTTGGTTTGTGCCCCTGGAGCGCTGTGCCCTCTTCCTCTCTCCCAGTCACGAGGGGCAGCAGCTAGTGGCACTGCAAAATTACTCCAAAAACTGGGACAAGTTGAATGTGAGAAACCTTGGAAAGGTTTCCACCTTTCACAGTGGATTTTAGCACCTAGAAAAGCCAAACTGCCCTAATCTGGAACCACCACAAGGGTTCTGTTACTTCTACCAGCCAAGGGATCTTAGCAACAGTACAGAGGAAATGAGCACACCAAGACAGGAATATAGAAAAGAGAAAATTAAGATGAATTATAAATAACTAATATTAAACTAAAATGTGGTAATTTTACTTCTGGCTGGAATTATTCAGACCAACACTGAGAAGATTAAGTAAGAAATTGTGAAACCAATGCTAACCAACCATAGATGCAGACAAGATATTCTGCAAGACTCCTTTTTCTCCTCCCCCTTCTACTGGACACTAATTGTGGTTGATAAGTAAATACATATTTGAATTTAGCAAGTGTATTCAGCTACATATTTATTGCTGTTTTGACACCTGTTTTGATTTCTCACTCCATTGTTCCTGAGATGTTACTGAAAACAATAGAGTTATAGTGACAAAAATCTGTAATATTCATGTTAGGCCAATAGCTTGCAACTTTGGGCAGCATTTCATGACTTAACCACATTTCCAAGTATTCCTGAATCCAGCAGACTCAGCCCAAGTAAATATCTTTCCCACACAGGAATCTCTTAGAATCAAAGAAGCACCGTAATGGGTGTTGGGCTGTTATCCTACATAGAATTCCACAGAAAATATGGAAGAAAGGTGTGGCTGGAAATTTAAGACGTTTTTTGTTTGTTTTCCTGTCTCTGACATCAGGCAATCTCCAGCCTTTAGAAAATGTGTTTGAGGACCAATCTAATGAGGAACTAACTGTAAATGTTGGGAGTTTTGAATCCATGACTGAGGTGTTTCTCATTCTCAGCCCCTTTAAGCTTTGGCCTGTCGTGAATGAGGATCTGACTCTGAATGAAGCAAAATAAAACTTTTGATTTCAACTATGTGCTTGAAGAAGAAGGAGGGCACTGAAGTTTCTCCCTTCTCTAACTCATTGGTCTCTGTGAATTGATAGGAGCAGCAATGGCCTTCAGCTTTGCTGGATAAGGGCAAGATGCTTAAAATTTCTAATTTGCAATCATAAAATCAGCTACATTTCCATTTATCTTAAGATATTTCTGAACTTGAAGCATGGTAAGTGAAAAAAAGGAAGTCTTAGAAAACATGAAGGAGTATGGCAGTTTTGGTTTAGACTTGAAGGTCATAAAAATGTAATTAATGGGAGGATTTTCTCTTTTTAAGTCATTTTGCTACTTAATATTAAAGTGGAAATAGAATAATAAGCATATAATGTATTCATGTGGTCTTTGAAGCTTTAAACACCTCAAATTTATGGGAAAGACAAATTCTGTTTTAGTGATTAAAACAAGAATTTGGTTGTTAGCACTGCAAAAACAAAGTAAATAATGATGTGATTACATGGATTTTTGCCTTATAAACCATCACAATGACTTACAGCTAAAATCAACCATCTTATTTTTCCAGCCCTTTTCAGCTCAGATGGCAGGACTGGATGAGAAATCTGGACTTGGTAGTCAGATGGGACTGATGCCTGGTGCAGTGGTAAGATCCCATTAGCCTTGTACTGTGAGAGAGGCTGGAAGTGGAGTGCACGAACAAAAACCTGAAAAGGAATTCATCCTCTTCAGCTTCCTATGCTCCTAGAACCTGGATGTACAGTATGTTCTAGTAGAGTTTTGCACAGGACCTGGGGAAAAAAGTGAAAAAAATGCCCCCGGTTTTCTGTTTAATGACAACTTCTTCTCCCAGTTCTAGCCTCCTGCCTCTCTCCTTCTGAAATATAGAAGCTACTAACAGTAAGGTACAGGAGAAAAAAAACCAGCTCCTTTTGAGTCACTGCAGAGTGACTGAAAATTGTCAGGTATAACACAGAAAATTGTCAGGTATAACACAAGGCAGAATAAACAAATACGTAACTTCTTTTCACATGGTGACATCAAATCAGGATTTTTTTTGGTAGTAATTAAAAAATTATTTCCAAGACCAGCTCTTAACTCAAATCTATGCTTTGTTATTTCAAGACAGACTTTCTGTTTATCCAGTGGGTCCAGTTTTTTCACTGGCATCCCTCACTGTTTAGATGTGCCCTTTACTTTGAGTGCACTGGGGCCTTAATGGTAGCACTGACATTTTCTACTGTCTGTGAAAGCTGTTTCACCACTCTAATTTTTCTTTTCTGGAACTCTTGGGGTTGTTTCTTAATATTACCTCTCTTCACATTTGATATCTTGAAAATACTGTTACCCTCTTTGCTGATATTTTTGACATCCATTCTGAAGGAAACCTTCCTTTAGTGTGATTGTACTGCCCATGAGTTTGCTCACTGAATCTTATCCAAGTCCCCACTAGTAGCCTTCAAAATCAGTTCCAATGCCCTATGAAAGATTCTTAAGATAATTTGATATTTTGCCTTAGGACTAACTTTTGCAGTGATTTCTTCAAAGAACTTTTTGATGCATGTCTCTCTTCAGTGAATTTGCTTTCTGAACATAAAATAACTTATTCCACCACTCTGTCCTACTTTGTTGCTTTCACTGTTTTGCTTAATCCTTTCACTCAGTTTGTCTCAAGGTATTGGATCTCTTGTACTGTCTCTTCTCTTGTCATTCTCAAATATGATTAATTTTTATGTTAATATATCTATTGCCTTACACGAAGTCTGCTAAAGTCAGTTGGCACTCATTTGCTGTCTTTGGATTGATTCATCATGTTATGCGACATCCTTTTTTCCTTCCCTTGTAAACTGGGTAACTGATAGCTGAAACACTGTTTTGTTTCTAATGTTCATCAGGTTTTTTTAAATGGCCCATTGCTAATTCTTCTGCATTTACTTTGTAAAAATTAGTAAAAATTAATGAATTTTAAAATATTTAAATCTTCAGTTTCTGTCAGAAACAGAGCTTTGTCTGTTATAGATGTTTTTGTATTCCTGGGACGAAGATAATTACTTTCAAGCAAGAGAATGTTTATTTCATGTTACAAGTTACAGTTAAATTTGAGATTTTTCCTGAAAGTCCCATGACACTTTCTAAGGGACAATCTTAGTTTTGTGTAACAAACCACAATGATTTGGAAAGCTCTTTTGGTGGTTTGTATGATACATTTAAACATGTCCTTTCATTATTGCTGCTCAGCTCATGACTGAGAACAAAAAGATTAATTTATTTTGTCATTGATTCCATTATGAGATTCATCTGAGTAATGAGATTCCCTTCAAGTGAAGACTATTCCCCTCAACTCTTATTTTGTTACTACATTTTTCTCATGGAGCTAGACAGACAGTTTGGTTATTCTGATTCCAGAGGCTGTGAGGTTGCAGAAAGCAGCCAAGTCCATATTTTCAGCTGCTAATGAAATTACACTCTTGTGGCTTTTGGACTTTGAAGATTTCATTCAACATGTATTTGTATTTCATAATGTCAGCTTTCTGCGTAAAGACCTCTCAGAGGTTTCACTGTAGAAATGTTCTTGGTCACTATCAGGCCATTTTGCTCTTTCTACGGTGAATGTTACTTGGGAAAGGTTGTTTTCCAGTGTGTAACAAGTTGTGTGTTCAACAGGGTCCGGTGGGTCCAAGAGGTCCTCAGGGTCTCCAAGGAAAACAAGTGAGTGCTTCACCTCAGGGGATTTAATTGGCCAGAGCTGAAGGCAAAGCTCATAGTGACCAGGGTTTGTGCATCTCTGGGGCAGTGTCTATCCTCAGTGACTTGCGGCTGAATGCACCTTCATCCAGACATGAATTTAAGCAAGGGCTCTGCTCCAGATGGACTCTACACACAGGAACTGGCTCCAACAGAACAGTTTATTAGGTCTTTAACAGGTTTTAACCCAATATGTTTTTTAATGAGTGAGCAACAATGAAAATGGAGACTGTTCTGGTTTCAGCATTGGCATGGTGTTAAGTTTCCAGTGGTGTTTGTATATGGCACAGGATTCATCTACAGCTTGAGGGGTTTTAGTATCCAACTTTCATATGGAAATGTGATCTGGTTCTGAACTAGAATCCAGACTCTCCCATGGGCTGTGATTTTCCTGGTCATGGATTTTAATTTATATCCTTATATTGCTTTTGGAATTTGTAACTCTGCTAATCTTTGGTTAATTTTAGGGTGGTGCTGGCCCCACAGGCCCACCTGGTGAACCTGGAGATCCAGGACCTATGGTAAGACCAATAATGCAAGCATTTCTACAATAGAATTGCAAATGTGATATACCTTTCTATTTCAGAACAGAATTTTTGTTATGTTGTTTCAGCTGAAACTATTAAGTAACTTCAGTGAAGAGTTCTGGTGTTCAAAGCATGTTGTCATGGATCAGTGAATTTGAATTGTTTTGAATGTGAATAGCAATGATTATATTAGAAACAATCATTCCCACTTTTCCAGCACAGGCCTGAGGATGGTTGGGCACTGGCAAAACCATAACTGAGAGTGAAACTTACACAAAGGATGATAGGACTATTTTTTTTGGGACAACAAAGCAATTCAAAAGTAAAAGCAAGAGCCAGAGATTTGAAGCAACAGCAACTGTGATTTTTAATGTTTTGGATTTTTTCCCTAAAGAATCCATCCTGTATTTTCATGTAATATAATGCAGGTTTTCTAGGGTCAGGATGGTTAGAAAGAGCACCACAAAATTAAGCAAACGTGCTCAGGCATAAAATCTTCCTTTTTCTACGTCTGTTTTTGTAAAATCAGAATTTGAAATGGAGCAAATAGACATTTTAGTGATGTCTAAACTGACTTCTCAACAAATGTATTTATTTCTTAGGGGCCAGTTGGTTCTCGTGGACCAGAGGGACCTCCAGGCAAACCTGGTGAAGATGTAAGTTTGTTATTCTTTGTATCTTGTTTTATTTTTAATAAAACAAACATTGGCATCTGTGAGACAGTGACTAACCAGCAGATGTGCCTGTTCTAACTACTATTGTCTGCTTGCTTTGCTTTGTAATTGTACTCCTCATTAAATCCAGTGTCACAACTGTGAATCTTGGCAACCATTTGCCAACCCCTCCTTTCTTTTCCATACATGTCATCATCATACCTAAAGTCTAAGCACCAACTCTGTTTCTTGCCTCAGTATGTTGTTAACTGAGATATCTTTCTTGAAATCAAACATAATAATAAATCACATTTACAGGGGTCAGTTGAAGGCATGTGCTCTCTTTTGGGATTGCGTGTTGGGTTAGAAGAGCTGTAATGGCAGCATACACGTGTGTCTGGACAAGATTTTGGTATTTAATTTCTTGAAAAAAAGATAATGGATTATATTGCTAATTTTTCCTTTATCCATGTATGCCCACATAGATATGTACAATGTATGTTTTATACATGTTACCTGAGCATATGTGTACTACACAACAGTAGTCTAGGATCTTATAGGTAGGTGTATATTATTTGTTTGAAAATAAAAATAAATCCATCTGAACTGTAATTAATAACTTGTAAATTGGTTAGAAAACTGCAGATGCCATTTTAGTATAAAAATTAATTGTGTAACAGCTATTTTCCCATTAAACTGTACTGTAAAACTATAGTTTTAAGAATCCTTGGCAACAGTTAACTCTCAGTGCAGGGAAGTCAAATCTTGGCACTGCTCTAAGAACGTCCTCAATTTCCATTATTTGGGTGTCTTTAAGTGAAACACTTTGCTTTCTCTCTGACCTGAAACTATTTTTCTGAAGCCTTTCATGTTCCTGCAGCCCAGCATCCTGGGTGTATTTGAACTGATAGATGCATGTAAAGGAATGTTTGGTTGTGACTCTGGAGGGCTTTGATTAACCTTCAAAATATACTTGTTTGGTTCGACCATATTGTCTTTCCTATTGCAGTACACAGAAAATAGTCGCTGTCCTAGAATGAAATTGTACACATGTTAAAACTTTTGAACAGAAGGAGAGTCACAAGCTACAATGCAGGTAGTTTTAGATTGCTGTTCCAATGGGAAATAACAGCAATTTTGTGCTCTGTGTGAAGATGACAGAAGGTTGCCTCATTAATTTCCATCAGGAAAACAAGGTGGCAGCACCATCTCCTGATGGTTGGGATGCATTGTGGGCTCAGCCTTCAGTTTTCCCAGTTCTTAGTTAAAAACCCTTCGTAAGTTAGTGTGTCTGATGCACATCTGCTAGGCTCGTGTGCAGTTCATTTATGTCATTGACATTGTTCCAGTAATGAGAGGATGCATAATACTGATGTGAATGTCCTCATTTGTTTGAATGGAGGAATGATACCAAAAGTCCAATTTCATATTTCCTGTTTTAATGTGTTCCTTTTTTTTGTCTCTTTCCTTAGGGTGAACCTGGTAGACCAGGACAATCTGGTGAGCCTGGATTTCCTGGATCTCCAGTAAGAGCGTGATTATTTACATTTTAGCAAAATAATCATATGTCATCATATGGTACTGGTTCCTAATGGCTTCATCCTGATGTGACTCATCAGTATTGCTTTTAACTCTGAGTGCAAAGTTCTGCCATCCAGTATCTGAAGTCCTTGTCTTACCTTACTCTTAGGCTCCAGATAGGTGTTTGCTTTGTTGCTGAGAGGATAACTCTTGTTATCTGAGATTTCTGTTCTAAATTCATATGACCAATATTCTGGCACAAGGCACTTGTCTCCCTTCTGTTAGCCTTTCCAGAGAAACTTGGTAGGAACCTTATGCAAGAGAGCTTTGTTTTAATTGCTACATGTGTTTTAGTAGCAGTTTATCATGTTTCTGGACTGACATATTCTGAAAGAACAGGTGCAGTTTGCAGTTCTGAGTTTCTGTTTTATCTCAAATCATTGTTCTGAGTTCTGATCTCAGCTTAATTACTGTTTCTCCATATTAAGCCTCAAAACTTGACCTGACACTCATCTTATTTCATTTAATTTCTGTTGAAATTTGAGGTTTGCTCACACACCAGTACAAATGATAAAGCTTTTAACGTCAGGGAAAATATGTATAATGCTGAGACTAACTTCAAGGCTGTATCATCTGTGACCTGCTCAAATGCTGTGCCTCACCGTGATGAAGGTGTGTTAGCAATATCAGTATTACCGCTGTTGCACTTGTGCCTGTTAGCACCATTATTGCTGGGTTTATCTGCAGAATCAGGATTGTATTTGTTTTTTTCTTTTTCCTGTCTAGGGCCCTCGAGGCTTTCCTGGTGCTCCTGGTCTCCCAGGTCTCAAGGGTCACCGGGTAAGAGACAAGGTTTTCCCTCTGCATATAGATGATACTTCCTGGCAGTTTCAGAATGACGTTTTTTCTTTGTATCTGTGGAGAATTTGCCTACGCTACAGACGAGGCAGCTGTAGCAGAATTACTGGCATTTGAGATAAAGAGGGCCTTGCAGAAAATCAGTGCTATTCTCCTTTAAGCTGACCTCTGTATTACATGCCCTAGTGCTTTCTTCACTCTATTTTCAAATGTTCTGGGAATCTGGAAGGAGTTTGCATGAGCCCTGCCAAGCTTCAAGAGGTGCAAACCTGACAGTTCTCTCACTTTGTTGGCAAGTCTTGCATTAGGGTGGGGAACTGGAGAGGTGGATATGTTTGCAACATGGAGTGATTACAAATTACCAGGTTTCCTGGCCAGAATTTTACTTCAGGGAGGAATAAATAGGTTTCCTGTGGCTCAGAGCCTCCTCCTTGTTGTTTTAGAATTTTTTAAAAAAACTTTCTCGTTTTAAAAAGGAAACCAAATCCAAGGAAATGTACCTTGTACAAATGGTTTCCATTTAGGAAATGTTTAAAAACTTTATTCCATATGGATTTTTTCTTCTTCTTCTTTTTTTTTTTTTTTTCTTTTCTTACTCTTACCACCTCAGATCCATTCTTAATACTTTAGTATCAAGTTACTTTAACAATAATACTAGGTATGCTCTCTGTATGTACATATATAAATACAATTTCTTCATGTTTTTGTAACTTACAGGGTTTGAAAGGACTTGACGGTCCAAAAGGTGAAATTGGAGCAGCTGGAGCAAAGGTATTTTCGTGGCCCAAACATGTAAATTGTTAAGCATGTTCGCTGTAATACCAAAATCATGAAAGCTAGTGGATCTTTTGAACACAGCTTTGTACCCTGTGTGACCTTTATATGGGGAGAGAGTTCAGTAATGCCTGTCCCAGCTTCAGCTGGGACTGCTTTAGGCCTGTAAAGGATTACTGGGTGAGCTGAGGGGCCCATTTGTGTCATGTATGTAACACTGAAGGCAGCAGGGTCTATTAACAAAGAGCCCATGCATATTGTGCAGTTCTCCATTTGGACTGTTCGTGGTTCATGTTGGCTCCGTGTGACCAAGTTGAACATTTTGTAATATAATCAAATAATGCAATGTATAGGTAAAACCTGACTCTCCTCTTTCAGATAATGAGAGCTTGGCTTAAAAGAAACAGTCGTTGGAGAGGAGAGGGGATATATTTTATCAAACTGATGATTTTATTCGTTTATTCTCTTAGTATTTTTGATCCCCACTGTCACTGCACCATTCTTACAACTTCAGATCAAAGCAATGGTAACACAGGATAGCTAGCTGGAGCCAGTCCTTTCAAGATAGGTTAAAAGATGCTTTAAAAGAGCATAGAACACTTTTTTCAGGCTTTTCCACTTTCATCATTGCTGATGCTGAAACATTTTTGGCCTGGCATAGGTGATAATTGAATGTGGGACAGAACTATTTCTTTAGATTAAAAACGTGGTAAATGAAATGAATCTTCCAAAGTCTAAATTTAAATGTGGTATTAGTAGCTAAGGAGAGTTTGTGTAAGAAAAGGTTTCTTTCCCAAGATTACCTACCACTTTCTGTGGAGGCAACAACAGCAGCATACATGGTAGAGAACACATAAACACTGAGAACACATAAAAGTGGCGTTTCCATCAACATGGGGAACAGTGTCCTTGCCATGTGTGATGCACACAGGTACCTGTGCAAATCTGCCGCTGAGGTCCAACATAAGCACAGGGGACAGGGATGAGGTGTAACTCCATTTCCCTTTCACCCATTTCTCTAATTGTGTAATTTCATTTCCTGTTCTAGGGAGAGTCCGGACCAACCGGAGCCATGGGTCCAACAGGTCCTCTAGTGAGTGTCACATGCACTGGGTATTGCAGAAAAGATTGTAAATACTATTGCTAGTGGGAATTTCAGGGGTTTGATATCTGTATTTGAGTTTGTGGCGCTGAACTTTCTCTTAATGAAGGCTTCATTTTCTATTACTCTAACGGTGAATTTGGTCCACTGTAAGCTGTTATTCCCCTCCATTCACAGACATAGGTAGTCATGATAAATCAGAAGGCTCAACAGAGACTTGGCTGTAGGTGTAGTGCTTGTTTCCCAACTCATGTGAGTGTAGAGTGATAGTGTTTTCTTTTTTACATGTTGATGCCTTATATGGAGTGATTTCCACATGAGAAGAACTGGCTTAGGTTGCTCTGAGGTAGAACTGGAGTAATTTGGGTCAGGAATGAACTGGCTAAGAAAACCATGGACAGAGGATTTTGGAGGTTACAGTTGAGGATAAGTATGCGTGACCTGGAAGTGAAATGGAGAAACTTTTTCTTAATTTTCATTGAGATGTGGTTTTGGACAACTGTGAATATGTGTGAGTAGTGTTACAGGACAAAAATTGACTCTCAGCAGTGCTTCTGAAAGTAAAGCCTCTTTCTGAAATCAAATCATGGCATCTCTCTGTGAAGCACTGTGTTGTGTATAGAATGTAATATCCCTGAAGTGGAATCTAATTGGTGAATGAGATTTAGTGAAAGAAGTTGCATTATTGTCACTGGTGAGTATATACAGAATTTATTCTGATGTGTTTAAAACTGGAAATACTGCTGGAATGGAAAAAGAGAAATTACAGTTTATTAAATTTCCACTGGACAAGCCTGTGAGGCTGTGAGGATTTATATGAGCTGCTGCTTCTTTTCTGCTATAGGACAGGCTAAGTTACACTTAGTAAGAGTGAAGAGTGAAAGAGTGAAAAAAAAAATCCTTTTTATTATTCTGCCATGATGACCTCCTAAATAATGCACTTTTTGTTCTCTCTGTAAGGGCCCTAGGGGAATGCCAGGAGAAAGAGGACGAATTGGACCACAGGGTGCCCCTGTAAGTAGAATCTTCCTTCTCTCTTGTAATTCTTTGCTTGTTTTACTTAAATTTAAATCCTTGAACCTGAAAGTGTTTGTTCATGTGACTTGCTAGTCACTTATGTGGTGAGTTCTGCTGTAGCTTAAGAAAGTTAGGGCTGAGCAGTTTTGTGGGGTGAGATCTTTACTATAAATTTTGAAAGTCAAAACCAGTTTTAAAATCAGAATGGTAACCAAATGGTAATTTCTCATAACAGAGCTGCCCATAAGTCCAAATATCCTCACAGCATGATTTTCTGCAATATAAAAATGTCTTCGATGTTTCTGTAGAATTTTGTGTGAGAAGTTCTTTTCAGCAAAAATTACTGAACTGGAAATAATATGTTTCGTTTTTGTCTGGAAAAAGGTTTAAAATGAAAATTTAGAAGAAGTCTTTCAGATTTCAATTTAGTAGAAATCTAAAAATTTAATTCCAGATAATAAGGCTATCTTCTTAAAAATATTTTGATTTTCAGCAAAAAGAGGGATTATTCTTGACATTAGATCATGCTTGAGTTAGAACTTTAATTCTGCTTTTATGTCTAATATCAAGTATTGTTTTTCTGGCATTTCTCCCCATTACTTTGATATGCTCCACTTGTGTCATGTGCCCCATACAATGACACTCAAAATATTGTCCTTTCTGGAAATAGAGAAATCCATTAACTTGAATGGGAGCATAATTTCTTCCAGAAGTTTCCCATGACAGTGTTTGAAGGAATGTGCAATCCAGCATTTCTTCAATCAATTTAATATATATGGTTCTATCATAAATTCTGATAATAAATAATTTTAAAAAATGGGTAGAGTTCCTACAAATATTCTGTGTTTTCTGTTTTAATGTCTAGGGTGGACGTGGCCAGCATGGTATGCCTGGGAAGTCAGGCCCAATGGTAAGTGATTGGTTCTCAATCACCTACTTTTTCACATTGTATTTCCACTTACCTTTTGACACTACCAAAAAAAAAAAATAAAATGTTGGCAGTTGCTGGTATCAGTTAAGCGCATCTGGAATTAATTATTTGAGAATGATTCCTAGTTCTGCTCTGTTTTAGTGCTGTCCTCTGTGAAATTGTCCTATGTAGTTTACTTCATCTAAAGGTTTTAATTTGCAGAGGAGTAGGCCATAGCATCCCCTGTGGAGGTGATGCTCTGCTGCTCTTATAGAGTCCATATGGTAGGGAGGAAACGGTCTCAAGTGCGTGCCCTGCAATGTAAAGCAGTTTATAATTGCATGTTATCTCCCTTCACATGCAAAGTTGGCAAATGAGGCTGTACCTGTTGTCAGCAAGAAGAAAGGCCACTCACTGATAGCACAACTTGCTCCCTGCAACTGTTCTGTTACCAAACGTGTAAAAGAGCCTTTTAATAAAGGACAGGCACTTTTGGAACTGAAGAACCAGAAGCCTGTGTCTGAAAGTCAGCCAAACTGAGAAAGCCTGACTTGCACAGCTGTTCAAGTTCTCCCACCATGGCAACAGGGCTGCAGAGGAAGACGTGGCTGCTCACACCCAGAATGTCATTGGAGCAAAGGATGTTGGTTTTGATCCTACAGTCCTATCTCTCGCTGCGTTTGCAAAATGCATTTGTGTGAATTCACGAGTCACCAGGGGTTATTCCCATACATACAGTTAATTTTGTATTGCTTTTGCATGTGAAAACTAGTAATGATTTTGTGCTATTTGTGCAAGGCCAGCTTCCACTTTAAAAATGTGGTATTTATGTTTGCTTTTTTTTGAAAGCATTGCTTTTAGGATATGGTCGACAGCTCCTACCCATTGATGTAGTCAGCCTTTACCATTTTGTGATGTTTAGCTTAGAAAAAACAACAAACTGAACACAAAACTCCACAATCAAACACCCCAAAAGCACTGCACCAAAAACCCCCTCAGAACCCTAAACCACACAGACCTGCAGCTAGAATTTCATTCTGTGCATACTCTTTATTTACCTGTGTCATCTTAATGAACAGACTGTTTTATTAAAAACTTCATTAAGAAATAATTAACTGTAAAAGAAGCTCAAAAAATGAGAGTACGTGCGTAAAAGCTACAAAACTCAATAATTTAGTGCATCATGATGGAAAGGTAAATTGTTAGAAGAAACTTTCAAACAAAGAAAAGATTTTTTTCAGTATTTAAAACACATTATAAATTTTAAAAAAGCTGGGTTGCAAGCTATGAGGTTTATAATTTTTCTTTGGCATAAAATGTGATCTCAGCTTCACTGGACACGATAACTGGTTGGCTAATATTTTTGGAAGATCCCATGAAGTGTCACAAGGGAGATACTCATCCTTAATGCACATGTTTCTCATTGGAGGAAGTGTTAATGAAATGTGTTGTTATTTGGGTCAGTGCAGTGGTACACTATAATCCTGGAACTCTTCCTGCAACAAGAGAGAGGTTTGGCAGACATTATTTGTGATCCAATAAACTGGAACATAGGTTTTCAAAAATATACTTAGTGAGCTGTTACATCTGTAGAAATCCAGTGCGAGGTCACAGCAGAAATGTTGTGTGTAATTAATGCTCAGTGGGACAGATTGTTCTGATTAAGTTTGTCAGGAGAGCTTTATTACATAGAACATTTTTTCTCAGTGTGAATCATATTTTACAAAAAGACAGAAAATCAGGAAAAGATAAAGAGGAATTATCTGGGAACAGTGTTGCAGTGAGTATTCATAACCACTATGTGCCGCCATCCAGAGGCTTTGGAATACAGCAGAAAGTTCTTCTGTTGAATGTCTTGTTCAGCACAAGAGGTATTATGGAAATGGAAACATCTTTGTCTCTCTAGCCCTGAAAATTTGTTACAAAATCTGTGTTTTAGAGTTTGCAGATGAATTCACCTGTGAATTTAGGAATCTTAATTCCCATAATTGTTAACTGTGAATTGTGTACATTGCAATTTGGGCATTAATAGCTGAACCAAGAGCTGTAGCTTTGCTGAAGTCACCAAATACGTTATTAAAGAACTACAATTTCTTAAAATGTATATGTATTACTTAAAAACCTGATACTCACAATTATTTTGGTTTTGTTATAAACAAATGTTTTATGACTTAAAAAAGACATGTAATCCTAGACCCACATTTACCAAGTGATAAGATACTAGTCTGTGTGATCTAAACTGCCAAATTACAGCTTTGTGTCTTTCTTTTACAGGGCCCTCTTGGCATAACTGGTTCTCCAGGTTTTCCTGGTATTCCTGGTATAAAGGTAAAAAATAAAATGAAAGTATCTTTTTAAAATGTCTTAACAACAGACAACCAAAAATGTGTACTAGACTACACAGAGCTCAGGCTGATGTGTGTAGAGATCCCCAGGAGCTGCTGTGAAATCAGTCTTAGTCAAGACCTTCAGACAGAAGAAAAAACCCAAATCCAAATGAAGCAATTGCAATTCACCACTGTTAGGATACTTTGCCTTCCCTTTTGCTCACGTTAAGGGGTGATTGTAAGATGACTGCCATGCTGTGCTTCAGGAATCTTGTCCAGTATATTCAAAGAATAGCAAGATACATCGTTAGAAATGAGGCTGTGAGGGTAAGTCTAAGGCTGTATGGAGGCAAGACCTTCCAGTGCTGAAACTTCTAGTTTTGGCCAGGAACACTTTTTCAGATGATCTAGGCTGGTAAGGGAAATGCCTGAACCCCAATAGAGATGTGCTACAGTTCATCACAACAGAGCAAATGACAGGTACTGCCTTTTGTGGCTTGGAGTGATTGGGCCATTAAATGAAAAACTCTTATGGCTGCAGCACTGTCTTTATGGCACTTTTCCCTCTCTTTTCAAGAAAGTGCTCAGTTGGTTTTTTTTCTTCTTAGCCTCGAGACAATGTCTTCTAGAAGATAGAAAAGACAACTTATACAGCTTTCTTATGCTTCTTATACATGCCTTCCACCCAGCTGCTCCTCTTTGCTTCTTTACACTCCTAAAACATGATAAGAAAATGTTATACAAGAAGAAGATTTAAATTGGTCAGGTAGCCAAGTTCAGCAGCTGTTTTATATTGTTATGAAGCTGGCAACGTTCATGAAACTGTTTGGAAACAAGTGTTAATAACAGTATCAACTTAATCATAGAATCACAGAATAGCAGGTTGGAAGGGGACTGCTAGGATTATCTGCTCCAACCTTTCTTGGAAAAAGCACAGTCTAGACAAGATGAGTGTACAGTTAAATGATAGATCCTGTAGTGCATGTCATAAAATGTTTTAGTATGGTTAAGCATGATTTTACTTAAGTAAATGTTTGAAAAAGCTGTCACATGATGAATCAATTAGAG
This sequence comes from Orthonyx spaldingii, assembly GCA_013397795.1. Taxonomy (NCBI): domain Eukaryota; kingdom Metazoa; phylum Chordata; class Aves; order Passeriformes; family Orthonychidae; genus Orthonyx; species Orthonyx spaldingii. The sequence goes on along the minus strand of VZTJ01002870.1, from coordinate 953,152 downwards.
CTTTTGAAAAGGAGAAGATACCTTCAAGTTTGATCAGATGATGTAAAATTGGAATAGTTGCTTTGAACTCATAAAAGTTCAACAGGTTATACAATGAAGATGTGGACTTCAGCTATAAAGATGTGATATTAACAGCCATCAGTTCCAAAAGACATATTTCCTATATAAAATTAAAATTCAAAGATGATGCTGGGAAGAGTTTTTTATCATCCAGTCTAATCTTACAGGGATTTGATATTTAATACAGTGCTGTGACAGTGAGTTCATCTGTACTGTGAAAAAAAACCCCAAACCAACCAATCCCAGATGTGTTATTGTATCTAAATCTTAAGCCTTGCTGTTAATGAAGGTAAAAAAAAACTTGTAAAATTACAGACAGAAACTACACATAGTGGGATTTTGGAGAGACAAGTCTGTTCTTGATCTGATTTGGACTCCTGAATAGTGCTGCTTTTCTGCAGAGAGTTTCCTTTTCTATACATTGAGAAGAAATCCTGTCTATAGTTTTAATGTTCGCTTTCACCTAGAAGTAACAGAAGCAAAATCATATTTTATGGATAATAAACTCTTTCAGAAATGAGTTGTTTTTCTGTTATAAGCTTAGTATTCCTCCTGAGTTACTTTCTAGTACTGCTTTTTAGAGCAAAATAATCTCCATTTGTTTTCTCATGTGGAATCTTAGGGTGAAGCAGGACCAACAGGTCCTCGTGGTCCCGAAGGTCCTCAAGGACAAAGAGGTGAAACGGGTCCTCAGGGACCAGCTGGGTCACAAGGTCTTCCTGTAAGTACATTGAATTGAGTTCCTCAGTGCTCATTTTGTGCATGTTAACCTGTTTATGGGGTTTCTAGTGCCCCACCTGATACTGAGTTTTACTCAAATTACCTTTTTTTCCCCAAGGAAAAAAGGTCTCATTCCTTTGTTTTGTGCTGATTGTATTGATAATAGCTATTTCTTATTTTATTACAAGTTGGAAAACTGAAAGTTACAGAGCTTGATACAGTCTCAATCCTCAAAGTACTTTAAAACAAGCTTGAACATAAGATCTTCAACATTAAAAATCACATCAGCTTGCATGCATTATTGCCCATTTTAGCATTTGGATATGTTGCTGCATTTGTTTAATAGCCTTTATTTTGTAATCTTGTAAAATGGATAAAATAACTATCTTCTGCTTTTGTGATTGATACTCTTGTGATTGTGATTGATTAAAATGATTTTTAATGATCGGTACCTTATCTTTAGGGTGTTGAAGGGACGGATGGTTCTCCTGGTGCAAAGGGCCCTAATGTAAGTAGTCATATTTCCTGTTGAAGAAATTGTATAATGTAGTTTTCTTTCCTCATTTTGATTGTGTTTCCTTCCTGTGCTTGCTGTTTGTATTTGCAGGGATCTCCAGGCACTGGAGGCCCCCCTGGTTTATCAGGGCCCCCCGGCTCCCCAGGACCACAGGGCAGCACCGGCCCCCCTGGCATTCGAGGCCAGCCGGTAACGGGTCTTTGTCTCTTTGGGAATTGTCATGTCTGGCACGTGTGTCACTCCATGGAACTAAAGCAGGAGTTAGCAGTGGGTGTCCTTTAAATACAGCAATGGCATGCCAGGGAGAAGGCTAAGACTCAGATCCTGGGAATCTGCTGTGTGCTCAGAACACTGTTGCTTCTTTCTTAAAGGTCTGGGAAAGAAGAGTGTCTTTATAAACCTGGAAAAAGGGATGTATTTAAGTTTTTATCTTGATAACATAATAATAAACAAGCATAATAAGTGTAAAGACAAACCATTATAAGCATCCTTTTATATTGCCTACAATAGTGACTAAACTAGGAAATGTTTCTTCGTTTCATGGCATAATGCAAAATGATGAAGTAGTTTATGCAGATTTTAACTTTACTGGTGCTATTCATGTATTTGTTTTCAGGGAGACCCTGGTGTCCCAGGTTTCAAGGGAGAAGCAGGACCCAAAGGTGAACCTGTAAGTCTCCATATGCTTTTTAAGATGAAGAGGAAACACAGAGGCTTATAACAATGTAACTTTTGGGGGAAAACTGACTCTGCAGAGTTTGAGTTGTTTTGTCAACCAATCTTTAGTTTTTCTTTCTCACCAGTTAAATTATCATGTAATAGCTGACAAAAATATACAGCTGAAGTAATAGTTTCTTTAACACTGTATTCTGCTTTGAAAATTTCTATTATAGTCTCACTGAATTTTGACTCCTTTGCAGCTTGACCAAATATAAATTCTTGTGGGTGTTTATAAGAAGCAAGGTACAGCCCAACTGCAGAATTCCAATTTATTGACTTATAAACATTGTAAAAGAGAAAAGCAGATGCTGAAAAGCTGTAATTTTTTAACTGATCCAAAACCTAACTATTTTTTTTTCTTTATTTGGAAAAATGTTTGTAGTGTTCAGAAGGCAGTCTGTTTCAATATGCCTGAGAAATGGTGAGCTTAACAATGTTTTTTTTAAATAACATTTTATTCTCACTAGGGCCCACAAGGTCCCCAGGGTCCCATTGGCCCCATAGGTGAAGAAGGGAAAAGAGGTCCTCGAGGTGATCCCGGGTCAGTAGGTCCACCAGGTCCTGTTGGAGAGAGGGTAAGCAATCAAGAGGAATAATATGTCTTGTGAGATGCACTGCTAAGCTGAAAAACCACTTGACCTGCCCATGGATATTCTTACATGGATATTCCTTGTGGATGTAGTCAAACCTTATTTTCCTAGCAGTAGTTAATATTGTGTGTTATTTTTTTACACTGGATAATTTTATGTGGAGATTCAGTGCACAGGATAGTATGTAAGAGAAAGTATGGAGGTAGGACAAGGTGATCTGTAGACTTTTTTTTTACATCTATACAACTGCTCATCTTGCTTTCCATGAGCCTCTTGACCTAGAAGGAGCTGTCCAACATGCATGAATTACACACTGATATTTTTACCACTCCAAGTGGTATAAACCCCCAAGTTTAAGCACTGAAGTAAGAAAATTGTGAGGAAATGAACTGAACCCTCAAACCATAAATCTGGTCCTTTATTTGTAATGTGCTATGTAAAAATTAAGATAATTGTCTCATATCTACTGCTTTTCCTAGGGTGCTCCTGGTAACCGTGGTTTTCCAGGTTCTGATGGTTTGCCTGGACCAAAGGTAAATTAAATTAAAGTGTCCATCTTTTATTGTATCCTTTGTCAAATTTTCATACATTCAGACGTATAAAAAGAAAGAGTTCTGTTAAAAATCTCTGCTTCTGGGCAAAAAGGCAGATCCAATTTACAAATGCCAAAAGGGGATCTTAATGTTTTGAGACAAAAATTTTTTGTGAAAAGTCACTTTCGGTTCTCATGATATTCAAGTTTGTTTACTTGTCCCTGGCTTAATGCTCCCTTGTGCTGAAATGTGCATGGATAAGGGACTAACCTGTTCTACTCCTATATTACTTTATGTATTGCTCTGTAGGAGGTGGCTCTGTGAAAAATTGCTTTTTCTTTGTGTGTGGTGTGATTTTCTAGACTTGTCCCTTGAACAGATGGGTTTCTAACACTAGCTCTAACACTTCCAGGGAAATGACTCACATAGACATTTGTCTAGTACTTGTGTAAATTCCTAACATGGTAAAAATACAAGGATTCTAAAATGTTTGTATAAACTTGCTTTAAGGAAGAGACAACTTTTAAGTAATAGTTTTGGGGAGAAAAGATAATAATTAGAAAAATAATAACAATAAAAGATTAATGATCTGTAATTTTGTTTGCAAAATTAGGTCCTTAATAGAAGATACTGTTTTTGTTTAACCTTCTCCTGCTGTCACTGTTCTAGCTGTTAACTAGTAGCTCACTGGTGTCTTTCTAGGGAGCCCAAGGAGAGCGTGGTCCAGCAGGATCTTCTGGACCTAAAGGAGGTCAGGGAGATCCTGGCCGTCCTGGTGAGCCTGGCCTTCCAGGTGCAAGGGTAAGGGACTGATAGCAGTGCACTGTGAACTGTGGTGCCTTTCATTTTCAAAGGCACAGTGAATGTTTGGGAATTCAGAAGCTATTACACAAGGGCAGACTGGTCTCGGTGGGGCTAAAGGCCAAGAGACCTGTCTTTATTTCCTGCTGATGTTGGGAAGCACAGGTTTTGTCTTAGAAAAAGGAGAAACAGCCCGGATGCAACTGAAGGAAGTGTGTTAGCAAAGCACAGTTGCAGCAGATACCATGGATTGAAGGCCAACCTTCATTAAATTGGTGATTGATAACGTACAAGGTTGAGTGGTGGATATCACCTGGAGATTTTTTTCAGGAAAATTATTGAAGGACAATTCAAAATATCAGAAAAGGGGATAAATGCAACAGTAAAATGTGATACAGATCATTGGATAATGTTGGCAAAAATAAAGATGAGCCTGTGAGAAGCTCAACAGGTGTAAAAGCAAGAAAAGAGAGAATAGGAAGAAGGAAATCAAAGACAGTGAGGGATGAAGCTGTAAAGTGACAATAAGGAAGAAGACGTTTGATAGAGAGAAGTTCGTGCTATGGTAGTAACTGAGCATGACTTTGGAATTTATTTATATTTCTTTATTGTTATAGAATTACAGACCTGACCCTAACACCACACTATTCCTGCTTTTAGGGTTTGACAGGAAATCCAGGTGTTCAAGGCCCTGAAGGAAAACTTGGCCCCTTGGTAAGTAACAAGAATTAGTCTTTTCAGTTAATGTCACAGTAATTAAAAGGTCCCACATCACTGAAATTGCTTTTATTAGCATGAGTTTTCTTGATTCATTAAGGGTCATCTTCTCTTTTGATAGTTCATTTTACATTCCTAACTTCAAAATTAGCACCAATAATGTTTCTTTAGTTTTGTCTGTGTAGCAGTGTCTGTTGTTTAGCAGCTGCTCCATCATTAATAAGTGTTTGAACTAAATATTTTTCTAGTTGTTGCTTTAAGGACACAATAACGTATTTGTACGTGATTCAGGTCTAATAATTGCATAGCATTGGATTAAATTCAGCAGTATGGCTATTGCTATGTCTGCTCTAAAGACATTTTGACTGTTCAGTGAAGCATTAAACCAAACCAGGTTAATGTTACTTTCTTTATATATATAAGCATTTTCTAGGAGTTAATAAGTTCATATGAATAAATATATTTAGAATTTAATGTGGGAAATCCTTCATCTCTGCAGGGTGCTCCTGGAGAAGATGGACGTCCAGGTCCAGCAGGTTCCATAGGAATCAGGGGTCAGCCAGGCAGCATGGGCCTTCCTGGACCAAAGGGTAGTAGTGTGAGTATGGCAATCCCTGTTTAACTTCAAACACTTGCATGTATTTTAATAGATGAAAAAATATCTAAACCTGGTCATTTTTATTTTTGCAATTTAGGGTGATCCTGGAAAACCTGGAGAAGCAGGCAATGCAGGTGTCCCAGGCCAGAGAGTGAGTGTGGCTGTTATTTGCAGTGATTACAGAAAATGATGATTTTATGTTATGTGTGTTCACTACACAAGATTTCTTGTCCTGTCATTTTACTGTAGGGAGCCCCTGGTAAAGATGGTGAAGTTGGCCCTTCTGGTCCTGTTGGCCCACCAGTAAGTCAGCTGACCTCTCTGCCTGCCTGCCTGCCACTCCATCTGTTCACTTCTCTTTTGGCTTCTGTTCTTATCAATCTTCATGCCAGTTGTTGATTACAAGCAAAAAATTCCAAGAACAATTAAAGAAAAAATTGTCCTAGAAAAATTGCTAGCTTTGCATTAAAAAGATATGTATTAGTAGTCTAATTCCTTTTACTAACCATCACAAAAAATAGAGTAAGAAGCAAAATATTTTCATAGTTCATTTTCCTGTCTTTCTTGATTTTAATGGAACTGAATCTTTTCCTGTTAGCAGAGAGCTTTTAGGGGAAGGATTTTAAAGAATAGTGCACATCTTATTACATCTTCTAGATACGCCATCTTGTCCTGGGATAAGTAAAAATGTGTAAGAAACAAATACCTAATTGAAAATATGCATATTGAGAGAAAAGAAGAATTGTGGAGCCTGCCTATATTCCTCTACTGTTCACTTATTACTTCCTTTTGTGTAGGGTCTGGCAGGAGAGAGAGGAGAACAAGGCCCTCCAGGTCCTACAGGATTTCAGGTATGTGCACTCATTTTTATTTTTGTTAATTAAAAAATAAACAGCCATGTCTTTATCAACTTAAATTGGAGAAATTCAATCAAGGGATGTATAATATAGCACAACTTCAGAACTAAGGCAAGGATGTTCAGAATAATTAATGATACATAACTTTCATACCAGCTGTGCACTAAACTGAACTGGCAAAGGCTTAAATACCAGCTCTGTATCCCTTGAGAAAACCTTTGATGTTATTCAGTTTTAATTTGAAGATTTTCCAAAAAAGTTCCAAATATGGAGCAAAATAATTGTCTTGATAATGAAGTATTAATTAGATCAATGTCGCTTTATAGAGAACTTTACTTTTAGGTCTGAGATGTTCTGCAAATGTTAAGGAAGGGCTACCATCTCATTTAGAGAGGAGGAAATACTTTGGTGCAATATTCATGTAACTGTTTCCCTTGGGGATCTCTGAGGGTGTGCTCTTGTACTGAGTGTACTGCTGCATTCATGATCTGGGTGTCTTGGTTAAATCTGGATTTATATAACTTTCTATCATGGTAGTCACCATTTTATTTACTTTTTACAGGGCTTGCCTGGGCCACCAGGTCCTCCAGGTGAGGGAGGAAAGCCAGGTGATCAGGTAATTTATGTGTAACATAACAATAAAAAGAATACACTTTATAAAGTAATTTTATATTTTCTTCTTTCTAATTGAATTTTCCACTCTGTTTCAAAATACTTACTGATGTAGTCTACAGCTGTCCAAGAACTGCATTGGAATAAAATAATTACAAGAATCTGTGTTCTTGGACTGAGCTGGACTATCACCTCTTGTCATTGACAGACAGAATTTAGAACTGGCCATCTACATTCACAGTACTTTGGAAATAAAAATGTTTATCTCTAATTTCCATAACTTGAAGTTATGAAAAGTGATTTCATTTTAATGGTGAGTTCTGTTCTCCTTAGGGTGTGCCTGGAGATCCTGGAGCTGTTGGTCCATTGGGCCCCAGAGTAAGTGTTTTCTTTCAGAGTTTAAATATTCATAACAGTTCTCTGAGGTTGGAAGTTGATATGTAATATGGACTTTAACAGCTAAAGTCAGTATCTGACCTTTTTACCCACCAACAAAATGTTTGTAAATACGGATGTGTTTTAAGATAGTTTCTATAAAATCTACCACCTTTAATTATTGCGTAACTCGTGGAGTGGTGTTGAGTACTAGCTGCTAAATGATTTGGTTTATGCTGTGAAATGAAAGTGTGCTGAGCAACGTATTTCCTTCATCTCTAACAGTGAAAGCATAAAGATAGTTTTTATTTGATCAGTTCTCCTAAAATTTATTCACAGGTTCTACTGAACTTATAGTGTATTTAGGATTTTGTCTACCAGAACTCTACCCTGCCTTGTAAATAAATAATGGTCTTCCATTTTGTAGGGAGAACGTGGCAATCCAGGGGAAAGGGGAGAACCAGGTGCATCAGGACTCCAGGGTGAAAAGGGTATGGCTGGAGGTCATGGTCCCGATGGTCCAAAGGTAAACTGAGTAGAAATTTGCATTGCTGCAGTGATGTGATGTGTAATTCTGCTCATTTGCATGAACATAAGAGAGAGCTTTTTTATTATAAATATGAAAGGTATCTCCTTTGCTTAAGGAAGGACACACAAGTTATTCCAATGATAACAGTATTAATAACTTGCAACATACTTAAATGTTGAGAATTCACAGTAGAACTGGGCAAAGCCATTTCTGAACTGCAGAAAACCTTCTAGCAATGTCTTAAGAGCCATGCCAGTTTACACAAAGACACTTGGCAGAGCTAAGCAGTTAAAAGAAAATACTGAAAGCTTCATGTCTGCATGCATGTACCTGCTATTGATGTGATTGGGCCAGGAAAGTCATGCCAAGTAGGGAGTGCCTCTAGTTATGTGAGACCTGTAATAGACATGAGCATCTCTGGCGTTGGCAACTTCTGCCTTTACCTACTTTCTATACTAAACCGATGTGGCATCAAGGTAAGGCAGAAAGAGTCAAGCTTCTTTTTGTCTGTTTTCATCTCCAGTATGCACTGATTAAATACTAATGTATTTGGAAGAATTGCAGTATTACAGTTGAACTTCCTGAGTAACACAATGGGAAAAGAAAAGTATTTGGATGTGAACAAAGTCCAAATTTCAGATAAAATTGTTACTTAAAATTGTACCCCAGAGACTTCAACACAGACACAGCATGTTCTGCAGCCTAGAGACAAAGATGCTTCTCAGATGAATAGGCAACAACTTGGTCTCTCTTTGTTCCAGGGAAGCCCAGGCCCTAGTGGGACACCTGGTGATCCAGGCCCACCAGGCCTTCAGGGCATGCCTGGAGAGAGAGGGATTGCTGGAACACCTGGCCCTAAGGGTGACAGAGTAAGTCTGGTTTTTTCCGTCCTCCTGAGTAGAATCACCTGTCCCTTGACACTGCAGTTGTTCCAGAGTATGACCTGCTCATCATTCAGTGCCATAACTGGGACTTTCTGGGTGTTTTCCGTAGGGCGGCGTGGGTGAGAAAGGTGCTGAAGGTACAGCTGGAAATGATGGGGCAAGAGTAAGTAAATCTGTCACTCTCTTTAGACCTGCTTGTCACACACGTATTTGTTCACTGTGCTAGGGGACTCTGCACATAAACACTATGCAATATTATCATGGTATATCATGGGTTTTGGAGTATCTGTGTTCCAAGCCCCTGTTTTAATATCATCAGTAACGAGAGTTAAGAGCTCAGTGGAAAGGATTCAGAGTTGATTTGGGATTCATCTTAGTTGACTACAGTAAAAAATATGAAAAAAAGAACAGGCAGAGATGAATAGGCAAAAAGCAGATCTTCCAGCTCTGAGTCTTGGACTAAGGCAGATGCCTCCTTCTTACTGTCTGCATCTAGTTGCCCGCAATCTGTCCTGAGTCTGACAGGTGAAAATTCCTGTAAATGTACTAAAATTCATATGAGCAGTAAGTTGTTGACATTTCTGGAAATCTGTGAATCTCCATTGCATAAGTAAGGTCTCTAGTTTGCTCAAGATGTGTTCAAGACACATGGGACACACTCTGCTGCATAGACCAACTGTTCAATACTCCCATTTGTACTGGTTTTTCCTTGTGTGCACTGAACGTTTTTCCTTCCCAGATGTTATTTGAGTTACTTTTTATGTGAATTGAGAATATATCTGAGATTTTTGGGTTGTGCAAACCAATTGGAGTACTAACTGCTAAGCATTTGGAAATCTGAGGTACAGTCAAAATATGAGGATCCTGTCTGAACTAAATTTATAGTTAAAGAGCAAAAATGTTTTTGAGAGACCCTACTATACAGAAGCATTAATGAAATTTTCATCTGTGAGCTGGAATTAGTTATATAAATCAAACATTATCTAAAGATACAGAGCAGTTCTTAGTCATTGTAAGGGATGTTTAATTAATAGACAGTAATTAATGGACAGGTGAAGTAATGGTGAGCTGAAGGATCATTATGTGGAGTTGGTGAGTTTGAATGGAGAATTTTCAACCTATTTGCAGAACTGTCTCATTAAGAGAGAAAGGACATTTTTGAGGAGTTTGTAAGATCTAAATGAATCTTCAGAAGAAATGATGGATACTTTAAAATTAATTTTAAATGTTAAATGCTAACATGAAAGAAACAGAGCTCTGTGCAAGTGGGGAAAAAGGACTTGATTTCTCTTTGAGAGAGCAAAATAAAGCTGGGGCTTTTTTTTTTTTTTGTATCATTGGCCTTATTCATGAATACTGCATATAGCAGATGATGAAGTTAGAGAAAAAAGAGAGAATGAAGGAAAGCAGACCTTCTGTGGGGAGTTTGGTCATTGGGAGAAGAAATGCAAGTCAGTTTTAGATAAAAAAGACAAAAGAAGTTTCCAGAGATAAAGCAGAATTCAAAGGAATGAAAAAGCATATGGGAATGGTAATATCTGAGAAGTTTTAAATTAACTGTTTTGGAGCATCACTTTTCTAACTTCCTTTCATCTTAATTTGTTCAAAAGGGTCTTCCTGGTCCAATCGGCCCAATGGGTCCAGCAGGTCCCACTGGTGAAAAGGTAAACAGACTTTTATTCCATTCCCTACTGAAGTTTCTTAATATTATCAGACTTCATTAGCATTTTAATGACTCAACAAATAAGTTACTTGGGAAATAAAAATCTTTAATTTTATTTTAAGGGTGAACCAGGTCCACGAGGTCTGGTTGGTCCTCCTGGTTCTCGTGGAAACCCTGTGAGTAAACATGCTTTGTTTTTGTCTGGTGTAAGTTAACAATACCTAATGCTGATCCAAACTTTGGGCATTTTTCTTATTTGCTGATGTATTTTTTCTCTTTTTCTTTCCCTTTCTCTGTAGCCAAATCTGAAGTTCTGACTTGTTGCTGTGCACTTGCTAAACTATTACCAGATTTTCTTCCTGTGACCAATACTTATTTTAGAGCAAACTTTCTATAAAGTTACCCTCACTTACCTCACTCCTGAAACTATGCCACAATTTTCAATTGTGTCAGTGTTTTTACAAACATGCCTCTAGCAGATACCACTGTACATACACAAATATTTAATGGGCAAAGCACAGAGGTAATCCTTAGTTCATCCAGTTATGTAACTCTTGTCATCTTCCATCTATTAGTGATTTTAAGTATTTTAAGTGTTGACTTCAATTACAGAATTGGAGGCTCAGCCCTTCTATATCCTTCATACTGCTTGAAATTGATTATGTCCCTGTCGTAAATCAGAACAGTCTTATTTCCAGTTTAAGTTGGAGCAGCTTCCTCCCTTTTAGTGAGTGCTGGAGTTGGCAGCCTTCAGCTACTTCTTTTCCAAGCAAATGTGTGGAAAGCTCAGTCAAAGCCTATTCTGACCTTACAGAAGAGTACATCTTTGAACTACTGTTTTTTTCCCCAGTGTGATTGGAGTGGTAGGTTGCATGAAGTGTGTGCTCTTTGGACATCCCTGGAAGGGATGGGTTGGGACCAGAATTTCTCCTAATGCTGTTTTAATGCTTACCTGTGCTTCCAACTCTGAGTTCTGAAAGCTCAATATAGGCTTGAACACATGGCAGATTGTAACGTCATAGCTAACATCCTTTATTTTATGACTAAAAGACCATTTGATTCTGATTAATGGAGCAAAAGTATAATGGCACTTAGTAAACAGTTAGCATCTTTTCTTATATATTTAACTGTAAATGATACTGCCTATAGAAAGATGGTTGTTAAATACAGTTATTTTAATTTTTCTGACCAGGGTTCCCGAGGAGAAAATGGCCCAACTGGAGCTGTTGGTTTTGCTGGCCCCCCGGTATGTGTTTTGGAACACTAATGAGTTTCCTTTACTCATGCTTTGACACACTTCATTTCCTTCATTATGAATAATATTGCAGTGTTCTGATCAGGAATCACATTTTTGCTGCAAAAAAAGCTGGTTTTTTTCCCCATCAGTATATCAAGTGAAGAAAAGGGCCAGTAAGCACCCTGGACAGTTGAAAAGTGATTTTCTTGTTAAGATTATGTAGTTGCTCAGATTTCATATTTTCATTAACATGCTATGTTGTTTCTTTGAGATTAAAATGAGGGAAGTTAAAAAGTGTCAGCTACTGAAGGTGGCAAAGATTTGTGCCATAAGTACTGAAGGCTGGAAGGAGTTGATGGACCAGATGGAAGAGAATACCCTCAACTTTTCCACAGCCTGAATATCCTGTTTCAGGGTCCCTTTCACAGACAGTCATGCACCTGCTTCCCTTGATGGGAAAACACAAGCCTGGAAAAGACAATGTTTGTTTTGTAGCTGCTGAGGAAAATAGAAAATCTAAAGAAAAGAAAAATGTGAGCTAGATAAGTAAAATATTTAAAATGGAAATACTGGCTTCACAGAATGTTCAGAAAATCTCATGTGTGATCTTCTAAAGACCATGCTGAATTGTTAAACAAATGCAGTGTTTTTTGGACTGATTTGTATCCCTGGTTTTTTTTCCTTTTAGAAATTCTCTACAGAATTACTTTGTTAGGAAAGATTTTGTGTTGTCTGACCTGATGTTTCTTCTAAACATTGCTTCTTACAGGGCCCTGATGGTCAGCCCGGTGTGAAAGGTGAACCTGGAGAACCTGGACAGAAAGGAGATGCTGGATCACCAGGACCACAGGGTCTTGCTGGGTCTCATGGTCCACCAGTAAGTATGAATAACATCATCACAGAACCAGTGACATAGGCTGATCTTGCTTGTTTAAAAAAGTTCTGAGTGTTCACTATCACCCCTCTTTTTCACCTTTCCTTTTAGGGTCCTCCAGGTGTTCCTGGTCTGAAAGGTGGTAGAGGAACTCAGGGTCCCCCTGTAAGTAGATTTTATGTTTTGTGACCTGACTGCAGATAATCTAATACTGAAATTTTATGTAATGTGTCTATTATTCCTTATCTTAGCTTGGTTTTTCAGTCTGTAAATGTAACATTTGCTCGCTAATTCAGCTGAAAACATTTGCGATAAGTAGTGCTCTGTTTCTTCTGATAAAGGTGGCATTAAAAAAGGGGGTTTTTTTTAGGGTGCAACTGGATTCCCAGGATCTGCTGGAAGAGTTGGGCCTCCAGGACCTGCTGTAAGTCAATTATCATTTTCCTAATAGGTGTGTTTTAGAAAATGGTCACCAAAAATCTGAAGATTAAATAAAGCAGGAAAGGTGAAGCAGTGTTTATGGCCTGATGCTATTGAAGAGAACAGTTTGTCAACACTGACTTCTGTGACAGATTGTTTGCATCATTAAATAAAGCTCATTACTCTTTAGCTTGGTCCAATGCCTGATATGGGTCCAAGGCTTTCCATTGAGTTAGGTAGGTTTCCAAATTGCTGTTCAAATTGCTCCAACAACTTGATTGCTTACAGGAACAAAAGAACCCAACTTATATTTTCCTCTGTATTTCACTTTTTGTCCCTTTAGTGGTGACTAAAATTAGGACAGTTTTTGGAAAAGAAAGAGCTTCTGCTGGGCTCTCTCATTGGTGCAGTTACTCATAAGTTCCATTAAAATAAATTCAAAACAAATCTGCAAATACAAAATCTCTTACATTCAAACATTTTCAGAAACACTATAAAAAATTAAATTGGCTCTGGATCAAGTTGAGGATTGAACTCCACACACAGAACTGTGTCATGCTTCATATACCTTTTAATGTTATGATGAGAAAAACAACTTGCAGTCATTGTAAGGTTATCAAACGCGAAGTTTACTGAAAACTTAATATTCTTGCGAAATCTTTTAAAATTGAGAAATTCATTAAGAAGTGAACAAAGGTCTCTTAAAACACTAATTTGTACCATGGGAATGAAAAGTTTGGATATGGATTTTAGCTTGATGATATTAGAAAGAATGGACAAGGATGAGTTTTCTAGCAGTGGTTATACACTTGAGGTGAAAAAAAAACAAAAAAGAGAGAAACAAAAAAGAGAGCATCTTTTAAAGGAGTGAGTTTGGAGTTGAAAATTGAGGGGGGACATGGGTGGAGTTTGGACATAATTTGATGAGATGTGTAATTCATCTCATTTATTTGATCATAAAAGAGATGATAATTGCTTTGAGCTCATTCACGTTTTTTGGCCTTTGTCAAAGTATGTATATTCATAGTTAATTGAAACACAGTCCTTAGAACTTTATTGTCCTGATCAGAAAAGGGTCTAATGTAATGAGGTGTTTTAATTTTTTTAGGGAGCCCCAGGGCCTGCTGGGCCTATTGGTGAACCAGGAAAAGAAGGTCCTCCAGGTCTTCGTGGCGATCCCGGTTCTCATGGGCGTGTGGGAGATCGAGGGCCAGCTGGGCCTCCTGGTGGCCCTGGAGACAAGGGTGACCCGGGGGATGACGGGCAGCCGGTACGTCCCTTGGTGTTACTGATTGTCCCCACGCCAGCTCCAGGCCTGCTCTCACTGTTTGCTGCTGCTGACATGGCACTGACATTGCTTTCTCCTCTGTGGATTTCAGGGCCCGGATGGCCCCCCTGGCCCAGCAGGAACTACTGGTCAAAGAGGAATTGTTGGCATGCCGGGCCAGCGAGGGGAAAGAGGCATGCCTGGGCTGCCAGGTCCTGCAGTAAGTAACCACCAGGCCATGTGCCACCAGCCTGGGCATTCTCTGTTTCATTCACTGGGATTTGCAGTGCAGTGCCCCATAGCACAAGGAGAAAGCTGGAAAACTCCAGTTACATGAGTGACTAGAGAGGGAATAGTAAAGAACTAAATCTCATGCAAATGCATGAGGTGGAAGGTTTGTTTCTGCCCTAATGGAAAGTCTGAACCTGAATTAAGTGAGTAATAGCATTAAGACTTCTATCTAAAATGTTTCTACTTGACTTAAAACTCGATCCCTGAAAAAAACAACCCCAGACTCTTTATTTAGGCACCCAAAAGTCACCTGAATGTGAGTAGATACTCTGTAAGCACTGTTCCATAAATGTTGAACTAGTCTTTCAAATTGCCATTTGAGCTCCCTTTGTTTTCATGTAGGATTTAGAAATATTTATTGGATAACCTAATGATCCAGGAGATCAAATAATTAAATAGACTATTAGTCAAAATGGAGGATCTGGTTGCTAGGAAGGATCTATCATTACCACTGGATCCATTAAGTCACTTTGTACCTAAAGTTGGCCAGAAATTATTCCAGGCTAACAAGATTTGTTGATGTTGAGACAGAAGAAAACCATGTTAATTATTTCAAACTACTTTATATTTTTTTGAAATCTAAACCACCTTACCTATTGCAGATAATGGCATCAGACTTACTGATGTATCAATAACTTCTTAAAAATAGAAAGTATATTAAATACATATTCAAAATCTATAAGAACAATTTCTTTAGGTATCAGAGGTTTTTTAATTTTCAAAGATGGTATTTCTGTCTGGATTAATGAGTAGTTTTGCAGGCAGCAAGTTTTTTGTGCCTTCTTTGTTTTGTGATTAAAATTTTGATGTGATATTTCTCATCTTTTTTAGGGTACACCAGGAAAGCAAGGTCCCACAGGGCCACCTGGTGACAAAGGCCCCCCAGGACCTATTGGCCAGTCAGGTGCCACTGGGCCTGTAGGTGAAGCTGGCCCAGAAGTAAGTATTACAGCATGCAAAAAAAGACTAGTGGTTGTTCTCCCCAACCTGAAGTTAGAGGTGGACAACAGCTTTCTAGTTCTAGAAATGTGGGATTACAGAGTTAATCAATAGCTCCATTTTTATTCCATAACTCCAGGGACCTGCTGGTAATGATGGTACTCCTGGACGAGATGGAGCTGTTGGAGAACGTGTAAGAATATATTATTTTCCTAATTTTCTTCTGGAAATCCCCATTTTATTATTGACTTATTAATCCCCATTTTATTATTGACTTATTATAGATTTTATTTTCATTCAGTTAACCTGGATGGAGAGCTTGATCTGAAAGTGTATCACAACTTTGAATATAGTTCCTCTCAAAGCTGAGGATACCTGGCTAAGAGGCTAAGAACATCTGCCTCCAGGAACTCAGACTTGAGTTTTTGCAGCAGGAATATCTTTGTAGGTTGCAATTGCTCAAACATAGACTGGCAGTGCTGTGGTTTTGTTGCTTTTGGTCTAGACCAGTCCTCTTTAGAAAATGAAATTCTGCTTTGCAGGGTGATCGTGGTGAACCTGGCCCTGCAGGCTTACCAGGTTCTCCAGGAGGTCCAGGAACTCCAGGTCCTGTTGGCCCTCCAGGAGATGCAGGTCAAAGAGGTGAAACTGTAAGTGAGGCTTTTTTAAAAAATACTTTGTTTATTAAAAACTCTTGTGTATGGTTTTTGTGCATTGCTTCACATACTTTCTGTCTGCAATCTTTGTAGGGTTCTCGAGGCCCGATGGGACCCCCAGGTCGTGCAGGAAAACGAGGTTTGCCTGTAAGTTGCCCGTGGTCACTGTGGTTTTGTCTGAGATACCTTTTACAGGAAAATGTGTGAGGAATTCAGCCCAAATGAGAATGCCAAGCAGGGCCTCACCTTGTGTTCTGACTGCAAGTGGGTGCAGGTAGTTCTGAGCTGCAAAACTGTACAGATTTGGATATTTATATTTGGATACTCCAGTAATGCTTTGGAAGCCTCTTTATTTGGAGTGTGTTGCTGTCTGGATAATGGTAGGACCTGCGTTAGCAAATGGTTGGAGTCTGTGTCTAAGTAAGGGGTAAAGAAATGAATGCTGAACAAAAAGGGACAATTTTAGATAAAAATGGCAGAAATACAACAAAATCACCTGTTCCCATTAAAACACTTTAATTCCACTCATAAACTTCCAGCTTAAGTCCAAAAAGGAAAATAAACAAAACTCCTCTTTTTTCTATGTTACATAAGTCTTTTATAATCCAGGCTTGGAACAGAAAATTAATTGCAAACTTGGGAAATTCAAAACAACGTTGTCCTGTCCCCAAGCAGATGTCATTTGAGAGACTGTAAAGTTTATTGAGTAGTTAGTGATAATGATGCCATTGATAAACTATTTGGAATCTGGCATTGAGAAATTTAGCATGCAGTTTGGGCTGAGAAATATAGAATTGAAAACAGCAGCCCAATGATTCTTGAATTAGTGTAAGGAGTTTGCAATTATCAAATCTAACAAAAATGAAATTGTGACAGTAATAGAAGCAAAATATTTGTACTGGGGAGCCTAGATGATGTTTTCTATCGTTAGGGAATGTAACTTCAATTGTACTTTAATCATAATGAAGGTGAAAGAAGTTGTGAGAAGATGCAGCCTAGTTGATTTCACACTGAAAATATGCTTTATCATAATGAGTCTGTGAGAGATCCATAATATTTCAATCTCGTCAGCGAAAATAATTTTCCATATACATTAAAGCAAAGAAATAGCTGGATAATTTACATAACCAATTTTTTAAATATTTATTATCATTATTGCAGGTTTGTGGGTTTGTTACTGTATTATGTAGCTAATTAGAGTAAATTTGCTGCAACTGTATTTAAGCACAGCACAGTTTTCTGTAATTATTCATTTATTCTTTGGTAAAAAATTAAGATTCTTAGGGCTTCCCCGACATCATCATCTTTTCAGATTTAGAAGGGAGGGAAGTTTGAGTACAAAGTTTAAAAGTAAATGAGGGCTTTTTGAGGTCAGGAGTTTTTTTCCAGTTCAGAGTTTTACATTTCATCGTTGATATTTACAGGGTCCCCAGGGACCTCGTGGAGACAAAGGTGACAATGGAGATCGAGGCGATAGAGGCCAGAAAGGACACAGGGGTTTCACTGGACTTCAAGGCCTTCCTGGCCCTCCTGTAAGTTGTTCTGCTTTTACTATGATGTTATTTACTTGGTAGTTGAATAGTGTATCAGGAACATAATTATTTAAAATGGGGAAAAAAAAGAAAACTAGCTATTTTTTCCCTACAAGGTGTTGGAGTGTCCTGGTATCTGTACTTGCTAATATTTTTTAATGCAATTTTACAATACTATTGCACGAGGAAGTAAACCTGTGTGTTGCAAGATGTGTGTTCTGCTATTCTTGTTCCCTTTGCAAGACCAATCCCTGGCAGTCACTGACCTGTCAGCACAAGGTGGTAACAAAAGCTGGTAGTTTCAGATAGGCAGTTTAGAGCATGAAATGCTTTTTGGCAGTGAATGAATTCATTAGAGTCAAAGAATCCAGTGCAAAATCCCAAAAGGGCTGTGAGAGCATCTCTTGCTAATATTTTCAAGAATTTCATGATTTCATTGTCAATTGAATGGAAATGTCATGGAAAACTTGCTTCTTTTATTTTTTTTTTTTTACATTTATTCACTGGTTCTGTGCAAACACTGGAAGTTTCAACACACAGGAACAGCAGTAACAAAAAGACCCCGACACCCAAATGATCTTTTCACTTTGTGATAGCAGTATCATTTGCTCTCTAGTAAGCCACTCTGATTATAAATACCTTGAAACCAAGGCTTTTCTAGAGAAATGGTTTTATATATAACCAAGCACCAGGAAATTCTATTAAGTTACTAAGGGACTAAGGGCAAAGTACCACCCATTGTTTATGTATATTTTAATCCTACTCATACCAAATGGTGTGTATCACACACTAATGCCTTAAAACTAAAGGAATATGCTCTAAATGGCACAATGACATGATAATTTCTTCTGTTTAGGGTCCAGTTGGTGAACAGGGCAGTCCTGGCATTCCAGGCCCATTTGGTCCTCGTGTGAGTATGACTTTTAAGGTTTTCCTTCCTTGTGGTTGTTTTTTTTTTTTTCATGCTCAGGTGTCTATTTCTGTATCACTTCTATTTCAATGACTTTTATGGACTTTGGTATCCTATGGTGATTACCCTAATACCTTTTTCTGAGACATCACCGTGTTTAATACAGTAAAGCTTTGTCATGAGTGTAGTTTATAGGTAGATAAAAATGTCAGTTCAGGTTGATTACAGGGCTGCAAGTCTCTTCTTTCTGCAGACACTTTAGCTGCAGCTGATGCAAAGCCAAATATGTGGCAGCTTTGCCAGTTGGTACTCTGCATCTCATATCCCCATGTACATCATTCACTCAAAAGTGAAGGTGAAATACTGTCCCTTGGGAACATCCAAGGAAGGCATCTGCCTCTGAGACTGTATATCTGTGGGTGTACAGAAGCTATTCCAGTCTGCCCAGGATCTGGAATCTGGAACTGATCACGCTCACGTGGTTAAGGAAAAAATAGACATCTGATCCAAGTTGTATTGTCTGAGGGGATTCACTTGACAAGAGCAGCTTTGAAGCTGCCTTTTCACTTTTACAGAAGAAGAAAAAAGATGATATTTAGAAGTTTGGTAATAGGCACAAATGATCAGATTGCTTCCTGACAAGACATTGCTTATAAAGTTTTGTTATTAAATCCTGAAATACATTCCTTCTTTCACCTGTATTTTAGGGTCCTCCAGGTCCTGTTGGTCCTTCTGGAAAAGATGGAAGTCCTGGTCCACTTGGGCCAATTGGGCCTCCTGGTGTTAGAGGGACTGTGGGAGAAGCTGGACCTGAGGTAAATTGATGGGAATATGGAGGGGAAAGGTTTGAAAGAAGGTACATTTTAAAAATTAGAGGAATTTGAGAAAAGTGGTCTGGGTGATCATGTGGAGAATTAAAAAAATTGGTATTGTTTATTTTGTGGAAGAGGTGAGCAATAATGAGGAAGCCAAGGAAGGCAGCTTTTGCTGTCTTTCTGTCTGTAAGACATGATGTTTCCTGTGTTTATCATATGCTATTATATTCCCTATTTCATTTGAATTTCTGCTAATTATCAGTATCTCCACTTCTGCCCAGACACCAAGACCCATATGTAAAGGCTATGGCAGAGCATAAGAATTTAATGTGTCTCTAGATAATTAATTTGTGTAATGAAACCATACAAGAATTATCATGTACCAATATTTTTAGTTTTGCTTTCCATGGTGGCTTGCATGCAGCTATAAGCTGGAACCAAAAAGCAAGGAATGAAAGTTGAGATTTCTCTTGTCAGACACAGTGTGTGTCAGTTTGGATGTGTGCTCTGTAGTAAGCATTTGGAGAACTAGCTGTGAGTTTTGAAGTAATGATTCTCAAAGAAAATCCAGTTCCGATCCCCCACCTGATGCACCAGAGCATCAAACTTCCCGTGAAGGTATGTTACAGGCTTTGTGCTGCCAGAGAAGAGCTGGCAGGGTGAGGTATGTTTATTAACAGACACCTTCTCATGTGTCACGATTCACAGTGACAGATGGACCTCAGAACCTGCCCTGTGGGAAGATTTACTTAGTCAGGAAAACAGCTGCTCTTCCAAGTAAGGATGATGAAGATACTGTCCCATAGAAAGCCCAGGTTCTGTGGCCAGGGAGCTCAGCACTGTACTGGATAAATGTAAAGATGTTTCTAGTGCCAAATTTCCCGTCCAGGAAAATGAGCCTGAGGCAACTCAGGGGAAGCAGGAATTTTAAGAAATAAAGTTATTAGGCAAGGATCTGAACAAGGAGGGACAGATGGTTTAACAAAGCGAATGAGGGTATTCCCTGGTGACTTTTTTTTCAACTGTGAAGTCGAAAATCAGGAGTGAGAAAATGTTGAGCAAGGCATTAAGACAATCAGAGAGGACATGAAGCAGAGCTAATACCCCACATGGAGTTCTACTCTCTTATGCCTGTTCTTTGAGAGGTGAATTGTTTATATCTGAATTATCCCCTGTACTTTAGGATGACTGGCCCTGAAGTCTGAGGGGTCTTTTTTCTGGTGGCAGGTTTTGCTGTCATTTGGCGTTGTATTTACTCTACTGGACCTCTATTGCCTTTTTGTTTTGAACCTTAGGGCCCGCCAGGTGAGCCTGGTCCTCCTGGCCCTCCAGGGCCTCCAGGCCACCTCACTGCTGCCATTGGTGACATCATGGGACACTACGATGACGCTATGGCAGATCCACTACCGGAGTTTACTGAAGATGAAGCAGCCCCTGATGACCACAATAAAACAGACCCAGGAGTCCACGCCACGCTGAAATCCCTGAGCAGCCAGATCGAGACCATGCGCAGCCCCGACGGCTCCAGGAAACACCCAGCACGGACCTGTGACGACCTGAAGCTGTGCCATCCCTCCAAGAGGAGCGGTGCGTGTTCACACCCTCTGCTGTGTGAGGCTGCCCTGTGTCCTGCATGTGCTTGGTCACTGGCCTCTTTCACACTGCTGCAACAGATTCCTGCTTATGTCTTCGCAGTTGTTTCAGAAATCTTTATCATGTAACGGAATCACTTTTTATGTTCTTTGTAGGTGAATATTGGATTGATCCTAACCAAGGATGTGTGGAAGATGCTATAAAAGTGTACTGCAACATGGAAACTGGGGAGACCTGCATTTCTGCCAACCCATCCACTGTGCCCCGCAAAACATGGTGGGCCAGCAGGTCCTCTGACTTAAAGCCTGTTTGGTATGGCCTTGATATGAATAGGGGATCACAGGTAAATAAATACAGTCACTGTTAAGAATTGGCTTCTGTGAAGCTTGTTGCCTTGTGTTTTGGAACTTCATCTGCTGCTCTGAGCAGATTCTGCTACAGTCAGAACATTATACTTGTTGGTTGACTGCCTTAGATTCAATTGATTGTTATTACCATATAATAAAGATAGGAAATGCCTGGGAAAAACAATGCAAGTGCATCTAATGCAGGATTGGCTAAAGTAGACCACTGCTGGAATAGATTTATTTATCTTGATCCCAAAAACATCATCTTCTCTATCAATGTTTTACTAAATCTCCATCTTATCCTTAGACAAGTGTACTTCTACCCTGATACATAATCCAGATCTCTGCTGTTTGAATTGAATTCTCCTCTTCCTTTCAGAAAACTCTATACTGCTAAAAATTATGAAACTTACTTTAAAATTTGTTTTTGAAAGAAAGTATGATTGTTATCATATGTGTCAGATTGATCTACGATGAATCCATCAGTCTCTAGGAAGAAAGAAATCCACTCACCTTTCTGTGGGTTTTTCCTCTATGGTAGCTTCTAAAATTAGGCTTAATGATCCTGACAAATAACAGAAGTTTAGCCCATGCAAAGTATATAATTAATTAACCAGTTTTTGCTGGTTTTATTCCTAGTTTATCAAAAGCAAAGAGAATACCTTCAAATGTTATTTCATAGAGCATTATTATCTTTAAATTAAGTATTTGGTGTGTAAAAAATAATGCTGTTATCAAATGGATTACTGAAAACAGTTCAGAACTTTAACAGCTGAGAACAGATGTGATATTGATTGTTTTTTTGAGATGCTTTCACTTATTACTAAATTCAGGAAGTCTTGCCATGAGCCAGCATATCCCAGTTGATGTTTAGCTGCCTGCAGAGCTACACGGAGGGGTTTGTAAGTCAGATGCTCTTTGGAGGAACAAATTATCTTCAGGAATACTATGAAAGATTATTTCATTATTTTTGAAACACTGTTGGATTTGGTAACTAATAATATGAGCTATGTAATAGTCAAATGCACTCCTTATGAATTCTAAGCACTAAATGTGTCCAAGATTGCTAAACTGAGGTACCACACTTTATACATTATGACAGTGCCAGTGAATAAGATTTTCTCTTCACCGGTTTCAGTGAAATGTACAAATTTTTAGTCATTCTTGACTGTTGTTTTTTATGTTGCAATGATTCATAAAACATGAATAAAATGGAATCTGTGTGGATAGGAGAAAAAAAAAAAAAACCCCGGAATTTTACAGTTTCTCTTACTGGTAGAAAAATTGCTTATTTTTTATAGAAACAGTGGCACTTCGTGAAACATTTATCAAATTTCTGTGCAAATTGATTAGTTGATAAAGCCCATATACAAATGTATAGTTATTTTTATACCATCAAACTTTGTCTGTTTGTGCTGCTTCTAAATACAACACAAGGGCTACAGAAAACAAGTTCCTAAAGTTGCAATATATCAGGTACACAGTAAAATGGTTTTCTATGCTTGATGTTTCTTACCTGCTTCAAGGTTGCTCTAAAGCACTATTCCATATGTAAGAATTCATTTTGGAAATGAGGCAGAATTCATTCCAAAGCTTGGCATGTCTGTGGAGGCCCAACTTCCTTTGAGTTGTTCAGACAATTGAGTTGCAGAGAATTGTGGTCAAAATTCTCCAAAATTCTCTCTGTTACAGAATGTCTGAATTTCTTTGTCCTCAGCTGGCAGCAAATTACAAAAGAAACCATCCTTAGATTTTATGTAATAGGGCTCCCACTAGTCATGTCTGAAAGATGACAGTAATGGCAGGTGTTTCTAAAATTCACAAGCTCTTAATGAATTTCAGTGTACTCTAAGTTGACCTATTTCTTTATCTCCACAGTTTGTGTACGGGGATACAGCTGTCACTCAGATGACATTCCTGCGCCTCCTGTCCAAGGAAGCTTCCCAGAATATCACCTACCTTTGTAAAAACAGTGTTGGGTACATGGATGACCAGACGAAGAACCTGAAAAAAGCTGTGATTCTGAAAGGGGCCAATGACCTGGAGATCAAGGCAGAGGGAAACAGCCGGTTCAGATACACTGTTCTGCACGACAGCTGCTCTGTAAGTTTGGGTGCTTTGCCATTTGCTGGGGAGGAAAAAGACTTTTGTCCCTTTTCACTTCTCTCTTGAGTTAGGGAAAAAACCCACACAAGGAAGTAATTAAAATGCTGCAGGATTTTATAATGAATTGTAGAAGTAACTGATAAAACAGGGATTTTACTACAATTCTAGCTTCACATAATAGAGGTCTGCACTATTTAGTGTCTATTTGCAAATTCCTACTTAGTGAGCATACTGAGACATGTATCTTGCCAATTTGCATTTCCCAGTACTTGTTTAGCTCTGTGTGGAATCACACAAACTTGTGAGGTAACCACAAACTTTTGTCTGCCAGATGGGCAAGATTACTGCAGCAGTACTGTGGAGGAAACTCACTGGTACAATGACTGAGCTGGAAAGGAAAATGTTCTCCAAAAAATTAATGGTGGGCACAGAAATGAGCAAGTAGGAGATTTTTCATGTTCAGTAGCAGTTTCAGCCGAGTCCAACATACTGGCAAATATTTCTAAATCTAGTCTTGCACTTGAAATAAGTTAAGTACTCTCTGTGCTTTAAATAAGCCCCCAATTACATGTGCAGGCACATATTAACACACAGAGAAGAATTTCATGGCATTGAGAAAAATCAGCTCTGATATGTCAGTCTGATAGGCCTGCTCATTCCTGTATTTAGGTAAGTTTTAAAATAACCCAAGTGCAGTGCAGACCGGTGTTGCTCAGCGTGTTAGTCAGCAAAGGCACAATGACACCCTCCTGAACAATCAGACCACTGAGTCACCAGCTGCACTTCAGGCTGGTTTTGACATGAGCTCTGGCCTAAAGCCTAATTTATTTTTTTTTTTCTTTTTTTCCCTCTAGAAACGCAATGGGAATGTGGGCAAGACTGTTTTTGAGTACAGAACCCAGAACGTGGCACGCTTACCCATCATCGATATTGCACCGGTGGACATTGGCAGTACCGAGCAGGAGTTTGGAATTGAAATTGGGCCAGTTTGCTTTGTGTAAGAGCCAGGGAGGAATATAACACACTACCCAGCAACAGCAGCAATTAAACATGAACTTAGACTGATTGAAGTTAATCCTGAGACTCTTGAAGTAATGGCTGATATTGGATCAGCATTGTATATACAGCTCTTTCTAAATGCCCGGCCTCCTTTTGAATATTTATTTTACTTACAAACCTTCTGTTTTCAATGATTGAAACCAACTTTTTAGTACAATTTTAAGAGGATTGATGACCACCCTCTAAAAGTAATATGAATCCTTTTCCTCAGTTTTGTTGCAAATTATTTTGACATCTCCAGGTATTCAAAAGATAGTTTTCATGTGGAACTATGTAAAACTCTAATGATTATTTCTTTTGCTTTGATGCGTTCTGAATAACAGAAAAGTAGAGCACCTTTGTGAACCATTGGCTATATTTCAATCATACCTACTCCCTGTACCCCAGTTTGTGTTCCTGTGGTTGCCATTCACAGAAATCTGTGTCCTTTGTAGAAGAAAATCTCTTCAGACAAGACCATCTTAATTTGGCATTGTTTTTCTTGCAATTTTCTATGTAACTCTGCTCAGAAGAGTGATCCATAGCCATGGTTAATTTATGAAGTAAAAGCATTACTGGGGTAAATACGAGTTTTCAGTAGGGGTGTCCCATATCTTAAATTTTAAGGCTAGATTTCACTTCTCACAATGTATCTGTGTAATTCCATTAAATTATCCTTAATCTTCAAAATACATCTTAAACCCAATACTTGTTGATTTTCCAATATTTGCCAACCTAAGAAGCCATTACGTATCAAATCATACAGATGTCTTATGTATGGTGCCAATTTCTGTACGTTGCAGACCATTCACATGTATACCAGACCAACTGCTAATAAAGGAAGTTTAGAAATTCATTGGTTTTAGCTGACATCCAGACATGCATCACCAATAATTTGACTTACTGGCCTTGAGTTGTCAAGGTAGGAAAGTTCCATCATTTCTTAGCATGAGCTACCTCATCTCTGGAAGTTGGGATGCAATTAATATTCCTGTTTTTATTTTAGTTATTAAAAGGTGCTATGCTTCTGTTGTTATTTCAAGATAGGAGATAGGCAGGGCAAAAAAAAAGCAACAAAGTGATGGTGCTAAATGACTCTAGAAGGCTGACAAAATAAAGATGCCTACTGTCAATGTCATGTTCAGAGCTTAGCTGTTAGGCTTACAGTGTTTGAGAAAAATGTACAGTGCATTTATTTGTTGGTCATTCAGTATATAGAATGTTTTGTACCTCAAACATGCTTTATTTTGTAAAGTATGTGGGTACAAACCTACTTAGGTTTTTTGTCTCTTTACTGCATCTGTGCTCTCCACGTTTTTTTGTTTGTTCCTTAAAAAAAAAAATAAACAGCTGGGGCTCTCCCTAAAGAAAGTCATGCACATAGCTTTATTCATGTATCTTTGCAAAGCATTTAATTAAATACATGCTTCTTGCTATGTAAGTGGTTTCCTTTTTGTAAAACTCCTTCCAGTGTGTTCATTCCATATCAGTTCATTCCCAGGAAACTGAAAATAGAAGTATTTAATTTTTGTTTGGTTGCTCTTTGCATAACTCATTGGCAATGCATTTCTCCTGACATATTTTGAAGATAGGAGTATAGGAGTATTTGTATAGTGCCTTCTGTGTCAGTTTTTACAGAGATGTGTCAGATGTATGAAGAAAATCAGCAGGCCTAGAAAAGCTGGTTAAATAATATTGTTTGAGACTCCAGAGAGAATTTTTATTCAAGACTGAAATGTGATTTGGCCAATTCCTAGAGGCAATGTGAGTTAACACTGATAAGAAAACAATTTCTGGACAAGCAACAAGAAGATGCACTTCCAGCCAACAGGCAAGAATTTCCCTTCCTTTCCCCCTTCTGAAGGGACAGGAGCTTTGTGGTTTTCCAGGTTGTAGAATGCATGTCCCTGCAGGGCAGGTAAGGACTGGGAAGTTGACAGGTTCACACTCATGTTATCTGTTTGCTTTTACTGCTCATGCAGGAACTCCATGATTTCTTTCTTACTAGCATGAGATAATTTCTCTAAATATGTGACTAGGAGTTAACTTATACCAGATCCTAGAGAAGTTTTAGGTAACATTAATTTCACTGAATAAGCTGCAGTATGTTCAAGCAAGGGTGGCTGTGACCGTATCTCTACAGCACATTTATCCAGATGCACAAAATAAGTACTATTTGGAGTACAGGTTTATGTTTGGAATTTAGTTTTAATCTCTAATTTTAATCAACAGAGTATTATAATCCATGCTTGGCATAAACAGTTTGTAAGGTTGTTGAAGGAGAAGAGTATTTCATTATGAAAAACACTTTTCGAGTATCTCTTTGCATCTCTATCTCCATATGAAGTGTGCAGTGTTTCCTCAGCCAGGTGCCTTGAGCACTGGAAAAGATCTTTAGAGAGCCATCTAAGGTAATATGCTGTAAAAACCAGGGCTGGAGAGTCACTGAAGGAAAGTCTGCTTTGAAGTGCAACTCTCAGGTGGTTAACTGAGGAGTCTGTAAAGTGGTTGGATGTGTTTTTTCTCCTCTCTTGGCTGTGTTTAGAGCATACATGGATATTGCACCTCTTTCCCTGTTTATGCATTCCTCAAAGTATTCAAAGTATTGTAGAATCATTTTAAGCAGGCAAAAAAAAAAAAAAAAAGAAAAAAAAGGGAAAGGGGGCACCTCTTTCCCTGTTTATGCC